>WBMY01013226.1:15764-78864 GCA_013397315.1 Donacobius atricapilla | reverse complement strand
CATCTGGGTTAAAAGAGGAGCAGAAATCGAGCTCCTGGTCTTGGCTGCTTACCCCAGGGTAAGGCAGGTGCTCCTGCTCTGGAGTCATTCTCTGCAGGCAAGCTTTGGGCAGGCTGGCAGAGAGGGGCTGAGGGGGGACATCTCCCATCCCCAGGACTCACACATGCCACCCCCACCAGTTCCCCACCCGCACCCAGCAGGCAGGAGCAGGTCCCTGTATTGCAGAGGGCTGGTAGAGCTTGCAAGGTGCTCAAACACCATGGCAAGAGTGATGAATGCAGACAATTTCAGGCAGATTATGTGTGCTGGATAAGCTGCCAGTAGCTGGAAGAGCCACTGTGGGACAGCTGCCGTGCAGCAGTGGGAGATGTTTCCTTTTCCTGCTGCTCCCACATAAGCAGTTGGGTTTAGGTGCATTTTGAGCATTCACACTGTTTTTCCTGTGCATGCTGGAGACGGCCCACCATGGAGCAACACTCTGCCTTGCCCTGGTGTTCTGCAGTTGAAAGCAGAGACCTGAAAGGCGGGCCACCAGCTCCACCAGGAGCAAGTCACCAGAGGGATGCGTCTGAGCACGCGCCACGACAGAGCTCGGAGGGTGTTGAGGGCTGTCCTGACCCCTGCAGAAGACAATTTTTGGCAGTGCTTCACATCTCCTCTCTGTTTAACAGCATTTCTCCAACTCACAGCAGCGCAGAGTTTTTAGAGGAGGGCCTGTGCGTGCACTAAGGAGCAACGTGCCGGGCTCTTTGCAGCTGCAAAGAAGAAGTCGTGTCTTGCTTGTGCTGCTCTCAGTGGCCAGCGCAGCCCTGCAGAAGGCCAGACAGGATCAGGTGCTGGAAGCTGGAGAGGTCTCAGAGGCACAAAGCAGACCTTGTTTTGCTCTTCAGCATGCCCTGCGTCCTGCTGTTAGTGGCAGATTGTCATTGGCCAAAACCTTTGGCACCGTCCAAGCCAAATCCACCCCTGGTAGGGTTGGGAGAGCGCAGGAATGCACCCCATACCTGAGCAGGTGTTTCCGTGTAGGGAAAGGTTTAAGACTCACTCCTGGCTGTTCTGATAAGGTAAAGGACCCAGAAACTTCTTTGCTGTCCTGGCAGTAATTGGCTCAATGCCAAGACAAAACCACTGATAGGTCTCTCTACCTGTTCCTCAGAAATGGAGCTATTCTCTATTGGGCTGCTTGCCAAAAAGCCCACCTGAACCGTTCAGTACTTAAGGGAGAGCATGAGGCTTCTCAGTGCATTTTAGGGGTCTTGGAGCAGGCGTGTGAGACCTGTCCCTACACTGTGCTTGGCTTTGTTCTTTTGTTTTCGTATTATTCTCTCCTTTTATTAAAACTTACTGCTCTTCCAAGACACACTCAACCGTGCCGTCTCGCTCGTTATTTGAAGCCATTTTCTGTGAGGTGCTGGACACCCCCAGAAGTATAGAACCCTCACAGAGCTAAATACACCTGGCTCCTTGAGAAATTCAACAGGAGAGAGTTGCCCTTGTTTCTGTGAGGCCTTTCCATGCCTTGGCTGGCTGGGCTGGCTGCTGAGCGAGCTGCTCGCTCGCGGTGTCTCAGGATAACTGCGGCTGGCTGCACGTGGGCTTCACCCCCTGCAGCATGTGCCTGCTTCTTCGGCTCCAAGGGCTGAATTCCCGGTGCTTTTCATGGCATTGTGCTCTTCCCCCTGCTTCCTCCCGTCTTCAGAGCGAGACATGCTTCCCGAGGATAAAAGACCAGAGCTAAACCAGGCTGAATTCAGAGCTGCTGCGCTTGTGGAGCGGAGCTGATCTGGATTTAGATCAGCAGAGCTCAGCTCACGGCACAAAAATAGACAAAATTCTTCAAGGCATACTGGAAATGTTAGCAGGGCTTTGAACAGCAGCTCTTTCAGCCTGTCTTCCTAACTTTCTCCCTCTAATGCTGCTTGTTGCACAGAATGGGCCCCGTTTTCTGCTCAGTCCTGCAGGTGTCTGCAGCTTTGCTGGCATTTGGAGCTGTCTCTGTGGTGGGGTCTCCTGGGGTTCTGTCACCCTCCAGCTCGGGTGCGATGGTCTCCCTGGGAGTGCCGAGCCAGGGCTGTTTCCTCAGTCAGTTTGAGAAGAAGAATCACCTCTGATCAGGCGCATCCTTGGCTTTGGTGAGGCGGGGCTGGGGAGGGGACAAGGGAATCCTTTCTGCCCTTCAAATGCATCAGGCTTCAGTCCCATCGCTGTCCCCAGATGTCCTACAGGGAGCTGTGTGTGTGCACACTGCTGAGCTGTGTGTAGCTGCAGCCCCCCATGGCAGGAGACAGAAACTTCCCAGGGGGGAGCTTGCATGGCTCAGTGCAGGAATATCAGTTCAGGCAGCTGCAGGAAACCCCGGGGTGAGAACAGCCCTGAAGGAGGCATTTGGTTTAGGAGGGGACTTGTGCAGGTCAGGAGTGCTGCCACGTTGCACCCAGTCCACACTGCCAGCTTTCCCAGGGTGAAATTTGGTTACCTTTGGGAAAAAAAAAAAGTAGCTTTGTTGGCTGTTGATGGCAAGAGGTGACTGCTCTGAATTAGCAGCAGTCAGTGTTTAAAGATCCCTCTCTGCCCAGCCTCAGCTGGCCCCTGGCACATGTGGATGAGAGGCTCAAGGCTCAGTGCCTGCTCTACTCTTCCTGATCTCCATTTTTTTCTTTTCCCCTCTCTTTTTCTCACATCTGCCCCGTGCATTTTAAATCACCTCTCAGGGCAGCTGCAGCATCCTGCCTCATTGCAGTGGCATGTCTGTGTATCGTCCACACTTGCTCTCTTTCACAGCTGAAGAAGCTTTTCAAAATAAAAAATCCCTCACTTGCAAGCACCACGCAGATGAAAAATGCTTTACTTAGTAAAATATTAAAAAAAATCTCTTGCACACAGGCACAGCCCATGAAAATGTCTTTAAAACACGCAGGGAGGCATGGATGCAATATTTACAATCTCGAGCAAGGCAATTTATAATCTGCCTGAGCTCCCTGATGCTATTTGAGCAGGTTTGTGTTTTGTTTGTTTGTTTTGGTTTTTTTTCCTGCAGGGTATCAGAACAAATTAATCAACATTTTTCCTAACTATATTCATATGGACTTCTAAAATTTTTTGGCTGTAGGTGGTAGCCCTGATTGCTCACAGGGCTTACCCAAGCGTCTTGGATTTGATAAGCAGGAGAATGCACCAGCCAGTCCAGTGAATTTCTAATGCAAACTGACCGGCCCATTTTCCCTTCTGCAATTATTAAAGGTCAGCTCAAAATGAGCCGAGGAAGGGGAGGGATCTGGTTGCTTTCTGCTGTGATACTGGGCTCTTATTTCTCTTCCTTGGACTGGGGCTGGGGGGAGGAATGGGAGCAGAGTGCCCTTCTCCGCTTGTGCTCCCTCCCGTGTCCTCATTCTGGGCACAGAGCTGGCTGGGAGCCCACTCCAGGGGGGCTTGAAAAGGGTCTCACACGCCACTTCCTTCGGCTCTTTTCTGCTCATTTGCCCCTCCGTGAATTTTCCCCTTAAAAGAAGTGTATTAAAGACACAGTCCTACTGCTCTTCCGAGCTCTCCAAAGCCCCTGAACTCTGCTATCACATGCTGAACCATTTCTCATATGGGAAAACACAGCTCCAGGCACCTGGCAAAAGACTGACTTTTATTGTTGTTGTTAAACAAACAAACAAACAAAACCAAAAACAACAACCAAAAAAAAAAAACCCACCAAAAAAAAACCTGTCTCCCTCCTAAATGTCAAATTTTATAGCCAGGCTTTGCCAGAGCTTGAGAGATCCCCAATGGTGACCCCTTGGGTATTTCACCTCTGTGTCCCCAGGGGCACAGCAGGACCTGGAGCCAGGCGGAGCCTTTTCCTGGTGGGGTGGTTTGGAAGGGCTTGCTCCCATCCCCTGCCACTGCTTGGATGCACATGGCTTGCCTGGGATTTCCTGCATGTGCTTCCTGCTGAAGCTGAGCAACACTTCTACTGCTTCAGTGAGTTTCCTTGCACTTTTCTGTGTGACAGCTGCACTTGGGAGAAGCACAGGAGAAGAGAACTGGGGAGAGGAGCAGAAAGCTCTGGTGGCTAATAAATGAGATGGGTACAATGGATAGCCCAAAGATATTATTTGATGCATCAGACCACAGGCAGCATCCAAAGACCAGGGGGCGTGGTCAACCTGGTATTTTATAGGGTTTTACCTGGGCAGGTGTCCAGTCGTGGTTACAGGGCAGGGCTTGACCTTATAAATCTAAGGTCCTGAACCAACAGGGCTTATTTTGGGTGACTTAATTAGCATCCCACCTCCCAGGGTCTCAGATTTATTCCCTCCATGTAGGTAAATGATCCTGCAATATTTGGACTAGGCACACATGTCCTGCAGACCCTGATGCTTTTTCTGGAAAGTGCAGGGTCAGCAGAGATCTGCTGACCGAGGCTTGGCCAGTCCCTTCTGCTCTGATGCAGCTCTCTGCTCCCCTGTGCTTACAGGAGGAATAAATGTGGAGTGGGGTGCAGCCAGCTTGTAGCCTCACGAGAGTGGTTCCTGCAGTGGTTGCATCCTTGGTTTCATTGCCTTTCCTAGTCCAGACACTGGCATCATTGTCCCTTTTCCCCTCAACTAAAGTGCCCCTTTTAAACGTGCTGCTGAGAGCTGTGACATGCAGTGCCCAAGTGCTTGTGCCAGACAGCCCCGTGGGCTGACAAAAGCCTGTCCTCCCTGTTCAGTGATGGCAGCAGAGGCTGGAGTTTCTTTTTGCCTGACCAACAGGGTTTCAGCACAAGCTTCAGGAGGAGCAGGATTTCTCTGGCTGCCCTCAGAGCATGAAGATGGGACAGCAGGAGGTCCGGGGCACTTTGCCCGTGGTGCTGCTGGCACCCTTGCGGCACGCTGGGAATAGCAGGGATGGGTGTCCAGCACCCACTGCACGGGCAGAGTCAACAGAGACATGGCCGTGGGGTTGCTGAAACTACAGTGAGCCCCTGAGGAGTTTTGGGAGACAGAAGGCTTTGATGTACCTTTATAAAGCCAGCTGGGCAGCTGTGGAGTCACAGCTGCTGGCAGAGAGGCTGCAGAAGTGCTGAGTAATGTATCACCCTGGTACCACCCCCCAAAACCACCTCCCTGCACTTGGTACTGCCAGGATCCCTGTGCCAGGCACCCAAGCTCCACGATGGCTGGGAGAACCAAGAGGAAGAGCCATTTGGTGAATTATTTATCCATTTTTCATTTACTCAATATGCGTGTAACGCCGTGCACTGAGTGAGCAGGCGCAAAATTAAAAACCAAAATGATGGATGCTGCCTTATCAAGCGCTCTTCATCCCACTCCTGAGACTCATCCAGCTTTAAATATTGATGGCGGCTCGCCTGTTGGCAAACAAGGGCTGTGTAAATCCATCCATCTCTGCTTTGCAGGCTGAGACTTTGTGCAGCTGCAGCCGTGGCCGAGACGTGTGGTCTGCGCTGCCCGGGATGGAGAGGGGGCTCAGAGTCCCTTTAATCACCTCCTGAAGGTGGCAATTAATCTGTGCCTGAGTACTCACGTCTGTGGCAATCCCAGGGAGCTGCAGTGTTTAATGAGCTGATCCCTAGAACATCCCTCCAAAGCCCCCTCAGCAGGGACTGCAGCACGGCTCCAGTCGCAGGGCTGCCCTTCCCTCCGCCGAGCTGCTTCAATAGCTGCTGCCTTCAGCTGCTCTTCTTTTACCTCAACACCTGCCAGGCACGCATTCGTGTGGAGGATTAATTAAAAAAAAAGAAAGAAAGAATTTAAAAAGCAGATCCCTGCTGAGAAAGGTGGTGTGATGCCAGAGGAGCTTTGGGAGCCACCGTGCTGAGGGACTAGCGCACTGAGGAGCAGCTTCCCGAGTCCAGGTGGAGCTGCATTACTGCCCAGGCCAGACACTGTCTTTCCAAAGACCTGCAGGATCCCGAATTTCGCAGGTGGATCCTGCTCCTGCCATCCCCAGGCCTTCTCACACCTTTAACAGGAGCTGAATTCCCGAAACCAGCCACAAGCCGAGCAGACCAAGAGGGGCTTGCCTGCACAAGGGTAAATTCAGGGCTGTCCCAGCTGAATGCTGCTTTTTTTCCTCTCTCACAGCCTCTTGCTGTGCCCAGCCGTGTGGCCTGAGCTCCTGACGAGAGTAATTTCTGAGGTGAGACCGATGGGTGCTCAGCTGAGAAGGCAGCAGGGCCAGCCCGAATGCTTCATCCCCAGCATGGGGTGGGGAAGCAGACGCCTTTCCAGGCTGGCTTCTCCCCGTGCTGGCAGTGTGAGAGCACGGGGGAGATCTCTGGCCTCAGCCTCCTCTGCCCTGCCAGTGTCCCCCTGCCTTTCACACCATCCCCTTCCCTCCCTTTCCCAGCTGCCAGGAATGCGGGGAGGGCTGGGGGCCGGGGATTTGCCTGCTCCCCAGCAGTCTGGAGGCACCCTCGGGACCTAGGTCGCAGATGGATGGCCTGGGGGAGATGCCAGCAAAAGGCACACGGGAAACATCTCCGCTGGCTCTCCTGAGCCGGAGGCATGTGGCGAGGTGCCTCTCTGGGGACGCTGTCCTTGCGCGACTCCGGGGCTGAATTCACCATGTGCTGCAGCGTGACTCCCACGTGGGCACGCTCCTGCCTGCCCCCTCCTTGCTGCTGCCTCCTTCTGCCTGCCCCTGCCTGCTCCTGCCAATTCCTGGATGTTCCTGCCCGCTCCTGCCTGCTCCTGCCCTCTCCTGACAGCTTTTGCCTTCCCCTGCCTGCCCCTGCCCACTCCTGCCTGCCTCTCCCTGCCCTCTCCTGCCCATTCCTGTCTGCTCCTGCCCTCTCCTGCCTGCCCCTGCCCACTCTGGCAGCGCTGTGCAGGCAGCTCAGTCCATTGCAGGGCTCTCAGGGCAGCAATAAAAAGCAGGTTTTCACGCTGGCAGCATTTCAAGGGACAAAGCAGCGTGACTTTGGGGTAAAGGCCTAGAGGATATGCAAGCTGAAGAAACAAATGCCATCAACCCCTCTCATCCTCGCCCTCTGGAAGAAAGAAGTGATATTCTTTGCACATTTAAAAAGCCCAAGACAAGTATCTTAAACATGGAGCACGGCCAGTCCAATTACTTCTCTTGGTCTCGTGCCCAGGGTTTATTCCGTGAAACATCTCAGTGACAAATGTTCCCACTGCAAGAAACTTTCTAGTACTTCTTCTTTTTTTCCATTTCTTGACACTGTAAACTTATGCCAGAGGCTGCTCAGAACCAAGGTGTAATTCAGATCCATCCAGACCTCTGTGAAGTGCAGAAAATAGAAATGGAAAATATCTCAGGAAGGAGGTGATCGCTGCAGCCTTGAGAAAGAGCTTCGTGTAAATTAACCCAGAGATTTCTTTGTGGGAATAAACTTCTCATGGAGATATGTCCTTTAGCTCCTTTAATCTTTCCACTGAGATTTTCATATCAGCAACCTAAGACCCAACCAGACTGCCCTGCTGATTTTCAGTGTGTTTTAAGCACCGATTAATTGCAGATACCCAGCTGTCCTGCTCTAACTAGCTATCTCATACCATTAAACTCAACAACTGCCAACTCATCTGAAAGCATGCATGAATAACATTTCTAATTGCCATTCTTCATCTGCTAAAAAGAAAAAGTCCTGGTGGCAACACAGGTTCAGAGCTTTGCCTTGGAAAAAATCAGTGCCTCTCCATTGAGCGCACTTGGCCATCTTGTGCTGGCAGAGAGCTGCCGTGTGTGCTGCTGCCTGAATGCATATTGTTTACATAAATGTTGCAGGAGGATCGGAGAGCAATGGGAGCTGCCGTCTCCAGAGGTTAAACTCTGGTCTGTGCTTCCAGGCTGCATCACTGCTTCTAAATGGGGAAGAGGCTGGGAGACAGCGGCGGTGCGTTTTGGAGGGGCAGGAAGTGTGCTGGTGACAGACCCACAGGCAGGGAGGGCAGTGCCAGGCCGAGAGGAGCAGGTCACTGCTCCATCCTGGCCCTGAATCGTGTCTCAGCATCGGGGCTTTTTATGCAGTGCAGGACTCTGTGCAAATGTGTTGCCAGCTCTGGCTGCTTAGCCAAATTAATAGTGCCAAGCAGGAACAAGATGTACTGGCGAGTTTCCCTGGGACCAGGTGGGTGCTGGCTGTCCCCCCACCAGGGGAGCCAGGGAAAGGAAAGGCTCCCCTCTCCCAGGCAGAGTTCAGCCCTGATGGCCTTGCTCTCTCACAGCTCCAGGAGCCCCAGCATCCCTTAAGCTCCGCTTTAGGGTCATATTGACTGGTCATATTGGGAGTTAGGGAGAGGCAGGTTGCAGAGATGTGCACCTTCTCCATTCCCCCACCACCAGCACTGCATGGCACCAGCCCTCCCCACCGTGGCTGTCCCCTGCATGTGGCCCCTTCCCTCCAGACATCTCCAAGCACTCATGGCACAGCAAGCAGCAAAGTCCCTTTCTATTCTTGCAGCAATACCCTCAGTCTGCAGCCAGTGGCTCAACCACAAACTGCTTCCCTTTGGAAAGCACAGGGACAAATGGACTCCGGGGCCTGGGGAGCACCGTGTGCAGAAAATCAGCATTACCTGGGACAAGGCAGTCCCTCGCAGCTCACAGAGCAGCTGCTGTGTGATGATGTTGCAGACCAGCAGGCTGTTTGTCACTGCCTTCCCTTTTATCTCCCCAGCGAAACCTCACGGGCCGCGTGCGCGGTTCTTCCTGACGGAGCTGCTGGATCTTCACAAACCCAGCCCTCCCCATGCCTCTCTTGGGATCTCACTAGAAAGTCTGGAGTCTTGGCCATCCAAAGGTGCAGACAAAATGGGAATTTCCATTTTGAAGCAGCCTGAAAGCCCCAGGGTTTGCATACAGGCGAGGGCTCCCCAGATCCTGTGCTGCCATGCACCACTAGCAGTGCTGGCAGGTCCTAAACCGTGTTTGGGATTTTCTTACAAGCCATGGACTTACATTTCCTTCTTTGCTCACTGGAGGGAAGGCTGCCTATGATCCTGGTCCCCAGCATTTCACAAAGGCTTAATTCACAGTTCAATTTGGGGTCCAACAAAGCTTCAGATTTGTGGGAGACTGCTGGGAGCTCTGGTTGGTTATTAAAATATTCCTGGTACCGCTTCCACTACCCTCAGCCTAGCAAAAGGTGCTGGAGAACATGAACAGTATCCTCTGCAGCCTGCAGAGGAATGGAAACCTCCTCAAACCAAACTCGGTGACTGGAATTCAAAGCATGGCATTGAATTTTTTAAACAAAATGCTGTCATTATCCTAAATATAAAAAATGTTTGATTCCAAACCATTTTTTCATAATAATATTAGACAAAAGCAGCTTGTTCTAAACATGTCACTTTTGACAAAACCAGCATCTTTGTGGCTGGAAATAAATGCTCTGCGAATAAATCTCTGTGCCAGTACTAGTGATAAGTCTTTCATTTCATGCTCTAATTGAACATTGGCTTTACATCTTAAAAGCAATCATCCTAAATTGCCTTCTGCTAATATTAATGCTTCAGACAAAGGGTAACAGCCAGATTATAGGTTCGTATATTATTCAGGCAAATCTGGGTTCTTCATACATCACTTTTAAAAAGAAAATTAATTTTTCCATGTGTCAAGAATGAAAATAGTAATAATGGATGATACACTTACATCACCCTGTATTGCTGAGATTGGCAAGAACATTTCCTCTGCACGAAGTGAGTGTAGATGGCATGCGTGCCTTCCTGCCAACCCGAGCAGGCGGGTGGGCAACCTCAAAAGTGCCACTGCCTGTGACTTAAACCTGCACTTCTTCAAGTGACAAACCAGATCTCACATGCTGCACTGATAAAGCAACACCCTCTCCCCCTGTTAAACTCACGTCATCTATTTAAACCTTTTAAACCCCTCACCTGGCAGGTGGTTCTGTGAATTGGCAAGGACTCGCCCCCTCAAACAGAGCTGAGAGCAGAGCTGCAAGAGGGGCTGTTCTGTCACACCAGCAGTGGGGCCGTGGGTCTGGTTTTGGGGAGGGGTTGGTGCCCTGCTCCTGCCGAGTGACCAGCAGGGTCTGTGCAGGGCTGACACTGAGCCTGGACAGATTCCAGCCACGGTGGCAGAACTTTGGCAACAGACAGGGTCTTCCAATGGGAAAGAAACAAAAGCTCCAGCCTTAGCCATCACCTGAGGCTGTGGTGTCAGGGCTAGACCTGTCTTTGAAGCATCTGGGCTGTCCACTGGATGGGAGTCACTAGTCATTTGCACATTTTCCTCCTGCTTTATCCATTTCCCAGCCCAGCTCCCTCACAGGGATGGCGGTGGGTTTGCACAGCAGCCCTAGTGCCCCCGTGCCACCCTGCATGCCCTCTGTTTTTTTGGCTATGCCATGGGAAACCCACTCTTTCCCAGGCATCTGCTGAGAGTGAGGCACTTTTAGCTCTTGGTGCTGGGGCCAGGTGTGGCAGAGGAGTCCATGGATCCCTGGGCGTGTTCCAGCAGCACCATCATCTCCTCGCTCAGCAGCTTCCTTCCCTCACACCTTGTTTCCTCTTGCAGGAGCAGTCTTCCCTCTGCCAGCTTTACAGTACTCACCCTGCAGATGGAGATCCTATCTGCCTTCTCACTCACTCCTCACATGCTGACCCTCTGGTGCAGCCCGGCACGGTCAGGGAGTCACTGGCACCTAAACTGTTGGGGGAATGTCCTTTGCATCAGCTGGAGCAAGTCTGTGCTTGTTCTGAGCTTGGATGATGGGGTGGGGTCACACCTGGATCCAGCCATCACACCAGCAGTGCCAGTTCACCCCTCTGCCCTCCTCAGGTGCTCTGGACCTTGTGCAGGAGGTTTGTGACCCTGGTAATGATGGTGGGAACTGAAGGGCCCCCAAGCTGTTGGGGGAATGGGGGAAGCACGTGATGAAGGGAAAGCACCATGTTCAAACTGCTGTCCTAGCCCTTCCTTCCTTCCTTCCTTCCTTCCTTCCTTCCTTCCTTCCTTCCTTCCTTCCTTCCTTCCTTTCCTTCCCACATGTGGAAACAACTGCCCAGCGGATTGACGGCTCCGTGGGCAGAGACAGAGTGGAAGGTTGTGTGACCTGCAGAGGCATCACCCAGTAAAAATAGCCACCCAGTAAGGAAAAAATAGCTGCAGCTGGGAGCTGTGCCTGGCATTGAGGAGCAGGGCCCAACAGGGGACGCGTCCCTGCAGGCAGAGGCTGGAGTGTCATGAGCAGACACTGGCAGGATGGAGCAGTCCTTGCCCTTGTTGCAGCAAAGGGCACTGGCATCTCTCCTGCCCTTTCCTTGCAGGAGCTGAGGCTCCAAGGAGGGCTGGGAGGGAGCGTGTCACAGCTCAGGGCTTACTTCTTGAGATCAAGATGCTCAGACAAGCAGAGGGTGAAGAGCAGCTGCAGCCCTGGGGAGTGCACCATGCCTGGCAAAGGATTTCTCTTGTGCTCGCTGAGGAACATCTGATACCACTAGGGCTGAGGAGGTCACACAAGAAATCCAGAGCTTGTTTAGGCTCAGGAGGCCAAATCCCACTTGGTCACGCTGGCATCCACGTCCCACACACCACCTAAGGATGCCATCAGTGCCAGTCCGCAGTAGCTCAGCAATCTGCAGCAGCATCCAGAGTCTCGTGCAGCACTTCCAGCTTGGAGGTCCCCAGGTGTTCACAAGGCCTGGCTGGTGTCGTGCTGGGGGACACGGTCACAGGGAGGCTGGCACAGAGGTGGTGCGTGCTGGAGCAGAGCACAGAGCTCCCCAGCATGTGGCTGGCAGGCTGAGCACTGCCCTGGGCTGTGAGCAGCACCTCCTACAGACAGAGCAGCGCTTGGGGTTTATCCGCCGCCCGGGGTTTACTCCGCAGGCTTCAGTCTCCTGTTGAGAGCAGTACAGCACCAAAATGCCTCTTGTTAATAGCTTGTTATCAGGGCTGGTGCGGCTGTGTACAAGCATTATCTCCTTGATCCCATCTGTCTCGGGAAATGTGGCTGAGGGGAGAGCGAGGGTGGAGCTCGGTGGCTGCAGGAGTCTGGGAGAGAGACCTGGGCACCCCACGGCTCCTCGTGGCCATCTCTAATTCATCCCAGCTCAGTGGAGCACTTGGAAATGTCACTGGGGAGCTGCAGTGGCCGTGATTGATCATGTCTCTGCTGCATGCTGACGGAGGAGAGCGACTTCAGCAAGAGGAGACCTTGGCTCCTGAGCCTCCCCTTGAAGTGCAGGAATGAATTATGCAAACTAATCCATCCCTTGGCTCCTCCGACAGCTGCTGCCTTCCCAACACCTCCTGCCTTCACATCCTTCTTTATCTCTGAGCAGTTTTAGAGCCATTGAGGCTACATATTTCTTTAGTCTGTTGTCCGTGTGTGTCCCAGGATCGCTGTGGAGATGGGGGCAGCTCATCATCTGTTGGAGGATGTTGTCCCATACACAAAGATAAATTGCTAAACCAGCCTTGAGCAGAGCCTCTGGGCTCCCAGGTTCATGAGGAAATCATAAACCATATTAAAATATGACCAGTTTCTTCTGGCAGCCTTCTTTTGGCTCAGCTAATGGATACAAAAGGGCTCCTGTGCAGGGGACACACACAGAGGCTGGGGACAGGTTGTCAGGTTCCCTGCATGGACTGATGCTGTCTGCAGGGGATGGGCAGAGGGAAAAAGGTGGAGAGAGAAGTGGGCCAGTGGAGAAGAGCACCTGCTCAGAAGTGTTTGGTCAGGCTGTTGTGTCCATGTCCCGTTGCAGAGGAGATTTGCCCCTCACTTGTCCAGGCTGAGCAGGTGTCCCCTCCTGCCCGTGGCTGCTCCTGCTCTGCCTGCCCTGCCTGCTGGCTGGGATTTGGGTCCCTGGGAGAGCTGGGAGCTGAGGCAGGCAGAGAGGAGGGCAGGGAGGAACCAAAAGGGAGCAGGATGGGCGTGCTGAAGAGGGCGGACACGGGAGCCTCACGACACTCATACCTCAGGCACCTCTTTGCCACATCCCTGCTGCGCCTCTCGCCCCGGTGATGTGCCCGAGTCACAGGCTGCCAGCACAGCACAGGAGCCAGGGGAGCTGCCATTTCCCCTGTCTTCCTGCCCTGCTGAAAGCCACATTTTATGGAGAAGTGAATTGGCAAATAGCCTGTCTCATTTTGATTTTAAAAGCTTCCAGACTGGAGAACTGCAGTGAAAGTGGTTGTTTTAATCTGTCACTTGCTGGCAGGTGGGGGAATGAGCTGACCCAGAGACAGGGAGGTCATCAGCTTTTGGGGGAATTAAAATAGGAAACCTTTTTTTTTGTTGTTCCAAGTATTGGGGAAAACACAACCTAAACATCTAAAATCTTACAGAAATGACTCCTCTTGCTGCCTGTAAGGCAGAAGGAATATTTCCTTCCCCCTACTCTTTGTCCATGCAGAGCAGGGGCAGGCAGGGCTCAGCTTTTATGCCAATATTGTCAGCCAGAAAAATGTGTTTTAGTTACGGCTGAATCTTGAAAGTGATGCTGAGCTGGGAACGCTCCCAGTGGTGGCAGCTCATTGTGGAAATGGTTTAAAAGGACTTGTTTCCCTGCTGCCCTCCCAGGAGCACTCAGCTGCACATGCTGGCCCTGCTGTGTGCTCAGAGAGGTTTGGGCAGGCAGCGCCATCACACTTGACTGCTGGAGGTGTAGCATGGGAACACTGAGCGTCGGATTTGAGGTGAATTTTTACAGAATCAAGGTTGTAGGGACAAGCTTTGCCTTCTCGCCCGTGGGCATTTCCTGTGCACAGGCAGCTCTCAGCACAAGCCATGCAGTGACTGCCAAGCCACTGAGAATGTGGTGTGAAATTAGCAGGGCATTTGCTTGAGGCAAGACCGCACTTGAGAAGGCCATGGGGGTAATGCTGTGTCTGCATGGTCACACTGCCCTGCTGCTGGGCCATCAAAGAACCAAATTCCCACAAACCGCTCGCCTCAGGAATCTCTCAGCAAGTGGACGCTAACAGGTTAACCCTGCTGAAATGGTCGTCATTCTTCCAACCAGCTCTTGTACAGTTTGCATTTTTGAGATACAGAGTTTTCATTTCTCCCTTTGCTTTCAGCCGTCTGGTGCACCAAGTCTTCAGCACACGAGATAATAAAATCCAAGATTATGAGCTTTTGTGGTCTGCCGCTGTTTGCAGAAGAAAATAATAACTAGCTTAAGTACCTATTAGTCACCCATAGCTCTGCGTGTCTGCATTGTGAGTTTAGAAAGCAGATGCAATTTAGAAGGTCAGGGGATTTTTCTTTTTTTAAAATTTTCTTTATGAAGAATCTCTTAAAAGTGCACTTGTGAAAACTCAGCTTTTTAGTATGGAAAACTTGATACGGCTTGGCAGCTCTCACTGATTAAAAAAATCAGTGTTAAAACCTGTTTCAAAAGTGCCAGTAGGAAACAGAAATTACTCCTGCCAGAGTTTAGAGCCCAGCTTAACCCTGAGCCCAGCTTCAGGAAACAGATGCAAAGTGCTGTGTGTGGTTTTGTGGTGTGTTGTTGTCTAAGGCTGGTATTGTGTCACTGGCCTGGGCAGGGATAACTATTTGCATGGATCTTTTCCCTTATTGTTGTTTCATTTCACTTTATAGATGAAAGCATCTTCCTCTGAGCTAGGGAGCCCCAGAGCTCCTCCCTGTGTCTGTGGGATTTCTGGCCAGTTTCTTCTCACAGGCTTTGGAGAGAGGACATGAAATAACCACAGGGGGCTGGGAAGCCTCCTTCCTGGCTTTGCCTAGGAAAAAATCCCGACAAGATGGGCCAGGCATCCATCAGGGAAAGCCCTGTCCCAGAAGCCTGAACCTGCTGGCCAGGCATAAGGAGGAAGGAACATCTTGGTGGGGAGGATGAACCCAGAGAAGAGGGAAGTTGGTTTTTGTTTGGCATCATCTCATTTCTCTCAGTTAAGCTGAGTTCACCACCATTTCACTGTCTGCAGGGGCTTCATAGAGATTTTGAAGTGCTGTTCCCAAACCCTTGCAGGGGAAGGGTTGGGGGGGCATGGGGGGGATGTCTGTTTTACGTTTGTGCTTGCATTACAGAAAGAAAAACAGGGAAGCAGCATTTGAGAGCGGGTTGGAGATGTCAGCAAGGGTCCACCCAGGGCTCAGGGATTTCCTTGCACAGCCCACATCGCCAAGGCGGGGCTCAGAGGGACCCAGGCTGAGCCATGGAAGGTGCAGGGGGCTCAGGGAGAGAGCCCTCAGGCAGGTCACCGGGGCGAGAGGCACAGCAGGGATGTGGCAAAGAGGTGCCTGAGGTATGAGTGTCGTGAGGCTCCCGTGTCCGCCCTCTTCAGCACGCCCATCCTGCTCCCTTTTGGTTCCTCCCTGCCCTCCTCTCTGCCTGCCTCAGCTCCCAGCTCTCCCAGGGACCCAAATCCCAGCCAGCAGGCAGGGCAGGCAGAGCAGGAGCAGCCACGGGCAGGAGGGGACACCTGCTCAGCCTGGACAAGTGAGGGGCAAATCTCCTCTGCAACGGGACATGGACACAACAGCCTGACCAAACACTTCAGTGCAGCCCTGCTGCCTGTGCCTGGGGAGCATCCTCCATGGATGTCCACTCTGGGCCCCCTGGATCCTCCATGGGTGTCCACTCTGGGCCCCCTGGATCCTCCATGGAGATCCACTCTGGGCCCCCTGGATCCTCCATGGAGATCCACTCTGGGCCCCTTGTGGGGCCAACCAGGACATGTCACTCCTCTGCAGCAGCAGAGCAGGGAAAGGCTTCTTCTGTTGCAAACCAGGGCATTCAACCCGTGGCAGGCTGCAGTGCCTGCATCAGCCTGGAAATACCCCAGGGAGGTGACAGGCCCTGCTCACTAAGCCCTTTCCTGCAGGGAGGGATGGTGCAGGTCTCTCCACTGCCAGTAAAGCTCCACTCAAAGAGGCAGAAGGGAGCTGAGCAGATATTCCCACTCCCAGCAGGAGCTGAAAGCCCCTTGCAGCCTTTCCCACGTGGCAGAGAGGGACAAGCACCTCTTTGTGCTCCTTGTCCTCACCAGGAGCACCAGTGCAGCACGCAGGGCTCAGGGGATGGGCTGTGTTGAAAACTGGGCTGAATCTGATTTCAGATTGCTGATCCAATCTAGCACTGGTCTGGGGAGGAAGAGATGCCCTTGCTACTCAAGTCTAGGAGAAGTTGCAACTAATGGGTATTGATCAGAGGAGAAAGCAGATCTGTGGGCACAAATCTGTGTGTGAGCTTGAAAGAGGTATGTTCCCTAAAAGAGGAACAGTGTGAATAATCAGGCTTTGAGATAAATGCTAATCAGCACTGCGTCTTGCCTCTGAATCTCCAAACACGGTGTTTAATCTCTGAAATTAAAAATTTCCCTGGTGAGAAGTTAGACAACTTCAAGAGGCTCGTGTTTGAAAAATTCAGCTTGGTGTACGTTGATTTCAGATCTCTCTGATTGTGTGGAGTTCGGTCTGTCCAGAAGCCAGCCCAGCCCCTGGCCCTCAGAGCAAAGCAAAAACATCCATTTCTTCCCCGCTTTATTGAGAGACCAGCAGAGAAATGTATTAATCAAAGGCTACCCAGGACAGCTTTCAATCAGACCTAAAGGCACAGAGTTCTTCGCTGTGAGAGCCATGGCACAAACGTCTTCCCACTGGGAAATACTTCATCAAAGATTAAAGCTCAGATGTTTGTTATGTGGAGATGTCCTGCAAGTGGCAGCTCCGTTTTGGTGGCCCGTGGGGCTATCTTGCACTGGACACAGGAGCTTAGCCACAGGAAAGAATGGATTTACAGGGACTTGAGTTGGATGGACACTTGACAACTGTAGGTCCAAGCAGTTGATTAATCAGTAACTGGTATCCACCCCAGCTTTTCCCTGCACTAGTGGTTTCTAGCTGAAAGCAGTCTCAGATGGATCCAGCTTTTATGATGTGCTCTGGGAGGCTGGAAAGTGTTCACGTGCATGCATCTGTACAGAAACCCGTGTGAGCACCCTTGTCCTTGCCTGGGGGTGGGCCTTGCTTTCACCAAAGACCTCTTGAGGTCCCTGCTCACCTGTGAGCCCTCCTACAACTCCGTATTCCTGTCCAGGCTTCAGCAGAGGGTGTCTGTGCTTCCCTGAATGTCCGTATATGCATGGATATGATGCTCACTACAGCAGAATGAGCTGAATGAAGTCACAAAGAAGCAAGAATAAAAACTGTGCCTTGCTAATTTAAAAAAAAATGAATTATTTAAAGAAAAAAAAAACAACACCAGCAACAACAATATATAAGGCAGAGTTTGTTTGTTCCTCTTAGGGATAAGTGTTCTGGTATTACAGTACTTATTTTGGAAATTTCATGACAGTGATTTCATCCTTTGTAGCCACGTGTGGCTCAGTACATTTTTACCATGGTTGCCAAGTAACAATCACTAAGTATTTGTGTCTAGATCAGTAGAGGCGAGTGGAAGGAATAGATAAAATCTATTTTCAGAGGCGTAATCATCGGTGGCTCTTTGTAGGTTAATGGTTAAGTTCACTCAGCAGGGACAGTGTTTTGAAGGCCTTGGGATTTACGAGCAGGAAAATAAAAAGCAAAGAGACTGAAGAGGGGGGATTTTATCAGTATTATTGTTCTTTCAGAGCAGAATGGCTTATGAGTGATTAAGAAGGCATTAACTATGTTGGACGTCAAGTCCCACGTGCAACAGGAGCTCCATAATCCCCTCCTTGGGGCTGCTCTGGGACCTGCTTGTCCTCTCCCATGGTTGCTGCGCCAAAACCTCCAGCAACACAGACCCCACCCTGGCCTCCTTCTGCTCCTGGGGCAGCTCACAACCCGTGCAGGTGGAGGAAAGGTTTTCCTCCCTGCAAAAAAAAACAAAAAACAAAACAAAAAAAAACAACACCCAAAAAAACCCCCACAACGTTGGAGCGCTGTGGGGAAAACGGAGGGAAGGCAGAATAGCTGGCTTGCACTGGCAGGGCTGGTGCATCACACAACTCCCTTTCCCTTGTCTCCCGAGAAGGAAAAGTCAGCCCTGGAAGAAGGGCCAGGTGTTAATTACATTTCATTATTCTTTCTGTGGAGGGGCCAGCATGTGGGATGTACCTGGAGAGAGGGTATGGCTTCCATAATTCCGTTTCCATCAGGTGTGTGTGCTCAGAGGAAATAAACTCCAGCGAGAGGAGCACCTGGGCACATTTCCAGGAGCACTCTGCGGCCGCCCTGGGTTTGTCTTGGCAGATGAAGACTCGGGGATGAGCCAAGGAGGCAGCACTCACTGCTGACTCTGGCAAAATTCAGCATCCCCTCCCGGGAGAGGAGTCAGGGCTGCCCTGCAGCCCCTGCTGTGACAGAGGGAGTGACGAGGGAGGGCAGGAGAGATGCCAGCGCGCTGGGGAAAGGGAGTACAAAGAGGGGCTCCCCGTCCCCTATCATTCCTGCTTCCTATGGAATGATACCTGGCGAGTGGCACTGCTGCGTGCATGGATCGCAGGGACACCAGCCCCACGCTTTGCTCAAGGGGATGAGCACTTTAAAGATGACTGCTCCTGCTCACTCCGGGGAAATCATGCCCGGTTTTGTCAAGGTCCGGGACACCCACGGGTGCTGCCCGCAGCCCAGCAGCCTTTGCCTGCCTGCTTTTGACGTGGGATGGAGAGCCAAATGGCATGGGTGTGTTTGGCAGGAGCGGGCTGTGAGGAAGGGCTTGGAAGCACTGCCACACCTGGTGCGGGCAGCACATTTCCATCCTGTTTCACAGGGGCATGAAATTCCTGCCTGGTGTCCCCAGACCTCCCGCACACAATTCCCACCTGAACGCCGGGGTGTCAGCAGACAGGAGTAGAGGGGAAAAGGGGATTTGCTAAGTGTTTTTTGCAGGTGCCCTGGAGATGGCAAGCGTGAAGGGGATCCATCTCACACACGTTCTCCCCACGGCAGGAAGGATTGGTTCCTGTTTGATTGTGGGGTGCAGGATCACTGTTCCACACTGCTGAACAGGCTGGAAACCAAGCAGGGCCAGACCAAAATGCGCCAGAGCAGAACTGCTGGCACTCTCCCACCCAGGCCCTCCCCCTTGTGAAAAAGCAATATTTTTAGAGGATTGGTCATATTACGTAGTTCAGTTCCTCTCTGTTGGCTGGGATTGCTGAGTCCATCTGTGATTAGCGAGGGATGTAAGCAGGGTGGAGCTGGAAACCCCTAGGATGAGTGGTGCAACACAAATGGGAGTCCCAGAGTTTGCCTTGGATGTGAGGAAAGGCATCGGAATTCTGCGGTTTGGGCCAAACAGTTTCTGTGATCTGCTGGTCTGTTGGACTAGTGTGTCCTTTAATGTTATAAATATAAGGACAGCTGGGAGGTTGCTCTCATACAAGGGAGAGTTTCAGTGATTTTGAGGATCTTGTGAGACTGTTCAGAGGAGTGTTGTGGCCCCTATGTGATTATAAACGCGGAAAGTAAGATTGTAAATGAATCAACTCAATGCATAAGCATTTGGCTTATGCAATACCAATATTGCATAAGCTCAATATTAATGCAAATGCAATATAAATATTGCATTCAGCTTATGCAATACCAATAGCATAAGATACATTAAATGGATCCTAAGACATGGGGAAATGCGTCATTTTTAATAAAAGGCATCTAGGTATTTTGGGTCATAAATATCATATTTGAGAAAATGAGTCTCCAATGATCCTTCAGCGTCTTTTTCCTCTGTTCTGCAGGAAATACATACTTGTAATAAATTAACATCTTATACCTCTGATTAAAAAAAAACAAAACAAAACAAAAAAACCACACAAAAAACACACCAAACACATAACACAACCCTGCTGAATTCAAGTGGAAGAAACTTACTCTTTCCAGTTATAAAATCCCGTAGCTAGAGCAGCTCCTAGTCCAGCAGGAATTTAAGTTCACGCTGAAGAGTTTCAGGGTTGGGTTGAGCATGGTTTTTTTCATGTAAATTTTGACATCTAGATCCAAACTTAATTGTCCTCTTCTGATGGACTGAGATTTGGGAAAAAAATAGAGGCAGGCCACTAGTAATTGCCTATGCTTTTAAAAACCCTGCCTTCCTCTGAGAATCACAAGTGGGGGGAAAACACACAGCCTCTTTTTCACATCTTCATCTGACTGCACTTCATGGAGCAGGAGAGATAAGGAGCCCTGCAGGACCTTTGCTTTTTGAACATGGGCTCAGTGCTGGATTTCACACCTCGCTATCAGAGAGTTTCTGCCTGTGCAGTGCCTTACCTATTTGGGAAGAGGTCCGTGGCATTCCTGCCTGCTGTGCCAGCACTCAGCCCTGGAGGTGTGGAGAGAAAGGCAGCTGGAGCTGGAGCTGCTTGGCTTGGACCCAGCCAGACATCACTTTTCCAGCGTGTTCCAGGCAGATATGGACATCTTGACGCACCAGCAGCCCTTCCCATGCCACCAGCTGGCTGGGACGTTTCACTTGGCACCTGCCAAGGCTGCTGGGTCAAACCCAACGCGGCCGCGCCGTTCCTGCCTCACAGACAGCCGCTTCAGTCCCATGGGGTCTCCTGTCTGGTGAGGTGTTTTGGGGCATGAGCCCCACCAGCTGCAGCCTGCAGAGGTGTGTTTTGTCATCTTTCCAGCAGAAGGAGCCTGAGGGGCAATGAGTGCTGCAGTTTGTTAGGTCAGCAAAGCACCCGAGGTGTGTTGGAGCTTGCACCAACGGGATGGGACTGCTGGGATATTCCTTGAGCTTTATTGTGACATCAGCCTCCTAACAGGGTGAGACAATTGAAAGAGGGCAACACCTCACGTCTTGCCAACAGCAGACAAAGGTCTTTTTGTGTCAGGGCATTTCAGAAGTTTTCTAGCCAATAGCACATTGTTAAAGCTTACAGACAATTGTTCTAGCCAGTCACTAAAAGCACACGGACACCTGCTTCAAACAGTGCTTGCTTGTGTGCTTTCTATTAACAATACACAATACTCCAATATTAAGCTTAAAACCTTCTACTATCTTGCTAAGCGTATTTTTCTGCAGTCTTAAGGTCTATCTTGGCCAAACCTAAAAACTCAAACTCTAGTTTCATGTCCTTTCTTGTTGTACCATTGCACCTTCTCTATTTCAGGCTTTGCAGCTGCAGCTAGCTCTAAGTTCTCTGCTCTTTCTGTTTCTGAGGCCTGCTTTCACAGCTTCTGAAAGTCTTCTCATGTTGGTTTCTTACCTTCTTTTCTTTGTGTTAGAGCCAAGATTGATACACAGGGGTCACAGTTTTGTGTTGGGACAGAGTGTTTATTAATTCTTAACTATATTATCACGAGTCGTGAGCTCTAACTAGCAAGGTAGAAAATGGAGGTGCTTCTAACTCTTCCCAAGGTTATTTAAGCATAAACTATCCAATAACAAGATGACACCTATATTATTTATACTTTTAACCCAATAATTGACCACCCGAGGTCCGCAATGCGGACCTTTTTCACCCAGTTAGGAAAAAACACCTGAAACCGTGAAGAAGAAGGGGAAGGAGAAGGACTTAGACAACGCCCTAAATTCTCCATCTTGCTCCGGGTATATCACTATATACTAAAATCTTAAACTCCAAGTTTTGCACCCTGTGCTATCGCACACTTCTATTCAAACAGCACACCCACAACCCCAGCGCTGTCACTCAGTTTTGGCAGCCAGTTCCACGGCCTCAGGTCAATGCAGTGTTTGCTTGAGGGTCAGTGCCTGCCAGCACAGAAAGCTTGAAATTCTCAGCCTCCAGGGTTCCAACATTCTTACAGACAGGCACCATGGGGACGTTGGGGATGAGCAGCAGAGACTGGGACGCTCGTGTCAAGCCCCTTTCTGAGTCAGATCAGGCTGAGAGCCTTCACAGGCAGGGCGGTGCATGGCCAGGCTGTTTTTGGAGGCTAAAAATAGAGTGGAGTCAGTCCTTGGTTAATCTGGGCTTGTTAAGGCCAGACATCCCGATCCAGTTCAATATTTTTGCTCAAAAGGCTGCGTTTGCAGCGCCGCCGGGCTGGCCCGTTGCCCACTAGGGTGACACTGGCCACTGGGCACTGGGCCAGCTCGGCTGGGTGACTTCAGCATCCTCCTCCAAAGGCTGTGACGAAATGTTGGCCTGGCTCGTTCTCCTGAGACCTCATACACTCACTCACAAGCAGAGCTGGGACTTCTCTGCTGGATGTCTCGGCCCCAGGCTCACCAACATCCCCTTCTGTCCCCAGAGTTCTGCTGGCAGGCCAGAGCTTTCTAATATCTCATAAGAGCACTGTGCCAAAATGCATTTTTGAACGTGGCTAAGAAGTCCAGGCTATCATGGGCGTCCCAAGCAGAGGGAAGGGAGGGAGGCAAGGCAGGAAAACGAGTGTGCATTGGTGATCCACTGTGTTTGGCTTCATAATAGCCTGGATGTTGTTCCCTGGACATTCTGAACTGCCCAGTGGTGGAGAGGGGGCTGCTGAGAGCAAATCCATCAGTTCTGGAAGCACAGGGATGAGTCCTGTGCCTTTTATCCGGGAAGAAATTATCACTGCTGGGGGAGGGAACCAGAGGAGAGTGCATGGGCAGAGCAGTGTGTCCTGGTGTCTCCAGGCTGGCTTGGCTTGCCTGAGAAAAGCCCAGACCATCCAAGTGGCAATTTATGTCATTTCTGATGCTGGGACAGAAGGTCACTGGCTGAAAACTGGGAGAGAGATTACTTTGTTTGCCCCCAGTCAGCTGATTAAAACCATATTTTCCACACATTTGAGTAGGGATTAGTGATGAAATGCAAATTTCATGCAAATTGGTGCAAGTGGCTGGTGTGCACAGCCAACTCCAAAGTCAGTTATTTTCCTTCCCTCTGAGGCATTTGGGCACTTTTAATGTTCACGTGGAGGAGCTGGACAAACCCACTTGTGATCCAAGCATGTAGCTGAAGCAGACAGCCTGGAGAGAGTGGGAAATCAGCTGGCACCTGAATGCACTCACCAGATTTGGGTGGCATCACTACATGGATCTTGTGCAAAGATCTTTATTAAATAAACAGCTACAAACAGCTCAAACAGGCCTTGCACATCCCTCACTTCCCAGCCTTCTTTCTCTTGTTTGCCAGGGCCTTCCTGCAGTTCTGTCGAGGGAAAAAAAAAAAATTCCCAAACCCTTGCCACAAAGAGTAATCGCAAATATATATATATATATATATATNAAATATGTGCATATTTTTAACCTGACTTCTCTTTTCCTTTGGCTTGCAGATCCATAGCATTGCTTCAGTCTGAAATGCAGTGAGGCCAAGTTTCCTCACTTCCAGACAGCTTTGTGGGGACAGCAGGGCCAAGAGAAATAAATAAATAATGGCTCACATCGTGAAACATTATATTTAGTAAGGCTGATGGGTCCTCCTGAAACCCGGTTGTGAAAACTTTAAAAAGTGCCTGTTTCCTGTAGCTATCAGCATGCTAGAAAAGGGGAAGCCCTACAGGCTTGTCAAATTTTTCCCAACGGCTGCAGCTTTCACAGCTGGTCCTGATTTGCCTGGGTATTGCTCATTTTTCTAGAGCTCGTAACAACCCTGGAATGGAAATCCTGGCTCCCCTGGCACCCAGTGTATCTCCATGGTGTGCTGGCGGGTGAAGGGTGCCAGCCCCAAAATTATTCATCCTGATTAGCTCTTGGCTCTCCCTGCAGTTTGAGAAGACGAGGCTGGAATCATGAATAACAGAGTGGGTAGAGGAGGCCCAATAAAGGACAAAATTCAGTGTGTGTAAAGCCCCATCACGTCAGCAAACGGGTCTGTGCTGCTGGTGGCGCTGCCCTTCTCCACACACCGTGTTCACAGGGTTTCAGCGTGCTGGGCAGCAAACCCTCACCTGGTGGTCGGGGATTGCAGAATCCACCCTTCCCGATGGGCAGGATCTGCAGAAGGGGCTGCTCTGGACTGGAAAAGGCAAAAGCAACCCAAGGCAGCGAGGAGGCTGCAAGCGCTGGGGCTGAGCGCCTGCGGGCTGTGCGTGTGCCTATTAAATATACATGGCCCTGCTATTTGTGGGACACAACCAGGGTGTGTGGCAGGGGAGAGGCTGCGCTGGCTGACGTGGGACTGGCTCTGCCTCATCCCAACACAGAGGGGTTGGTGCCTGTACCCAAATATTCCGTGAACCAGGCA
This sequence comes from Donacobius atricapilla, assembly GCA_013397315.1. Taxonomy (NCBI): domain Eukaryota; kingdom Metazoa; phylum Chordata; class Aves; order Passeriformes; family Mimidae; genus Donacobius; species Donacobius atricapilla. The sequence continues at coordinate 54,834 of WBMY01013226.1, read as the reverse complement.
CGGATCTCGCTGTCTTCACCTTTCGAACCAGCCTCCCTCTGATGTTTTTCATGGCTATTTCAGGCAAGAAACAATGTCATTCTCTGCCCCCCTGGAAAAGCTGTGCTGTCCCCCTTGCCCAAATATGTGGTGCAGGGTTCTCTGCTCTTCAGCTGGAAATCATTTTTTGTTCACTGCTTTTCTTTTTGCGTCATCCGCTTCGGATATACCTTGGGCAGTTTTTATCTGGGTTCCTGGGAGCTAGGAAACATGCTTTGCTGCCTGTTTCTAGGATTTTTGACATGCAGCTGTTTATTTGAGATGTAGAAATGGAAATCTCATCTTCACGAGTCACTCTGGAATTTTCCTCCAAAGATCAGTGAAAGCAATCATTAATATGGGGCATCCTTTATAGCTCTGTGCAGGATAATCCTCCGGGCTCTCTGGCAGCTGTGAATTGGAAAATAATAAAGACCATTGCTAGAGGGTTCTTTAAAAAAAATTAAAAAAAAAACCAAACCAACAAATATGTTCTTTGATACATTGTCTAGCTCTCAGAAAATAAGGCAGCAAATTGAAAATCTCTCTCAGAAAATGCATGCAGCACCATTCCAAATTCTTAAGGTTTGGGGGTTTGCTTATTTTTTCCATGCCCTGACATCTTCCCTGAGTAGTGCCAATAAAATTAGAGGCTTTTGCTGATGCAAAGGCTCCTCTGGGGAAATGCAGGAGCCGTGAACAAATGTCCACGTCCAGGGAAGGCTCCAAGGCTGCTGCAGCTGCCCCTGGGCTCCTGGGCTCAGCTGAGCACATGAGCCCTGTGCACGCAGAGCTGGGGCTCACCCCGCCTCTCCTGGTGCTCCTGACTGCACCTGCTGGCTGCTGAGATTTTCCGCCTTCCTTTTGAAATGCAGGCAGAACGTGCTGCAGACGGAGGCAGGGGGAAATCTGACTGGATCCCAGTATAAGGCTGAGTCTTTGGGTGCTCTGGCAGCTTCTGGCCCATCACACTCCAGCACACGGCCAGGAGCCCTCACTCACCGTGCCTGAGCCTTGCCGAGGTTAGGGTTTCATTTAGCCTAAATAGCTTTAAAATGTGAGCACCGGTGGGAAAATAAAACTTAACCGTGTGTGGCTACCAGAGGGTCCCCTAGCTGAGTGTAGTAAATAAAGACGCTCAGTTCAGCATGCTGATATTCAGTGGGAAGCCAGGTATCATGGAGAGATGGTGTGAGTTGATGTGATGAGTGGCAGCAGGGGGGCTGCACTGCAGAGCGTTTGGAAGGGCACCTCAGCCTGCCTTTGAATGGAGTCTCCAGCTGAGATTCCATCCTCTTCTTTGAAAGCATTAATAGCCCCGCGACAGCACTTGTCCATGCTTGAAGGAAAAGCAAATGAGTGTCAGAGAGGAGGAGTGACAAGATACAAAAAGGCAGCTTGTATTTTCTGGCTGGTGGTTTTGGTCAATTTGGTTTCTTCCTACCACACTTTACTACGGTTTCCTTGAATGCTGACAGTGTCTTCAGAACCCTTCTTAAAAGCTGCTTCTATAATAGTGCAGTTGCCATTTTTCTGGAGTCAAAGGCAACGCACGCTGGCTTTGCTTTTATCTCTCTCTTTTCCTATCCTCCACTTTGCACTGGGAGGACTCCTTGGGAAATCATTTTTCCCTCCTGCTTTCCTTCCAGCTAGCAGCTCCTAAACCATCCCAGTGGTTCCCAACAGGCCCACAGTAGGGAGGAAATCCCAAGCACAGCACCGAGGTGCATTTCCACTTCCTCGTGCTTTAAATGCTTCTAGNGACTGGCTCTGCCTCATCCCAACACAGAGGGGTTGGTGCCTGTACCCAAATATTCCGTGAACCAGGCACGGATCTCGCTGTCTTCACCTTTCGAACCAGCCTCCCTCTGATGTTTTTCATGGCTATTTCAGGCAAGAAACAATGTCATTCTCTGCCCCCCTGGAAAAGCTGTGCTGTCCCCCTTGCCCAAATATGTGGTGCAGGGTTCTCTGCTCTTCAGCTGGAAATCATTTTTTGTTCACTGCTTTTCTTTTTGCGTCATCCGCTTCGGATATACCTTGGGCAGTTTTTATCTGGGTTCCTGGGAGCTAGGAAACATGCTTTGCTGCCTGTTTCTAGGATTTTTGACATGCAGCTGTTTATTTGAGATGTAGAAATGGAAATCTCATCTTCACGAGTCACTCTGGAATTTTCCTCCAAAGATCAGTGAAAGCAATCATTAATATGGGGCATCCTTTATAGCTCTGTGCAGGATAATCCTCCGGGCTCTCTGGCAGCTGTGAATTGGAAAATAATAAAGACCATTGCTAGAGGGTTCTTTAAAAAAAATTAAAAAAAAAACCAAACCAACAAATATGTTCTTTGATACATTGTCTAGCTCTCAGAAAATAAGGCAGCAAATTGAAAATCTCTCTCAGAAAATGCATGCAGCACCATTCCAAATTCTTAAGGTTTGGGGGTTTGCTTATTTTTTCCATGCCCTGACATCTTCCCTGAGTAGTGCCAATAAAATTAGAGGCTTTTGCTGATGCAAAGGCTCCTCTGGGGAAATGCAGGAGCCGTGAACAAATGTCCACGTCCAGGGAAGGCTCCAAGGCTGCTGCAGCTGCCCCTGGGCTCCTGGGCTCAGCTGAGCACATGAGCCCTGTGCACGCAGAGCTGGGGCTCACCCCGCCTCTCCTGGTGCTCCTGACTGCTCCTGCTGGCTGCTGAGATTTTCCGCCTTCCTTTTGAAATGCAGGCAGAACGTGCTGCAGACGGAGGCAGGGGGAAATCTGACTGGATCCCAGTATAAGGCTGAGTCTTTGGGTGCTCTGGCAGCTTCTGGCCCATCACACTCCAGCGCACGGCCAGGAGCCCTCACTCACCGTGCCTGAGCCCTGCCGAGGTTAGGGTTTCATTTAGCCTGCACAGCTTTAAAATGTGAGCACCGGTGGGAAAATAAAACTTAACCGTGTGTGGCTACCAGAGGGTCCCCTAGCTGAGTGTAGTAAATAAAGACGCTCAGTTCAGCATGCTGATATTCAGTGGGAAGCCAGGTATCATGGAGAGATGGTGTGAGTTGATGTGATGAGTGGCAGCAGGGGGGCTGCACTGCAGAGCGTTTGGAAGGGCACCTCAGCCTGCCTTTGAATGGAGTCTCCAGCTGAGATTCCATCCTCTTCTTTGAAAGCATTAATAGCCCCGCGACAGCACTTGTCCATGCTTGAAGGAAAAGCAAATGAGTGTCAGAGAGGAGGAGTGACAAGATACAAAAAGGCAGCTTGTATTTTCTGACTGGTGGTTTTGGTCAATTTGGTTTCTTCTTACCACGCTTTACTACGGTTTCCTTGAAATGCTGACAGTGTCTTCAGAACCCTTCTTAAAAGCTGCTTCTATAATAGTGCAGTTGCCATTTTTCTGGAGTCAAAGGCAACGCACGCTGGCTTTGCTTTTATCTCTCTCTTTTCCTATCCTCCACTTTGCACTGGGAGGACTCCTTGGGAAATCATTTTTCCCTCCTGCTTTCCTTCCAGCCAGCAGCTCCTAAACCATCCCAGTGGTTCCCAACAGGCCCACAGTAGGGAGGAAATCCCAAGCACAGCACCGAGGTGCATTTCCACTTCCTCGTGCTTTAAATGCTTCTAGCTCTTCTGGTATTGAATTGCCCCTCCCAGGAGCAGCAGGGCTTTTTTTTGGTAGCATCCCTGCACCTGCAGCCAGAGAACACAGCCCAAGGAGCAGGTTCTACCTGCCCGGCCAAGGACAGAGTTAAACTCTAGCTTTCCCCAGCAGCCCTGGCTCACTAAAGTCAAGCTCAGGATCAGGATGGGGAGAAAAGGAGAATCATCCCCTGCAGATCCCAGGCTGAGTGTGAGGGGTCTGTGTCCTGAGAAGCTTCATCATTTCCCTACACAAGCTGGTTAGGAGGGCTACCAAAAAACACTGCAGAGAGACTGTCATCCTTGCAGCAAGGTGTGAGGTCTGTGGTGCAGAGTCCATGTGCCTGGAGACACTTTTGTAGCTCAGAGGCCAGCAGTAAAGGAGGAGGAGGAGAAGGGGAGGCATGGCTGGGGAATTTCTCAGGCCCCGTGGCTGCCCCTGCCATGGGTACCCAGGCCAAGCCATCTTTCCTGTCTCTGCCAGAGCTCCCAGCTCCCCAGCAGCTCCCAGGCACAGGAAAAGCCCTGCTGAGGGCACAGCCTGTGCAAAAGCAGGTTTGGCACTGGGAAAGAATGGAGCATTTCCAGAGCAGATTAAATCTTCCAAGACTTTGAGCTGCCAGTTTGAAGAAGCCTACGCATTTTGCAAGTTTTTAGAGTCTTAGGACTTGGTCTAATTTAAGCAAATTGGCACATCCTGAGCACTAGAGAGAGATCCTTCTGCTAAGTTTCGTCCTCTGCAGCAAAGCATAAGGAAGAGATAATTACTCAATATAGTGTTTGGGGGAAAAAAAAAGTTTGCATGGGCAGAGCAGCATTTTATTTTTTTTTTCCCAAAGCTGAGACGGTGGAGCTTTTCATTACTCTCTCAGCGGTGGCCACTCTACATGGAAAGTTTCATTCTGAATGGCTAAAGTCTGGCAAAGCACCAAGCAGCTGAGACAGACTCTAAAATAGTGGAAAGTCGTGGGCAAGCTTAACAACAGGCACTGCCTTTAACTCACAGCCCTGACTGCATCAGGCATCCGGATGAGCGTGTGTAAGATCTGAGGATCTGCTGCAGAAACAGCAGCTGGGAAGTTTTCCCTCTCCTTGCCTTGCCTGAGGATTGCAGAGGGATGGAAAGCAGCTTAAGGGCTCTGGGGTTGGTGTGGGAATTGCCACTTCCACGGAACATCTGCGGTTCCCAGCACAAGAGAAATGTGCAGCTGGACCTGAGGCAGTCCCTGTGCCTGAGGTGGGGCTGGAGAAAGCCCTGTCTTCGTGTACAGGCTGGTGGTGCTTGTCTTCTGGCCTGTCATGGTGGATCTTGGTGATCTCAGCTGTCTTTTCCAACCTGGATGGTTCTGTGGTCCCGTGACTGTCACGGGAGCAAACCCAGCCTGTGTGTGTCCACGGGGCTCTGCAGCAGGATTTTTCCATCCCGTATTCCATGTGTCTGCCAGCCCTCTCTGATCTTACAGGCAGACACTGGAGCACTGAGCTGGCCACAAAGAGTGGAATTTTTAGCCCCATACACAGCTGGATTTAGGTTGCTCCCACAGGGAGATCTCCTCTGAGAACCTGAGCACACAGGTCCAGGCTGAGGCCATGGAGCACTGCCACAGTTGCCATAAATGGGGCTGGCATATGGCTGAAACCTCTGCGGGCAGGGACTTTTCTGTATTGCCATTTTTAAAAGCTCTTGGCCATTTTCAGGCAGGTACATGCAAACCAAAATATGGACATTTTCTCCTGGGAAGAGGGGAAGAGCTGCTGGCCAAGGCTGAGCCCATCACAGGCACCCTGCCCAGCAAAAGCCATCACAAAGCCTTCAAGTGCTCTTCCACTCTCACGTCTCTCTTGGCCACTTGTTTCCTCTTATTTTAGCTTTGTTTGAACAATCTCCTTGGTAACTGGAGACAGAAGCAGAATTTTTTCATGCTTCTCCTCGGATTGGTTTCCTGCCTATCTCAGCGCTGGGAGGGATCCTTGGCAAACCTGTGTTTGCTCTTCTGCTCCCACCACACGCTTCAACCCCGTGGATCAGGACACCTGGTGTCTCTTGCAAAGGGACTTTGTGCACAGCGTTTCAGCCGACAGGGACATACTTCACAACTTCATTTATCTGGCAGTAAAGAGGCGGTGTGTCAGTCACGGTGTGAATGCTGACTCTGGAAGTTGCCTGCGTGCTCCTGACCTCCAGAGTGCCCAGCAACCGGGAAACTCCATTGGGATGGCCCTTGTCAGGATGCTGCAGCCACCAGAGTGGCAAAACCCTTCAGCAGGAGCAGGGAATGGCTCCTTGGGGTCCTTTGGTCTTTTTGGAGCAGTTTCTCTGGGGGTAAGGACATTAATCCCTGGCAATTCCTAAGGAACTGGAGGTGTCTGAAGAGACAGAGGGAAAATCCCTTCCCAACTGACCTGCTTTCTTCACCTGCCCTCTGGAGATGGAAGTCATTGAAAAGGAAGGGGGCCGGGGGAACCAACAAAACAAACAACTACCAAGCTGTCTGAAGGTTTGCTGGGCTGGAGACAACTCCACTGCTGGCACTCAACCCTAGCACATGCTTTTCATTGGCCAGAGCCATCCCCAAGGGGTGAAAACAGCAGTGAGAATCCATAAAGCAGCACCTTCAGTGGAGACTTGAGATTTTTGGGTCATCCATTGACTTAATTGTCCAAACCGCGTCCCTGCTGAAGGCAGCATTGTCCCATCTGCAGCCCCTCTCTGGGGGTGGCTGAATACTTTATGGGGCATTTTCTGAGCTTGCTGGCATTACCCCTGGATAGGAGGACAAGAATGCAGGATCTGCATCACCCTCCTGGCAGGGCTTGCCCTGTGGCATAGTGACAGCATGGCAAGGCACAGGGGGGTAGCCCTCAGCTTGGGTGATGGCCTTCAGAAATGAGCATCCCTGATGTTTCAAGCCTGTGTAATGACAGCATTCCATGTCCTGGTACCCAGACACACCTTTTATACCTCTGATACTGTCCCAGCACGGGGGGCTTGCCTGAGGGAGTCTGGACCAGGAATGAAGTCTGCATCCAGTCACTTAAATCACTAAAATGTGAGCGTTGCACTTGAGCCTCCCCAGAACCCTGGCAGAGGACAACTTACAACTTCTTTTAATAAAAGTTCAGCGTGAGTCTGCTGTCCAAGACTTGAAATCAGTCCCTCACATCCTTCACTGGGCGAGGGATGATAAATGTAGTGATGGCCAAGTGTTTATTCCTGCCACACCATCCGGAGGCTTTGATCCTGCTGCTGGGTCACAGCGCCAAGAATTTCAGAGGAGTGTCTGGAAAAGCAGGGCCTGATCTTCGGGGCCAGCCATCAAATAAGAGGAGTCAGACACATGCCCGGCTGAGCATGGAGCTAAAATGACGGTGGATGCTGCTCTTGAAAGCTGACCTGCTCATTCTGTATTGAAGTTTGCCCTTTGAATTTTTGTGGCATGCCCTCTGCTGTCACTGAGCATTCCTCGTCTTCTCCTTCTTTTCCCATGTACAGCTGCTTTTCCAGCAGCAGAGCTGGCTGTCAGCAGCCCTGGCAGAGTGGCAGGGCACAATCAAGGCTCCTTGTCAAGTGTCTCCCCAAATAAGTAGGGAAGTTCTCCCTCGCCCTGAAACCCAGGCAAGCAGGAATTGAAATGTGCCTTCCCTAAGAGGGGAACACTGCTAGGATTGATACCAAGCTGTGCTGGAGCAGTTCGTGCACAGCACACGTATTTTGAGCTTCCTTGAATCCTGATTCCTGATGCTGAAGCCATGCTGTTAGACATTGACCTGTTATTTCTAGTGGTCCCCCACCGTTTTGTTTAGTCAGGTTTTAACTCAGCAGATTTGCAGAACTGCCTTTTTTGCTGGTACTTGCTCATTGAAATTCATTTTGTGGAGGCCTAAAGCCATTTAAATAAGATTGATATCTTCTGTTTGAGGAGCACTGTCATGGCAACCATCCAGGTGCACACGGGGAAGAGCAACTCCTATTTATTTGAAAGGTGAGAGCAATTATTGTCATGAGGGGGAACCTGGCTGCAAAGAAAAGCTGGATGTGTATTTGGGTGCAAGAAGCAACTGCATGCCAAGTTTCTGTCCTCTTATTTACCTGCCTGCACTGCCACAGACCTGACTGCCCAGCCAGGTCAGCCAAGAGAAAATCCCAAAAAGGCAGGCTGAGGGGAAATGCCAGATTTCAGCTGTTAACCCTCAAGGCTTAGAAGTGGGATTTGCAGGGTTTTGTACTGAGCAAGGATGTTGGGCTGGGCTGAGCCTCGGGCAGTGAATCCTTTGCTCGCAGCACAGGCTGGATTTTTCAGGACTACTGCAGTTTTCAGCTGGCATGGGCAGGGCTGTGCACAGCCAGGGGAGAAGTTATTTCTACTCTGTCAGCTTTCCTAGGTACCTTAAGTAATTGCTGCTGGGGGTGTTTTTGATCAAATTCACATCCAATGTGCTTTCCCTCCCAGTCATCAGTGGTATTGCACTCTTTGTGCAAGCTGTCCTTGGAGCTGCAGACACTGATGGAGATGGGTCTCTCCTGTTTGATCCCTCAGGGATCCTGCCTCCGGCAGGTGTTCTGAGAGCATTAGGAACTGTGGATCACAATCACCAGACATGCATGGCAATGAGAATGGGAAAAGGCAGGAAAACAGTTTAGTCCTGGTGTCACCACATCCAGAGCCGTGGAAGAGGAGGCCACAGCTGGAGCTGTGGAAACATTTAAGCATGACCAGAGGCTCAGGCACTGGTTTGGGGCAGATCAAGAGAGTGCCATTCATCTTGGCCCAGCTGGTCCCTTGCAAAATGTGACACTGGCAGATGGATGAAGAAGTGCATTAGTCAGAGCACAGAATTCACAGTCACATCAGAGCAAACATTGAGGATTCGCCAGAAAAACATTTCTGATCTGACAAATCCTTCTCAATATGGTCTTCCTAGGAGAAGAGTCAAACAGCATTCAGTCTGGCATGTGAAATCATCTTACCTGGCAATCGTTCCTCCTAAAAAGTATTTTCTGTGACACCGAGCATCAGCTGTGCCTGTCATCTCCCAGCTATTCGAGCAGCAACAGCCCTCAGTCTTCCTGTCTCTGCAGACCACCTCTCATGTTTCTGCAAGGCCAAGGAGGAGCAGGCTGGATCCTTTTCCAGGGTTTTCCTGGTAGTGCTGCTCTGGAGCAGGACGGTGTTATGTATTTGAGCCGTATGTTGTCATTTAAACTCGGCGCATCCCCAGGCCAGGGGAGCAGTTGGTTTGTGCAGACATGGAAATGACAACACAGCCCTGTGGTCTGATTGATTCCGGAGGCCTTGGGGAAAGAGGTGGAGGGCATACAAGAAAATGAGAGCAGACAGATGAATTTTGGCTCCAGAGGTGGGGGGAAGGTAGAGAGGGACCATTTCCACTTCCCCCTCCCCTGCTCTGCAGTGTCCAAGCTGGTGTGCTCCATCAGTTTTGGGAAGCATTGGTCTGTGAAGCCCGGTGCAGACCTGGGCTGCTGGACCAACAAACCGAGCTGCCACATCGGATCAGCTCAGATCCAGACTTCCCAAAGCGTGCGTCATGCTTCGTTTCAGGCAGGTTTTCCTTTTCCCTCCCTGTCATGTTTGCAGCGCGCTGCAGGCGAAATTTTCATTTAGTACAGACATTTCATGTCAGCAGGGCTTGGCTGGGCAAAGGATCCTGCATGGGTGACTCATGGGACATCTTACACCAATGGGAACCCATCAGCAGGGACAGAAGCCCTGATGAGCCCTCTCCTCTGTTAAAGACCACTGCTGAACAGCTAAAAGCGTGTGTGGCACAAGGTCTTCCACACAATCTGGCCCATTTTTGCCCTTCCTCTGTCCCTCAGGAAGGTTTGTCCCTGCGCTGGCTGAGCAGGTGTCACCACACACACGCCCTGTGGCTGGGACAGCACCTCCACCACAGACCTGGGTGTCTCTCTGTACACGAGGCTGCCACCTCTTCAGCATAAGGGGCAATTTTGTTGTCAGCTGGTGGAAGAGAAGCCCCATCACCTCCTTTTCCTTCCCAGCAACAAGCAACTTCCTCCCTCGAGTATCTGTCGGGAATTTAAACAGGAAAGCTGCCCTTGGTGCTTGGTTCCAACCATGCCCAGGGGTCTGGTCCAGGCCCCTCACTGTGACTGGGGCCCATTTATGTGGCCCTGCCCTCTGGCTCAGGTGGTGCCCAGCTGTGGTGATGATGATGATGATGATGATGATGATGATGATTTGGGAGTTTTCTTCCCCCAAAGCCCAGTGCCCAGGCACTGCCCAGAGCCCAGTGACCACACGAGCTGTGCAAGGCNCCTACTTTATTCTCCAGCTCTGTGCAGTCCCTGTTCCAGGTCAGCCTTCCCAAGCCACGTGCCCATGTCTCATGGCAAGCTCTCACTTCAGCTAATTAAGTGACTGGCTGACAGGCAGACGTGTGAGGAATCAGTGTGGCAGGCTCCTGTGGGAGTGCTAGGACAGGCAGCACCGATGGATGTGGCTCTGCAATGTCACCTCCAGAGCATGTGTCCCTCGTGGCTGCTCCCTGGCTGTCACCGATGGCCCTCTGGGTGGGAAGTGCTGCTCTGCTGGGACATCAGGGCTGGCAGCACCAGGCTTAGGCAGCACAACCCACTGCTGACTGCCCAGCCTGGGTGCCCTAGCTGTGAATCTGCAGCTGAACATCCTCCAGGCTGCTCCTCTGGCTCTGCTGGGTGATCAGTGGATCAGCTGGGTGGGTGACAAGCTGCAGAAGTGCATCACTCCCTCTGTTGATCCAGGAACGAGCGTGCAGACGGCAGCGGCGTGCCCTGCTCTCACGGGCAAGCTTGCCACTGACTGCTCTAACAGCTGGTTGTGTGTTTAGAGGTTACTGTTTTCCTGGAGACACCGTTACTGGCTGTGTGCAGAACTTCTTGGCTACTCCAGCTCTGGCGTGGCTGTGGTTCTGAGCACTGGACTTGTGGTCTCTCTGCTCCTGGAGATCTGGCCCTGCCAAGAAGTGCCCTGGATGATGTCCCCTGTCCTCCAGCATGTCCTGCCTGAATCTTTAGCTGGCTGCTGGTGCCCTCCAGGCTCCCGTGGTCCTTGCCATGCTGGTTGATTGTCTGAGCCAGGAGAGAGGTTTCTGCCATTTCGTGGAACTAAGCAGTGCAGTGTAGATTGGGAACGGCAGGATTTTTGCAAATATCCTCAGGATTTCCACAGATGTGCCATGACTGTGGAAATATTCAGGTTCAAAACAAATGCAAAGGTCCATGGAGATCCTCACCAATCATTTCTGATGCCATTTGGTCCCTTGAGGGAAAAGGCCAGTGCAGACAGGAGAGCTGGCAGCCCCAGATCCTTACATCTTTGCCCCGTGCTGCACTCATCTTCTCTCCTGTGGTCAGAAAATTACTTGTAGAGAAATTCACTGTTGATCTCTGTCCTGCTCCTGTCACCCTGTGCCAGACTGTTCTCGCTCATTACATATGTACCTGTCCCTGCCCATGCATGGGATTGCTCTCAGGGTGCCTTCCCCAGCTGGCATTTTGCTCTAAGCTTTGCTTCTCTTCTTGTCCTGCTTTTGCCATTGTACATTGGTGTGGCAGCTCTTCCCTAGAGCAAATTCCAGCAGGTGCCTGTGCTGTGGGGGGCTTTGGTCTCCCCATCCCGCTGTGTCCAGCCGGGAAAGCCCAGGGGTGGGGAGATGCTGCGGAGGCAGCGCTGTGCTTGCTCTGCCAGCCTCAGGCGGCGATCCTGGCTCTGCCCACGCTGCCCCTCACTCCCACCTCGTCCTGGAGAGCGGGGAAAGCTGGATGCTGCACTCATCATCCTCACAGCCACAGCCTGGGAGAGCGGTGACAGGCGGGGAGCAGGCGGAGGGGTGCAGCAGGAGCAGGGGGACATCAGTGCCCGCTTGTTCTAGCGCAGGATAAGTGGTGCAGTCGCCTGGCTCTCCTCCTTTGCGCTGAGCAAGCCCTGCAGGGCGCTGGGAAGGGGCTCTGCAGCAGGCAGAAGGCTGTGATGGAGATCAGGCACGCTCTGAGAGCAGCCTGTGTTATTTTCTCATCCTTGCTGTTCCCCAAACACCATTAAGGAGGTAATCCTTTCCTCCAGGATTGCAGTCTCATCCCGGGGACAAATTTGCCTCAGCAATTTTTGCTGATTGGAAATTCACCCAGGGAGCAGGCTTGCCATTTGTTCTGCCTGCCCGTTTTCCTAGCAGCCCTGTGCAGCAGGAGCAGCAGCAGTGCACGAGTCTGCCCAACGCAGGGCACTTGTTCGCACCCTGGAATGATCACCTGGAAAACTGCAGAACACCACCACCTCCTGGCAGTGGCACCTAAAGCCCCGTCGTTCTGCTTTATTCAGGGAACTCCTATTGCTGTCGTATCCCAGCATCAGAAATTTATTTTTTTTAATTGGCACACGGATTTCTTTTTATGAGGGGAAATTATTTCGTGGGGCTTTGAGGCGTGCCACATGTGGCAAGCCAGAGTACACCCATAGGAAGTTTATGTCTTGATGGCTCTGCTGCCCTCAGAATTTAAGAAGGCACCTCTCTTCATTAACTTTCCTGAGGGGAGTTTTCCTGCATGAGGCCAGGATGCAGCGTACATTTTAATAGGAGCTGTCAGGGAAATTATTGATTTTGTTAGTGATGTTTCTGAAATTGTGCCATTCTGGTAATTCTATCAGTTTCTCCTTGAAAGCTTAACTGAGAGCATTTTTATATCCTTCATTAGTTTTTTAATACATGATAATTTCCCCTAACTCATCAACGCAAAGCAAGATCAGCTGCCTGCTTGGTAACCATTTTTCCTGTGTACAAACCTCTTGCAGCAATAATTAGAAACTGAACAAATTATTACAGATATTCATTATAAAATACAATTACGCTGAGCTGAGCTGCATTGTTACACTTTTCACAGCCATCACTTGCTCTTGAGTAAATGGTCTCATTAAAAGCATGAAGGGCAAACTTAATACACTTCTGACTCACAGCAAACAGCACAAGAAATCATCCTGGCTGTTCCCTCCGAGTGCTTGAGGTGTTTACCTTCAATGAGCAGAAAATGTTGGCTCTGCTGCCGAATACTTGTCAGCCTAACGGAGGGGCTCTGGGTGGCCAGTGCAGATGTGCGGGGCGAGGAGAAAGCCAGAAACCACGGCAGTGTGGCCTCAACCTCACTCCCCTACAGCGTGGCTTTCTTCCATGTTTATGGGTTTTCAGTGCTGGGACCTGCCAGGAACAGCAGAACCTCCTCCATCATCTCTTGGAGCAGCCTTGAGATGGACAGGACTACAAACATTGCCTTGTTTTTTGTTTTGTGCTGCTGCTCCTTCTTATTTCTTGCCCGGACGGAGATGAGGGGGCAGAGGAGGTCCTGTCCCCACAGCAGCGCCATGACAGTGAGCAGAGCCTCCAGGGAGGAGCAGAGGCCGCTGCATTTCAGTCCCTGTTGTCTTTTGTGAAAAACGAAGTCTATTTTTTTGGTAAAATTTAAAAAGTTTGATTAAAAAAAAAAAATAGGAGACAGAAATAAAGCAAAGGGTTAAAACGGCTGGGTGCTTGGCATTTAGCCAAGAGCACACTTACTATTTTTGGAAATATTTTTAAATATTTTTTTCTATTGTATTCGTCTGTTGCATATTTATAGACTATTATGCATATTTATGCTTTTCTACTAACTAATTTTTGTATTTTAGAAACTCTTTTGCATGGCTACTCTTTGGGTTTGTTTTTTAGAGCATGCGTGGTTTTTGGCTGTGGTTATAGTTTTGTGGTTTTTTTATTACTTTTAGTTTGGGCTTTGGTCTATACTTTTTAGAGATGGTAGGTGTTTGATAGTTGGCCTGTTAGTAGTAGGGTCTTTATTATGTTTACTGGATGTTATTTAGCTATGCAGACAGTTTAAGTATATTGACTATTACTACTATGCTTAATTTTGTTAATTGCAGAAATAAAAATTATATTCATACGGCAAAGCTATTTTAACATCACACATATAAGATTTATTTTAATATTTGCGAAAAAACAGCAATACAATATGTATTTATAACATCTTTGCACTGTAGGAAGGACCACAGTAGCACAGGCCCACCACCCCATGTTTATATCCCAGGTTTGGTCACCTCCTGGGGAGCAGCTTTCAGCTGGGTGTTTCCATGAGTCCCTGAAAAGAGCTGAAAAGCTTCTGTGCTAATTTGTTTTTTTCCCCTGGAAGAGCAATTTTTACTTTATTGGGTGGCCCAAGAGGCAAATCTCTCTCTTGGTGGCCACAGCCTCCTGTGAGGCTTTCAGCTTCTGTGGTGTGTGCTTGTGGCTGTGCTCTGAGCGGTGACTCTGCCTTTGGACCTGTCCTGATGATGTCCCAGGGGCAAATTCAGCATCCCCTGGATCATGTGAGAGGGGATTGCTGCTCAGCTCTTTAATAGGAGAGGACTAAACCTTGAAGGCTTGGGAAAGGATGTGCTGCTTGTAAAGCAAATTCTACTTTACTAAGAGGTAAACTCTCACCATCAGTGAGGCTTTCCGTGTGCCTGCCCTAACCAGAAAGGCCAATTTTCCTTTGCATTCCCTTCACAGGAAAAGTCCCAACTCCAGTGTCCCTTTCAGGCACGTAAATCAGAGCCTCCAGAGCCCAAACAGAGCAGCTGATCATGACGTTGTTCATGAATCTGCTGAGCCTGGGGAGACAGAGCCTCTTCCATGCCCAAGCCTGAGCAGTGCATCCTGCTTCCAGGGGCTTGGGCTGTGCTGGTTCCCAGTGCTTGTGCCCATGCAAGGTGTGCAAGCTGTCAGGGGGCTGCTCTGTAGCACAGGTTTTTGGAAAGGGACACGTCCTGCCAGGACACCCCTGGGGGAGGCTGGCCCAGGTGTGTCATGCCCAGCCGTGGCCTCTGGCCGTGCCAGGGAGGATGGCACCACAGGCTGCTGGTGCTCCGTGCTCCGTGTCCATCCTGAGGCAAGCTTGGCCCGTTGGCTCCTGCCCTCTGCTTTTGACTGTGCTGTCCCTCCAGCCTGTGCCACCAAAAGCACTGTTTTCTGTCCACAGCCCCTTTTCCCTGCTCTTCCCACCCTCCTCCTCTGCCTTCCTCTCCTTCTCCCATTCTGCTCCCTGCTCCTCCTCCTCCCTTTTCCCCCCTTACTCTTGAATCTCTATTTCTTCTTCTCTGTTCCAGCAAAACGATATCAATCAAGGTGATAGATGATGAGGAGTATGAGAAAAACAAGACCTTCTACCTAGAGATCGGGGAGCCCCGGCTGGTGGAGATGAGTGAGAAGAAAGGTGGGGGATGTGCTCCGGGGCCAAGCCCAGCCTGTGTGTCCCTGTCTGGCTCACTCATGTCTGGCACCTGCAACACCGAGCTCACATCCCCGGTGCCTATGGGAAAGGGCAGGAGCAAGGCCACCCCTCCGTCCCCGCTGAGCACAGCCTGTCCCCAGACCACCGAGGCACGGCCCCAGCCAGGCGGTGAGGGTGCTCCTGCCCTTCCCCATGGGCCCCAGGGGGGATGTGCAGCCCCTCTCCCCCACCCAACCATCTCTGTCACCACGGCACCCGGGCGGACGCGACCTGCATGTGCGTGCGATGCCAATCATGTGTTTGCCTTTGTCTTGTGTTCCCACAGGAAATTCATTACCCTTAGAGTACTTGACCGTGAGGAGTATGAGAAAGAGTGCAGTTTCTTCCTTGTGCTTGGGGATCCGGTGTGGCTACGACGAGGAGTGAAAGGTGTGAGAGTAAAACCAGACCAGCTCTCGAGGCGCTGCCGCTTTCTCTGTGTCTCCCTACTCTCACACTCCTTTCTCCTCGCACTCTGGCTCCTGGCCGGTTTGCCCTCCCTCCTCTGAAGCTTGGCCGCTGCACCTTTTTGCTCTGTTTTCCTTCCTTTTTTTGTTTGGAGAGGACTCCATCCTGCCCAGGCAGGGAGGAGTGCTCCTGGGACCACCCCAGGGACGTTTTTGGGACGCCGCTCTGCTGAGCCGCAGCTGCACCTTCGTTTTATCAGAGAGCACCCAGCCTCGACAAGTAAAAAGGGCAGCACTGCATCATTTTAATCAGAAGATAAAGCAGCTCTCGCTCGAAATGAAACGCGTGGCCAGAGCAGTAAATTCAGCCTCTTTGTACTGGCACTAGGATCCGAAAATAGACAAAAATCACAGCCCGAGTAGGTAATGCCGTGAGATGCAATCAGTTTAGGTAAATCAGGTTATGCTCAAATGAAGTTTCACGGCTCTGCATTGGATAATAGCTTCTCACAGGAATAATAAAAGCAATTTCCCCTTTCATCACATTTCTAAACTGAATGCCAGACTCCCCAAAAAGACAGAGTTCACCTCTTTTCCCAGGCTTTTTTTTTCTGCTAGGAAATCAGGTGAGGATTAATGGCGATGGCTGGTTCTGCACACCACTGGTGGCTGAGCAAGGAGCAGTTTTAGAGCTCCTTAAGAGATGGACCATTATTAAAACCTTTGCAGATGGTTCGGTCTGTCTGCCTTGGAGCTGCTTTCTCGTTTCTGGGACATCAGCTCTCCCTCCAGCAGGCATTAGGCTGTAATATTTATTTGATCAGACCAGAGAGGGCCCTCAGTGGTCCCCACACTGAGTGGGGACATGCCACGCTCCCCTTCAGCTCAGGTGCTAAGTCAGCTGCACCGTCCCCTCCGTCAGCTTCCCTGCTGGTTTATGTGACCACCTAACAAAAGCTGGGCTGAAAAATCAGACACTGGCATGACTCAGGCACTGCAGGTGGGGTCTGTGTCCTTAAATGGTGCTGGTGGCATCTGCAGAGCATGGACAGTATTGCCAGGATAAAGTTACACATGGACGACTCAACTCAGCAGCTCCATCCTTGCCCACAGGGGCCAGTGTGGGCTCAGCCTTGCAAGTCCAGCAGGGGCAAACAAGCTTTCCAGATCCAAGGTTTAAAAATTGTGGTCCCAGCTGAAATTTTTGTCTAAAAATACAAGGAAAAGGAAAAAATTCTCATCTCCCTGGTCACAAAGATAACTGGGAGAACCTGAGAGAAGCTCAGGCTTGCCAGCTCGCTAGGTGGAAGACAAGACAAAACTTAAAAGGACTGTTTAAAGCAGCTATTTGCTGCTGTGGCCATGCAATTTCTATTTGTGGTTCTTTTTTTTGTTTTAAACTTGTTTTTTTGTACTTGGTTTGGTACAAGAAGCAGCGAGGCAGGAGGAGCAGCGCGCTCAGAGAGACGAGGGCATCTCTGAAACGTCACCCCTGGGCTGTGGCAGTGCCCAGGATCCACCAGGGCACTAAGGGAGAGGCTTTTTCTTTCGTTTTGGAGATCTAAAATGTTGAGCAACGAGACCCTTGAGCCAAGCCGTGCCACAGACTTTTCTCCTCTCATTGTCTGTGCCAAAAGTGCAGCTGCCTCTGTGGCCATTGCTCCCCATCAGGCAGCTGGAGGAGGTCAAAGCCAGAAGCTGCTGCACATGGGACATCTTGTGTCCCCCCCCAGGGCAGAACTGCCTCTGAGACCAATGGAAGATCTTGCACACACAATTCAAAGGGGAAAAAATGAATTTTTTGGAGCATGTCTTTTAATCCCATATCCACCCCATGCCTGCAATGGTTTTTATGTTAAATCCACAGTCCCATGAAACGTTCCTGTTTAGTGTCATTCTCTTAACACCAATGGTATCCTGCAGCTTTACAGATCTGAAATCTCTGCCCTGGGATCTGGTGTCTTTCTGTGGATATCCCTTTTGATTTCATTATTCATTTACTTTTCTTCTTCTGTGTTTGTCTCTGTCTTCTTCACAGCCCTGTTGTTGAATGAGCTTGGTAAGCGCGCATTCATTTTTCCTTTCCATTTTTCTGGTGTGCCTATTTTTGGAAGACAGTCGATCTTGCTTGATGTTTTTCTTTGCTCACAGCACTCTCTTTTAGGGTGGTCAGCACTGTTTAAGTAAGCTCAGGTACCTAACGCCCCATCTTTCCTTAGAGCAGAGCCCCAAATTCCCCAGCATTAAGAGGTGGTACAAGGAGCATTTTTGGGAGAGTGGTGCTGTTACAGCCAGAGTAAACCTGCCAGCACCCCGAGACACAAACCTGTGCCATGCAAATTAACCCATCACCTCTAAACTGGCGTGGCAGAAACAGCATTTCCTGGCGACTCAGGGATGCTTGTGGCTGGACAGGAAAGTTGGCCAGTCTTTTTTGAAGAGGCAGTACAAACTTTGTCTCCTGTCTTGGGGAGGCTTAGAGCCAAAACAGCCTCTGAATTTCCTTGCTGGCCACCTCCAGGGTAGGGCAGCTGGGGAGGGAAGCGAAGCCACCCTCGTTCCCCAGAGCACCCACAGCCTCAGGGCAGACTTTACCCCTTCCACAGCATATATTGGACACCAAGGGGCAGCAGCTTGCAGATGTGGGTTGAAAAGCCTGTGTTCAGGTCTCCCCACACCATCCCTGGGGTGCGTGTCGGGGAGCAGGTCCCGTGTCCACAGTGGGGCAGGGAAGGACCACCATGTCTGTGTTGATGTGCCAATGCTAATCGTCATTTATTCTCTCTCTCCCTCTTTTTCCTCATTTTTGGTTTCATCTAGGTGGCTTCACCATCACAGGTATGGATTTCTACTCTTCCCCTGTCCCCCTGTTCCTTTCTCTTAATGGCCAAATGCTCACCCCTCTCTTTCCTCTTGGTTTCCTCCTCTTTGCTTTTGTTCTGTCCTGGAGGGAAACTCTGGAATGGTAAGAAGGCGCTGAGCCGGTCCCGTTAACACCGTGTCCCCTCACAGAGTGTTCTGCCTGCCACACACGTTTAACCCCACCTCAGGGAGGGTGACCTGCCACCCCACTCCATGTCTTGGAGCAGGGTGGGCTCCTCCATTGGGTCCAGTTGTCCCCTCCCTGTGCACAGGGCTCTTCCCTCCCTCCCCAGGCCCGAGGGGGGTGCCTGAGCACTGCGGGAGGTGCAGGAGCCCATGGCTGCTGCAGATGTGCAGCCCCTGCCCTTCCAGCTGCAGGGCTGGCTCGTCTGTCATGAGCCAGCCCAGCTTCCACCCTTCAGTGAACAGCACAGGACGAGAGGGTCCTGGGTCCCACACACTGCAGAGCCGCCCCTCAGGAGCCCTGGAAAGATAATTCAGGTTTAGAAGGCTCTGGCTCCAAGGTGGGTCTCTTTGGCCTGCAGGAGGAGAAGGGCTTTTGGTCAGCTCAGTGCCAGCTGAGCAGACGAGGGGCAGCCGGCAAGGGAGCAGCACTAACCCCGTGTGACATAAGAGTGGAGTTTACTAACTGCACGGGGACAGCTCGTACAGGGCGTGCAGTCCCCTCCGCTGACCTCCTGCTGATCACTTCAATAGGCAAACCTGTCTTCAGGAAGGTCCAGGCTAGAGATCATCCTCTTCCTTGCACCGTGGTCTCCATCCAAGGTACCTGTGGCGTGGCACCTGTTGGTCTCACGTGGACTGACCGGGGTGTTTGCCTCCTGACAGATTAACCCCAGTCCTTTTTAGCCCTGATGTTCTTCTGCCCATGCCTCAGGTGGACTGGAAGGGAGTGCAGCGGGGTCTGCACAAGGGGGAGTGAGAAAGGGCACGCTGCCTGCAGTCCCCAACGCCCCAGAGGTTGCACAGATGACAGTGGAGGTGCAGACCTGCTTCTCTGATCTCGTAGTCCCTCTGCTGCCTCCTCTCCGAGGATTTGGAGCCAGGCACTGGCCTGTGGATGGCTTCTTACATCTGTGCTCTTTCCTCCAGCCTGGCCATCCCAGCAGGCGTTGGCTGCCAGCCCCTCTCCAAGGCAAAGCCCTGCTCAGAAGGAGGCAGAGCCAAGATCTCTTGTGTGTCTCAGCCCTGGGGCTGCTGACAGTGCCCTCTTGTTGGAACAGGCTGGTGGAATTACCCTGACCATACTTCAGTGCAGACACCTGGAGTGCTGATCTTTCCCCTTAGTGCTGATCTTTCCCCTCCCCAGCATCCCTGTGGGAGAGGCAGCAATTACCAAGCAATAAGCTATTCCCCAGCCCCAGGATGAGCGGGACTCCTCCCGAGGCTGGATGAGTTGCAGACCTCTTGGTGGCATTTCATAAAACTGTCCTGTCTGCTGCTCCTTCTCCACTGTTCTGTCACTCACGCGCCCACCTGGAGGCCTCCTGACCTCCCCTCTGCCAGATCCAGAGTGAGCAGCTGGGTCTGGTTCACCCACGGGCTCTTTGCTTTGCAGAGGAGAATGAAGAGAAGCAGCCGCTGACCAGCAAGGAGGAGGAAGAGCGTCGGATCGCAGAGATGGGGCGCCCAGTCCTGGGGGAGCACACTAAACTCGAGATCATCATTGAGGAGTCCTACGAGTTCAAGGTACTGTTCACATCCTGCATCCCTGTTCTTCCTCCCCGCTGGCTGGGGACCCTCCTTTTGGGTTTGCACAGCCCGGGCAGGCACATGCTGATGGTACTGGGGCAAAGCGAGGCCGGGCATGGAATCACACGCAGAACAGGAACTGGGATCCCAAATCCTGCGAGTTGCTTTGAAACATGGCCCTGTTCTCACAGGGAGTTCTACAGGCTGGTCCTACATAGAGGCAGCCTTGGGTGAGCCCCAGGCCCGGCATTCCCGGTGCAAAGGGCTGATAACCCCAAATGCAAGCAATGGTTGTGCAGCTCAGCTGCTGTGAATGCGTGCGCCAGGCCAAGAGCTGAAAACTGGCCATTGCATAATCTCCTCCATTCTTCTGTAGTATAAAAATACAACAGGCCACCCTTGCTGTGGCTCTGAGGTGGTTCAAACCCCCATCCATGAGCAGGTTTCCAAAGGTCTTTGTTGGCAGCAGCGGAGGGAATTGCAAGTGCTTACATTTGGGTTTGCTGCCGGCGCTCGCGAGCTTAAAATCTGCTGAGCTTGTTCCATAAACACATGGCCGTAAGCACTGGCACTGCTGGGTTTTAGCCCAGTATCTCCAGCCCCTAATTCTCTGCTCTATCTCCATCCACAGAACACGGTGGACAAGCTCATTAAGAAGACGAACCTGGCCCTGGTGGTTGGCACAAACAGCTGGAGGGAGCAGTTTATTGAGGCCATTACTGTCAGCGCGGGTGAGTTTGGGCCACGGCTGCAGGTGAATTACGATCACCCTCGCTCTCAGCTCGCTTTGGCTGCATCACTAGCACAGGCTGTAGTGGAGCAGCAGGAGGCAAAACAGGTGGCAGAGTTATTTACAGCGTCTGCATAAACAAGGCAGCTGATTAAAGCCTTTTGTGAGGGCACCTTGTCTCATGTGTAGGGAACCTTCTGCGTGAAGTGTGTCTGGAGCACCCGGCAGAGCAACACCTTGGCTGGTAGCAGACGGCGGAGGGGAAGAAGTCAGTTCAGTGGGAGAGATCTGGGAGGAGAGCGCAGTGTGCAAATCCTGAGTGGCATAAATGGTGCTGGTGTGAAGCAACAGTGCTCCCCTTCCCTGGCTCTCCCTGTGCCTCTGCGGTGAGGACAAGGCAACAGTGAGGGTGCGAACGCTGAAGGCAGTCACCCTCTGCGAGCCAAAATTTGCCCTGCTTTCTGCAGCTCCTGCTGCCCCAGCCAGCTGTGGCTGAAGGATGATGGCTCAGCAGCCCGGTAGCTGCAGCAGCACATGGTACCTGTGGCTGAACCAGATCCTGTGTAACCTTATCTTCCCTCCCTCGGAGAATTGCCTTTCCCTCAAATGCCCCGTTGGACCGCTCTCAGAGGTGCCAGTGCCATGTTCACCAGTATGCCCGGTACAGGATATATTATCCATCCCATATATGTGTAGAAGAAAGAAGGGTCGGTCTCCTCCAGATGTTGTTTAAACAGCTGGAAACACTATTACTTACTGGCTGGATGTTACAACCTCACAGCCCAGCCTGGGCTATGTGCGCACACACGTTAGGACAAAATCAACCAGCTTAAATTAAATCCCTGGGGAAGGCAAGTACCTCTCATTTGGCTAATTGTGCACTGAAATGCATGGGGGAGCACTCAGCTTCCTACCTCTGACTCTGCTCTACCAGGTAACCCAGCACCAGGTAATTAAAAATGATGGCAGTACCGTTTGCCCTCTGCCGCTGGAAAGCAAGGGCAGGACGCTGTGCCGCGGCTTTCTCCTCAGATTGTGATCCCTCCTCTTGTAGCACAGCTCTTCTCAGAGCCTCCAGGCAAGAGCCTCCCATTATTTTGGATTCAGCATGAACTTATCATGCAAGACAATCCTTGCTGCAGGTTTTGTAGCTAATATGGCTAAACTAATCCGTGCCAGAACCAATTATGTAATTGCATCCCCTGTTAAAGCAAAGATAGTCACTGATGTTTGGATCCCATCTCTGTGACGCATGTAACAACTGCAGTTATGTGGAAACCCTGTTGCCCCCATGTCTTGAATATACAGCCATGATCAGAGCTAACAGATGATTAACGAGCATTTAATAAATGGGATTTATTTTGGTGGACATGAGCTGTTCCTTGCAGCTGTGGATCAGTAACTTGTCTCTGAGCTCTGGAGGTACCCAGGCTTTAGCTCCTCAAGCTTTGTGCCAGATAAGTTAAAATGCCTTAAACACTGAAGGTTGGGTTTGAGTTTTTCCTCCGCAGCTCACCCCGGATACCAGGTGAAAGTCACCTGCCACCACTTCAAAATGTAACATCCCAGCTGAGAAGAGAAACTTTAACCCCCCATTTCCCACCCAAGGATCAACTCAGGGCAGTGTTTGCAGCGGGGTGGAGCGGCAGAAGGTGAGGTCTGTGGGAGGGCAGTGCAGGTGCAGAAAAGGCCGTGCCACATTGTGCTGCGCCATTCTGGGCCGTCCAGAGCCTGTCACTCAGCTCCTTCAGTCGGCACCCAAAAGACAGGAAGTTTCTTCCACAGCAAAAAGGTTCTGGGGCTTGCAGGCCTGTTTCTGAGTGCACCCCTGGGCCACCATCCAACGCCGCTCTGTGTTTTAAGTCAATTCCACAAGAGCTGGCCAGCTCTTCTAAAGAGAGACATCATGGCTGCTGAGCAAAGTGATGGACAGATCTGGATGAGAGTTACAGCAGTGGCACTCGTGTTCATTTTTCAGTCTGTTTCATCAACTCCATAAAGATTTAGGTGCACAGCAGTCCTGATGCCACCCCGAGCTTGGCACAGGACTGAAATCCCTGCTGCAGAATTACAGCACGAGCACAGCGTGGTGCATCCTGCCATTAGCAGCCTTTGCACATTGAGGAAAAACACAGGCCAACATAGGCTTTCCAGGCTGGAAAAATGTTCCTTATCTTCACAACAGTGCTCAGGAAAAGGTGTTTATGTCTGCCAAAATAATAAAGCTGGTTAGCTACTGTTTCTGTCATAGTGGGTTTGAAGATCCAAAGCTTGCATCCTCCCATTTGCTAAGGAGATTCTTCCAACAGCCATGCAGGGAGACCTGGTAGTCCAGATCTGGTGGAGGGGGGGAAAAAAAAAAAGGCATAAAGTGGAAAATCACCAGGCAAAACACAAGGGATGTCTTTAACACGACTTAGAGTGGCCTCAGAATCCCGAACATTCGTGACTTAGAAACTCATCCTTGTTTCTTAAGGGCAGCAGGAAAGCTCCCACTGACTTAGTTGGAAAAGTGTCACCTCCCCTTCAAGTCTGGGAGTGGTTCCAGTGTGAGCAGGAGGAGTTTTTGACTGTGCCACAGCAGTGATGTTGTGCACTGCGCCAGGCTGGGGAAGCCCCACACTGGCCACGCAGCCTGCCCGGGGCACAGGCTGGCCAGCGGGCTCTCCAGACAGCTCCTCAGAGCTGCAGGAGTCAGGCAAGGGGTCACCAGACCCAGTGGGCTCCCTGGTGGGGTCAGCCCCACACCGTGGGGACTCCCTGTAGGCTGGATGCCAAGTGGTTTTGCAGAGACAGGCGAGGTGCCAATGTCTGGAGCAGGAAAGGGACTTCCCACTGACCTGGGAGAGACCAGACATCAAGGAACAGGCAACCAGAGCTTATTGGGGAGCGTGTGAAGGGGCAGGGAAATGCAGCAGGGAAGGACAGCCAGCAGTGATTGAGCAGGGAGGCTTTAGGGCAGGCAAAAATCCATTACTTGATCCCGCTTTGCTGCAGAGGTGAGGTGAAGTGCCAGAGCAGCTCAGCAACCATCAAAGCCAGCTGCCTTTCCAGAGAGCTGGAAGCACTTGCGGGCACTTGTGGAAAGCAGCTCAGAGCAGTTCAAAAGGGGCTTCCCTGTGGGAGGCTCCACGAGGCAGGAGTTGCTCTCGCTGGGTTTGCCTGCCCCAGTCAGCTCCGGCCAGCAGGAGGTTGGTTATTTCCCACATCTTCTGGGGGAAGGGCTTTTGGGCAGGGGCTGAGTCCCAGAAAGCATCTGCTGGTTAAACTCAGGCAGAGGTGCTGGCAGGAGGCTCCATCTTCTGAAGTGCAGGTTGTTTTTCTCAACCATTGCCTCTGGGGTGTCTCCCTGTGCTGTGGAAAGGGGCAAGGAAAGGCCATCGAGCCGCTCTGATGGTCACTCAGAAAATAAGATACTTGGAAGTCAAGGCTTTCCAGAGCCCAGATCAGGAGACACAACATTTTGGGGGCTGCAGTTTGCACTGGAGCTTTGCCCAGCCTCCCCCAGGATGAGCAAATCTAATCAGGCACTGCTGGTTTTCTCCAGGGGAAGACGACGATGACGATGAATGTGGGGAGGAAAAGCTGCCCTCCTGCTTTGACTACGTGATGCACTTTCTGACCGTCTTCTGGAAGGTCCTTTTTGCCTTCGTGCCCCCGACAGACTACTGGAATGGCTGGGCCTGCTTCGTTGTCTCCATCCTCATGATTGGGCTCCTGACAGCTTTCATTGGAGACCTGGCATCCCACTTTGGCTGCACCATCGGCCTGAAGGACTCGGTCACCGCCGTCGTGTTTGTCGCCCTGGGGACATCGGTGCCAGGTGAGCACAGCCACGGGGTTTGTGGTGAGGGTCCACCTCCACCCAGGCTGGGGTTGGGGCTGGCTTTGGCTTTGGCCTTGGCTGTGGGCTGGGGGAGAGCTGTGCTCTGCAGGATCCCGGAGCACAGCTTGGAGATACACGTGGAAACCGGTTTTCAGTCTCAGGTGGGCTGGAAGGATAGAACCGGGATGTGGAGTCAGTCCTACGGGAATTATTTCAAGGACCATCCCACTGCAAAGACTGTGCAGTATCTATTTCTGTGGGCAGCCTCCATGGTATCCACTTTCAGAGTCGGAATTGGTGTTTGGATAAAATGCTGCCTGCGTTGGCAGTCCTGCATTTGAAGCATCTGCTGCTTTAACCTTGCTCCTGGGTGAATTAAGTGTGAGTCCATACTCAGGGCACACTTTCTAGCACGGACACCTTTGTGTGAGACCAAAGGTGGATCAAGGTGAGGTTTCTCAGCTGGGGGAGCTGCTTGAAATGCAAGTTGTGAAGCTCTGGGGATTCCCATGTCAGCTTGTGCAAGAGAGCCTGTGCTTTTCACTCACCTTCTCCCGTGCGCTGTGCTGGGCAGGCAGAGCCTGATTTCTGGACAAGGGAAATCTCTGACCCACCCCAACCATCCCTTGCGTCGGTCACACCTTCCCTCACCACCTTCAGACTTCCAGTTATCAGCATCCAGATGCTCAAAGGTCTTGAAATTGTCCTAATGCTACCAAAGGCAAAGAGGAGAGGCAGCAGAACCAAAAGAAAGAACAGATTTGGGGCAAGGAACAGAAGAAGGAGCATTTTTAGACCTCTGGCAGTAGAGGCTTTCGGCAGAAGGTTTGCTGGGCTTCTTCACGTGTTTGACCGTGAAAGTCTTCCCTCATGCTTTTGCTGACATAAGGCAGCATTTAAGAAGTTCTTTTTTGGAATCCATTGGGCTACTCCTGTTTCAGTTGCCTCCCAGGCCGTGCTGTGTTAGCTGGGTGCTGGCTGAACTCCTCCACGCCTGTTTTCCAGGAGATGGGCAGGCACCAGAGCGGGGTACAGAGAAATCAACACTGTCAGGGACCTTCCCTGCATTGAAAGCACTGCTCCAACCCGCAGAAGTGCAGGTGGTTGTTCCTACACTCACCCCTTCTCCCCCAGTGGCAGCTGCAGGGCCATGGAGGCACCAGCACTGTCCCACAGCTCTATTACTGTGATCAAGGCCTTTTCCTTCCCTTAGAAATCAGGTGCATTTCCATGGCAGCTTCTTTTTAAAAATAAACCAGACATTTTATTTCTTTGCTGCAAATGGGCCCTCTCACTGTGCCCATCCCTTCCTGTTCATGGAACTGGATCTTTGTGCCAGGCTGCACTTTGACATCTCACCTTGGAGCCCACTGGGGGGGAATGAAAAAGAAATTCTGTAGAATCAAAAAACATGAAATATGACCTCGTTGTTTTCTTCTCCTGAGCCTCACTGGCCTGCCTGTACCCAAGGCGATCCGGGAGTGCAGATATGTTCAGGACTCATCATCTCATTGTTAGCTGAGAGTGCTCACCTGAACAAACCCACGGGCTAAATCCCTCCTGCTCCTCCTTCCCCCTGCAGATGCACAGTGGGTTTGGATGTAAAATCAGCGCTTCCCTGTGGTGCAGAGCAGTGTCATGCTCGTCTGCCTGGCACAGGGTTTTCCATTAAAATGGCCAGCCAAGTTTAATCACTGGTACTAAAGCTGNACCACTGAGATTTCCCCCTGTGCAGACCCTGATGGTCCACAAGGACCAGATGGCCCCCCTGATTCCTTGGAATTCCCACTAGAAGGGGCTGCACCCTGCCCCCTTACCCGTCATTTTCTTTCCCCAAGGCATCCCCAAGCTGCCCTCTTTTCCTGGGTGTTTCCTGAGGGTTTCTCCCCGCCTTTCCCTTGCAGACACGTTCGCCAGCAAAGTGGCAGCCACGCAGGACCAGTACGCGGACGCCTCCATCGGGAACGTCACCGGGAGCAACGCCGTGAACGTTTTCCTGGGCATTGGCGTGGCCTGGTCCATCGCTGCCATCTACCACGCGGCGCACGGACAAGCCTTCCAAGTCTCCCCCGGCACGCTGGCCTTCTCCGTCACCCTCTTCACCATTTTTGCTTTTATCAGTGTGGGAGTGCTGCTCTACCGGCGGAGACCCGAGATCGGAGGTGAGCTGGGCGGGCCGCGGACTTCCAAGCTGCTCACGTCCTCACTGTTTATCCTCCTCTGGCTCTTGTACATATTCTTCTCATCTCTGGAAGCCTACTGCCACATAAAGGGCTTCTAAAAGGGACAATCAGAGATAGTAAATATGTGTATATCTATATATATCTATATAGAGTGATATATAGGTATAGATATAGATATAAAGCTGTGTATAATGAACAGAGAAAGAATAAAAAGAGATTTGCCATGTTCACACACCTGCTGATGGAAAGCGGCTTTGGAGAATCCTTTGGACTAGGCAGGACCCCAAAGCCAGCAGGACCCCTCCCCAGGAGCCAGGGGCAGGGCCCTTTCTGCCAACTCGACCAACAGGAGCGGCCGGTGGCCACCGAGCCCCTCCCCGTGGCTGACTCCCCCCGCTGCCCCCGGGAGGACGGATGGGACCGGGGCGCCTCGGCGGGTGTGAGGAAGGCCAGAGTAGCTGCTGAGAGACAGAGCAGTGGGCGAGGGAAGGAGAGGAGAGCAAAGGGTTCTCATGTCCCAGCGCCATCCAGCTGCCTTCGCCACTCGGGAACAGGCCCTCTGGCCCTGCTGCAGAGGAGCAAGAGACCGAACTGAAGACAAGGGGAAACTGGGAGCTTTCTAAGGATAGAACACAAACCGTTTTCGTCATTGATTTGGGGTTGGTTTTTTTTTTGTTGTTGTTGTTTCCTTTCGGCGTGTGTACAACTCGCATTTCCCAGCCACGTGCCCCTCACCTCTCCCTGTCCATGCTTTGGGGGTGCACAGCCTCGTGTCCAGTGTCCCGAGCCGGGGCTGCGCGGAGCGGCGGGAGCCTTCCTCCCACTCCTCCGCCTCCTCGGGCATGCTGTCGTGGTACTTGTAACATTTTGCATGAATGAAATGAAATCTTATCTGTATATAGCATCCTATAGCGATAGTCCTTCCGACCATGTGGGTTGAGCATTGCAGATTGCAAGCGTTTTTTTTTTTTTTTTTTCCTTTTCACTGGGTTTTATTTATTTTTAGTTAGTTCGGTTTTTGCCATGGGGTTTTTGCTCGTTTGTTTGTTTGTTTCCTCTTAGCGGGGGCGGAGAGGATGGAAAGCTGTCCCCACTTACTGCTTGTGGCGTGGGTCCGTGAGAAGCAATAACAGCCATGCAGTTGGAGGTTTTCAGGGGAGGAAAACCCACACCCCAGAGACTCCAGCTCTGTGGATGGGGTCCCCTGACGTGCTGAAGGCAGTGTGAAGGGCCTCCTCTGCCCACGGGAGGTTTTACACAAGGTCCCAGGGAGCGGGGTGAGCAGCCCGAGGGTCACAAGCGTGGCTGGCTCCCAGCACCTCACATGCTTCTCTGCCTTTCGAGTCGGTGGCTGCCTCAAAGCCCTTGGCCCCCTGCTATTCCCTGCGTCCCCAGAGGTGTAGTGACAGCCCCTGTTTCTGAGTGTTAAGCCATCAGGACCAGCCCCAAAGCTGGTCCTTTCCCACAGCCATTCGGAGGCAGAATAATCCAGCGTAAAGGCTGAAGGGCCATCCGAGATCTCCCGCCCCAGTGAGTGTGACCAGGAAGCATCCCCCCAGGAAAAGGTCGTGTTTTGCACTCTCCAAACCAGAGATCACTGGACAGGGTGAGACAGGGAGGTGTAACTCAGCATCACGCCCCTGATGCCAGGAGTGCAGGCTGGGGTAGAGGGTGGAGCCAGGGAATGTGGGTGTAGAGCTCCCCAGGGCGCAGCGCAGGGGAGACACTGCGCACTGGTGTTGAGAGATGTCTTCTGACTGACCCCCTGCCCTTTGCCAGGCTTGCTGACATTCCAGCCAGGCAAACTCCCAGCCTGCACGCCCGTGGTGAGCTCTTCCCCCTCAGCTGAAAACCATGTCTGATGCTTGTACCATAACCAGCTGGCTGGGGGTATTTGTACTCATCTTGAACTATCTGTGGAAATTTTAATTAACCTGCTGTAAGGTTTTCTCTAGGAATATGAAGTTGTGGGTTGTTGTTTGTTTTGTTTTTTTTTCTTCTCGAGCCTTTTTTCACTTTTGACTTGTTTTGGGGTTTTTCTTTCTTGTTTCTCATTGTTTTGGGGGGAAAATCAAACACAGGTGCAGGTTGTTCAGGTTTATGATTACCTTTATGTACAACGATTTCATTTTCATCTGTTTGGCTTCATTTTTTTTCTTTTGTGTGTATTGCCCACCACTATAGGCAGTGAGTCCACTAATTGTGATGATCCTTATCAATGGTACACAATGCACAGAGAAATAAAGTTTGTAATGATTCCTGATGGATCCAGCACTGCTCCTGCATATTCTCTATGGAAAAAAAAACCCCTTCCCTCCCCTCCAGCTGTTCCCCCTTTGTTCCCATCTCTCCGTGACTCATTGGTTTGCCTCGGCAGGGGCAGCAGTGCCCTGGCACGGCCGCCCCTGCCCCATCTCATGCCCTCCCTCCATCTCCATGGTGCCTCAGGCTCGGTGTGTGCTGCGGGGCTCACAGCCTGCTCTGCTCCCAGGGGGATGCAGGAAACCACCCAGGGACAGAGCTGCAGGGCAACCCACCCTCCAGGGGCCAGGAGCTGCTGCTGTGCTGCATCCCTGGCCGGTGCTGGCTCGCCCTAGGCGTGGGGAGAGCCGTGGGTGTGCCCCCAAGACACCGAGCATCTCTTTCTTCCTGTGTCCTCTGTAGAACTGCTCCTGCTCTTGCTGCAGCCTCACCGTGACCTGTGCTGGGTTAAGCCACGAGCTAACCATGAGGGAGAATGCAAGAGATGCCTCGCCAGGGCAGGGTCCGTGGGTGCCAGAGCGTGTCTGAGGCACGCCACGAGGCTGGGCTGCTCTCAAGAGGTGCCTGCCCATGCCCCAGTCCAGGTGCCATGGGCCATTTCAGCCCCATGTGCCTCGACACAGCTCAGCCAGCACTGAGGAGGAGAAAAGTCTCCCTGTGCCCAGGGATGTCACTCCTCCCTGCGTTTCATCCGGAATCTGTCGGGCTGTGCCCAGGTCAGCCCTCCCTGCAATGCTTGGAGGTCCTGCTCTGACGGCTGAACCCAAACTCCAGCCCTGGGGGTGATCCCCAGTGCCTTCAGCACTCCCCAGCAGAGAGCACATGCCCATGTGCTCTTCCCAGGCAGTGGGTTGTGAAAGCAAAGCAGCTCTTCCGACCCAGCAATCGCATCTGCTGAAAGGTGATGTTGGCGTTCTCCCCTCATCATTTGCTTTTTCGGAATGAATTGCCCTCGTTGAAGTAATTAACGAGGCAAGTGGGACTTGTGTAGTCGCTCAGGTTAGCGGGCAGTAAATAACTCTTCTGCTCGCGGAGCTTTCCAGGGGGAATGATGGAGCAGTAGGGCCTAAATCACAGGCTAAGCACCAGCCATTGGTGCCTCTGCCAGCTGTGTGCTCTTGGGCATCTTCACCGGGGCTGTGCACGGTGTGATGTGGGTGTGCCCAGTGGCTCCTGGAGAGGAAGAGGTGTTCCCAAGGGTGCCAGGCCTGCTCGGTCCCCTCTTTACCCACGCTCTCCAAGGGCAGAAGAGAACTGCCCTCCCTGAGAAGGCACTGGCTGGCAGTGCTGGGAGGCAGCAGGAAGGATGCACATCTCTGGCACAGTCACGCCTTGTCACAGCTCAGCTCCGGGGATCCCCTGTCCAGAACTCTCCTGTCTCTTCCTCATCCAGCCTCCGCAGCCTTGCCTGCACAGGGAGAACATGGAGCATCTCTGATAAAGGCCTGGGTTTATGGATGTTGCCAGAGGCAGCAGTTTGAACCCTTGGCCTCCGTCCTTCTGCCTGCCCCATTTGCTCTCAGCCCCTCTCATCACCCCACGGGCCAAAGGCAAACCTTTCCTTGGAAAAGGATGCAGCACGTGTCCGAAGGACGTCCAGGGACAGACACCCAGATAACTCCACAGGCCACTGCCAAGCACGTGGGGACAAGCAGGAGGAACACACTTGTGACAGCCCTGACCATCTCTGACAAACCATAATGCCAGCTCTTCAGGGCTCAGCAGGCGTGGGGGCAAATCCCGGTCACGACCTGAACACTCAGAAAAGGCACGAAAAAAGGGAAAGATCTGCAGTGCCTCATGGCTGAGCCCACCCAAACTGCCCCCTGAGCCAGGCACGCACAGGAACTGCTGAATCCCAAGGTGTGAGCCCCTCATCTCCAGCCAGACGAGGCTCCTGCCCCTGTGTCACCCCGTGCCAGGCAGCCTGTGGAGCCTCTGGGGCGAGGGGTGATCGCAGGGCTCGTTTGTGCATCCTCATCCCTGCTCCTGGCAGGACACAGGGGAGAAGGGAGGCCTCGAGCCCGCCGTGGTCACGAGCCTGGCTGTGAACTCACTGCACTATTTCTGCTGCGGGCAGGGACTGGGGAGCCAGAGCCCCTGTGTTATTGTTACAGCTATTTTTACATTCTCGGGCAAGAATCGTCGGCATTGGTGGCCATGTACATAACTCAGGAGGAAGTTCATCTACATTCCTGGAGGGACAGAGCTGAGCACAGCCAGAAAGTGATGGAAAACGTAATGCTGGATGGGGTAATTCCAGGACAAAGCCTTGCATTATTTTCCGTAGGCTTTGGCACCCAAGCCCACCCGGAGAAACGTGTTTGCAGAGCGCCAGGAACCTGTCTGACCTCTCTGAGCATGGAGTGAGCAACTACTGAGGCCTAGACACGTGCTCAGCGCAGCTGTGGAAAAGCCTTGTTTATCTTGTAAAAAAATTGGCTTGCACAGGAAAGCATCCAGAGGCGTCCGTATTCTTGCAAAAAGCACCGAGGGACAATAAATACAGTGAGATTCCTCACCTTTTAAGGACTTGAGCTTTTCTGCTGTTGGAACTGGAGGTGCCAAGAACCTCTTGCCAGCCAGCAGCACCCCTCACACAGCGGGAGGGGACACTGCAAGGGAAAGGGGCCTGCCTGGCCAAGCAGGAGCAATGTTATCAGCATATCCTGCTCCCAGCGGGATTTTCTGCCTGTGGGATGCCCTTGAGAGCATCCAAGGAGTTTCCACAGGGTCTTGCTCTCTCCCTGGAGCATCTCGAGAGCAGCCAGTTGTGCCCCTGGGACCCCCAGGGTGGTTCACTGCCCTCTCCTCAGGCTCTGCACCCTCCCTTGGCTCCTTCCCCTTCCCCAAAGGGAATGCCAGCTTGGGGCTGCCCTCCGCACAGGTGTGGAAGAGGGCACTGGGGCACCCCCTGTTGCCAGAGCAGGTGCTGTGGAGCACTGCTGGAGCTGGGTGTTCCAGTGGGATGCCCAGCGCGGGCAAGGGACAAGTGCCAAGGGGTCCCAGCCAGGTCTGGAAACCTTGTTCAAGCACTGCCACAGCATGTCCCCTGCCCTGGCTGCCACGGGCAGGGGCATGCACAGACACAGCACAGCCTCCAGCTTCTCTGGCTGCCCACGGGCATCAACCCCAGACAGGATTTTTATCTCTTTGATTCAAATCAGCCCTTGGCCTGTTGTAGTGCACCAGGAAAGCTTTCTGCCCAACCCCAGTCCAGGTGGCAACGGGAAGGACCATTAGTGACCCACCATTAGTGACCCCACCTGATGCCAGGGTCCTCCACGTTCTGCCTCGAGCCATCTCAAGGTCCCAGAATCCCTTGTCTACACTCAGTGACAGTCCAGCCTGCAGCCTGCTCTGTGCTTGCCTCCCCTGCGGAGCCTCTTCACCTTCCACCTTCTCCCAAGCTCCGTGAAGAGGAGCATTCTCTGTCCCTCCCTGCTGCCCCACAGCTGGGGGGCAGATTTCCTTTCTCACTGCACTGAATGATGACACTTGTTAGCTCAGCCTTGCTCTCTGTGTCTCAAGGCAAAGGTGAATCCCCCCACATCGTGGGCCCGAGCCCCCACAAGCCAAGGAGCAGGCAAACTTCCACACAAACCCCTCCTGCTCATCACCCAGCCACAGCCACTACCCACAGGCACAGTTTTTATTGTGCCACTGGCCTTCGCTCAGTCTCTGGAAGATTTTTTTTTCTGAATTTCCATCATTATCAAGTTCCACAGATGCTCCAGCTCCCCCCCCCACCCCAGTCCAAATGTGCCTCTGTGCTTCCAAAACAAACTGATCTGATTTAGCTGGGAGTTCAAGGCTTTCCTGCCCTTGCTTGAAATGGGCAGTTTAAGTAGAGCAAGTTGCAATGGCTTGGGGTGCTTATCCACCCTTAGAGCTCCTAGACCCTTGCAGCAGGTGGGAGACTGCCACAGGGCTCTCTCCCCTCACCTCCCGACCTCTTTGTGGAGGTGGGATCTATTTCCCCTCCATCACTTTCAGCTCAGAGGAGTCTCTTTACAGATGGGAGGATGAGACCTGCCTGGAGCACAGCCTTGCTTTGCCTTCCTGATGGAAATTGCCATGGCCAGTGGCACTGCCATCCCCAGGAGTGTGTGTGTGCCCCTCAGCCCCAGCCCACGGCCCCTGGCAGGCTCCTCGCTCACAGAAGTGGGAGATTTTTTGCAGAGATCCTTAGAAACACACAGAATTTCCAAGTCCCTGTGAAACTGCTGTGCTGGCACGGGCGAGGCTGGATCCTGGGAACATTCATGAAAGGTTTTGCAAACCAGCAGCTTTGTGACGCCCGGAGACGCCAGGAGGTGCGCACGTGGATCTCCTCCTCGCTGAGATGCCCCCCTTGCCTTCAGCTCCAGCCCTGTGCCCTGCCCTGGCCTTCCCTTGCAGCAGGAGCTGTGATGAGTCGCCCCTTGGCTGGACTCCCCCTGTTCTAATGAGAACGAACTCATGCCTGTTTGTGTCTTCATTCTCTCGCCCCATGTCGCCTCCTTCATCCCACGAGCTCTTGAGCAAAATGTGCCCATGCAGGGAGCCTTGCGGGAGCCCTGCTTGTCTTGCTCTTAATCAGGAAACACACACTACTTTCTGCAGCTCGAGAGAGCAAAAGATGGCAATAATACCACTTACATTACAGCCACGGTGTGTTAGCAAGGAAGAAAATGCCATTTATTTTTTCCCTGACAATACTTCTTTTTTCCATGATGCATTAAGCATTAGGAGGCCCAGCTCTGCACACAGTTCAGCTCTCAAGACTACCTGTTGAGGACGTTGCTCAGCAATCCAGCAGTTTTATTGGTGGATGAAGGGCAGAAGGTGGTGAATTCTCCTCCGATTCCTAGCTCCTGCTGGAAGACACACAGCCCTGCTGGCAAACCCCCCACAAAACACAGGGTTTTGTAAAATGCAGCCCTTTGTACCCCGGGTCTGTGTGCCAAGAAGACCCGGCACGAGGTGGTAAAATCCAAATCCTGAACTTCCTGAGGACCACTCAGCAGTGATGGGCATCCTTACCCCTCCTGCTGTCTCCAGGCTTCCCGGAGAGGTCTCTGGCACACCTGGTGCCCACCACGTGTGAACATCACCGCTAACCCAGCGAGAGGAGGACACGGAGTAGACAGACCACGTTCTACCTCCCACCCCAAATACAAGCCCACGGGATATTCCCAGCAAGAAGCAGCCAGGCTGCCAGGCAGTCCTTGGGAATCCTCACCCACCTCCAAGGCAGGTAGCAGATAACCCGTGCTGCTCACAGCTCAGCCTCCGGCAGGCACAGCCCGAGGAGAGCCCTGGGCTTGCTCATGGCAGCATCAGCCAGAGGGGCCTGCAAGGAGTGGCCGTAATATTTCATAGGAGAGATAAATGAGGTGGTAATTAGTAAAAAAAAACCCCTACAGTAGGGGTAATTGAGATCCGGCACTTGTTTTCCGATGTAATGAAGTGGCCCAATTATCTTGATGCTCGAGTGACCACTCCAGTTCTCATTTCTGCACACTTGAACAACTGCTCCTCCTTCTAGAGGAACCTTGTCAGAAAGAAGCACATCTTTCCTGGCAGAGATGTCCTTCATGTCAGCAGCTCCTCCCGGTGTCTCCCCAGGAGCGGAGGGGCGCTCGGGCAGGGAGCCGCCTGCACAGCCTGTCCCAGGGTTGCTGGACACTCCCCACAGGCAGGGTCCCCTGGAACAGCAGGATGCAGGAGGGAAAGAGCTCAAAGTGGCTCGCAGGGCCGGAGAAGTGATGGGGACAGCTGGTGGCTGCACGCATGAGGGGAGGCAGGCAGCGTGTGGTGTCTCCTCACGGGCACCCCATGCCAGGGTGGTGGCTGGGGACAGCACTGCCAAGGCAGCTTGGCCTCTGGAATTCTGGATGTGCTCCAGAAAAAGTGGCTCTCACTTCGCTGCTCTCCTGTGTCTGGCAGCCACCAAGGTGTCCGTGCTGAGCAGGCCGAGGGGAGCTCCCCGTGGCCCCCGCAGCAGCGCGGGGCAGGCGGGCGGGGAGGGGGCTGCCACCACCCTTCCTGACGCACCCAAAGCCACCTGCCACCGTCATCCTGTCACCCATCACCCTGTGCGTGTCCCCCCTGACCGCCACAAGGCGCTCCAGGGCAGACAGACGTCTTTGACAAACCTTGACAGAGAGAGAGAGAGGTCTCTGACAGCCCTACCAGCCCCCTGCTCCCACCAGGGACAGGGCAGGCAGACCCCAGCTGGACAGAGCCAGGTCATTCCAGAGCCGGGCTGAGAGTTTGCAGGAGAGCTGGTTTGCCTGGAGGCAGGAACCAGAGCCTCAGCAGTGTGTGATAAATCCAGCTGCACCTCCCCTCTGCCACCCTGCTGTGCCGCTGCCCCAGCCTGTGCCCCAAGCGGCTGGAGCCCCCCCCAGTCTCTCTGTCTCTGTCACAGTTCCTCACCAACTCAATGGCACAATGCAGCTACACTCTTTGAAAAGCCATACTATTTGTTGGTACGACTCTTTTATTACTGTCGATTTATATATATATATTTGTTGATAAAAGAGGTCATCCTGGGAGACGCTCCCGGCCTACTGGGAGAGTTAACTGTCCGATGCTGTATATTCTGTACATGCTGTATAAACAGAGCAAAATATGTAAATCTAAGCGTTTGGTGGACTCGGTGGTGGAAGGGGTGGGGGGAGTGGGATGAGGCACGGCCCCTTCTGGGGCCACCAGGGCTGGGGGGTGCCAGCAGGGTCACCGTCCTGCCGGGCTCCGGACACGCTCCGGGGCGGTGCGAGGGAGCAGCCACACCAAGGGGAAAGGGGAAAAGGGAAAGGGGAAAGGGAAAGGGGAAAAGGAAAAGGGGAAAGGGGCACGGCCGGGGTCATCCCGCTGCCCCCCCCGAGCCTCGGGGGGCTCCCAGAGAGAGCATCCCCCGTGGGAAGGCGGCCGGGGAGGGCAGAGACTGGCTCCGAGCATCCCGGCTCCTCCAGCTCCTTCCCGAGCCCCTTCCCTCCCCGGTGTGACCTGCTAACCCCCAACACACGCTGTTAGGAAAAAAAAAAAACAAAAACCTGTCTCATATTTGCCGTGGTATTGATCTGCAACTTTTGAAATTATTTGGACACAGTCGTGGTAGCCTAAAAAGTTGTGCCGAGCTCATATATTTTTATATTTGTGGTGTTTTTCCTATCGATAGAGAGTAGTGAACCCTATAGCTGAAAGTGAACTATTCGAAATAAATATATGGCTGCAGAAAAATATTTGTAAAAAAAATAATTTATTTGAAATATTCTGCCAAAGATAGCTCTCTAATGATCTGTGAGATGTTGTTTCTCTCTTTTTGCTCTGAATGTCATTGCGAAAGGACCTTTCTCCCCATGTCTTTTGAAGAATTTTTTTTTTTTGTATCTTTAAGGGCAAAGAAATACTCCAATGATTTTATTTTTTACTAGAGCAGTAGACAGAGCAGTAGGGAGGCACAAGACAACTTTGCAAAGGTGATAAGCAGGATCCAGCAACAATCAATCTTGAAAATCCGGTTACTCCCGTAGCTCCTCTGGCTGACAGATGGGGTTTGAAGCCTGGCACAGCTGTCCAGCAGGAAGACCTTGGCTGCTGCTGCTGTGGCTGCTGTGTAGCTTACCCAAAGGAGAGAAATCTCCCGAGAATCCCATCCCCAGGCTTGGGGCATTTGGATCCCCTTGCATCCAGTCTTAGCCTCTTCATTATTTATGGGCACGATTTATTTATTAGCCCTTAGCAGGCCCTGCGGCACGCGGGGAACCCTCGCCCAGAGCTCTGTGGGGCTTCAGTCCCCTTCTCTCCAGGCACCTGCCAGCAGGCCTGAACCAGTGGCACAGGGAATCCTGCTGCCATCCCTTCCTCATGTGGGGACCCCCAGCCACCAGGGGACACGATAATTTAGCAAGAGGATCCTTCCCTGCAGGTATCCAGGGGGAAGTACAGCCTCTGACCATGGAGAAGCTGCCTAGATTAGTCTTTTAGTAATCACTAATTTTTTTTTCTTTTTATTGTAGAGAAAAATCTTTCCCTTCATTTCTCCCTTTGAAAGAACTTTCCAATATTAGGGAAAGCCTTCATTATCTTCTGTGATCCCCAGGTCTGCTGCGGTGGAAATAAATCCTCAGCCACGTCTGTTAGGCTCCACCACTTCAAAGAGATTTTTGGCTCAGATTTTTTTCCCCTTCTGAGCAGATTCACAGTTTCTTAGATGTCTTGGTCATAAAGGTCTGGAGGAATTAATTGGTAAAAAAAAACTAAAAAAAAAAATAAAAGCACCCTGATCCAGTGAATGTCTTTCCACAAGCAATTCAACTTTTGACTCCCCCAAGGTCAGGCACGTGTGTTAAGTGTTTTATTAGGAACGGGGGTGGGAAAAGCAGTTTCCAAGCCATAGGGTGTGATGGGTGTGGTGGGAGAACTGCTGTCCGTGGCACACTGCGGCCCTGGGAACCAGGGAATCCTTGTTCCCCTGGGCAACAGGCTCTCTGAATCTGGGATTGCACAGGGAAATGCAAGCCAGCCAGGGAAGACAATGGTGAGAAGAATTGGGTTTCTGATCACTGTGCATTTTGTTAATTAGTGAATTCAAATAGTTTTATTTTTACCAAAAAAACAGATAATCTTTATTCCAGTAAAGACAACTGTTGACTTGAGATATATATAAATATATATATATATATTATTTGAATGGTTTATATCCTGTTGCTCTAACTACATAAAATGGAAACATGTTGCAAGTTGTGTCATTTCAATATACAAAATAAATGACTTTTCCCTGCATGCTGCCTGGGTATGTTGTGATTTGAATTAAGAGTTATATTTGAATTGCCTTATTCAAGAGGTTGTATGTTACCTAACTGGGGAATGACCTGGCACTGTTCATCACATTACATGTGTACTTGATGCTGTGTTATGTCAAATTCAGATGAGTTGTCTGTCATCTATGTATTTTGTGGGAGACCTTTTATCTTGTTAAACTGTGATATGTAAACCTACATTGCCTGAAATAGTCACAGTTGTATAAATCAGTGTCTTCAGCTGTTTTCCTGATTTTAACACAATTCCTAACACAAAATATAGATGTTTGTAAATTCTTCATTCACTTGGTCTATTTTTATGTACGAGGCCTTTTTTAATCTGGCAAAGCAGTAAGATAAGGCAGTTTCCCCGGAAATTTTCAGTCTGGCACCAGCACCGCGGCTCGTTTTGGGGAACAGACCCCCACCCAGGAGCCCACCTGCTGCTGGCATTTCCACCCCCGTGCCTAAAAGCCCAAGTGGAAGAGTGGTTGGGATGATGAGAACCCTCTGGCCAGAGTCAGACCCGGTCCCTGCTGGGCTGCGCGGGTGCCGCATCGCCCTGAGTGCAAGCAGTGATGTCCGGGGCACACCAACCTCAGCCCTGGGGTGAGCCTCACAGTAGGACAGGAAATAGATTGACTCCATAGAGCTGTCAGGAGAGAAAGAAGGCTTTATTTACAATCCCAACAGTTTCTTTTAGAACAGGCTGTGTAAAAAGGTCTGTTATTGCTCCATGGCACCGAGACTGCTCTCCATTGGGTCAGGAATAGGAAACAACCCCTGGGACAGTTGTTCTGGCAAAGGGAACACTGTTTGCTGAACCTGTGCTGAGAAACGCAGAGAGATGTTTTGAAAAGAGAAACTGTTGGCAGCTTTCCCTTGGGAAAGGAGCTAGCAATGGTTAGCAAGCTGAAATTCAGGCTCAGAAATGTCGAGCGCACAGGGTGAGAGCCCCACCGTGCTCTCCCCACTCTTCCAATCTGGCCCGCAATTCCATAGGAAACGCTGCTCACTTTTTATGTCTAGTAACCACAAGAAACACATGGCCAGAGGGGGAAAAAAAAATCCTGGAGCAGGACAAGCTGTGGTCCTGGGTTATTGAATCTCTGCCCAGGGCTTCGAGTGCTAAAAAAAATTCCCATGCCATCCACACACATACGCATCTCTTTTTCTTTTTTCTCCCTTTGGTTTCGGCATGCTTCGGGTCCGCGGGCTGTCAAGAGGGAGAAATGCAGCGGGGAGGGCTGGGGCAGCGCGGGGAGGGGGCTGCCAGAGGCAGCGCGGTGCGGCACCCCGCAAACCACGCAGAGGCCGGGGGGAGGCAGCCTTGCTA
>WBMY01013224.1:0-21235 GCA_013397315.1 Donacobius atricapilla | reverse complement strand
TAAAGTCACTCTAGGACACATACCCAGACAATATTGAAAACCCTCAACTTCCATCTGGAGAGCAATTGATGAAAGAAAAGAAGACATTTTAAAATGTTGCTACATGGTGCAGTGAGCGACAAGCTGAAGGAGCTTCCTCTTTGATTCATCTTGAAGCACCTTAATTTCTTCTGAAAGTTTCTGATGTGCATTAGAAAGAAAATGTTCTCATTTCAAGTTTATCCCACGTTTGTACTTACACTTCAGACCAATACTGTCTTCACACAAAACTTTTAAGCTCAGCTTTATGACTCTTCTCTCTGCTTGGTGCAAAGCACAGCTAAAATTCATTTTATAGAGGCCTTTCATTCCTCCATCTTTTCCAGTATGAGCTCAGCCACAGCCCAGACTGCACAATTCCCCTCTAGATAGTTCTCTTGCACCAGGCTGTGATGCCACAGGTCATTATTTTTAGGTTCTCCTGTAATCCAGAAAAGTGAGCTTGATTTAATTTTATTTCAGATTGTGGCACAGTGAGAGGTGAGGCTTCTTTATGCAAGTTCACAAACAAACAATAACGCAATCACAAAAAACAGTCACTGTATCCCTGACCAGCTATATTTACCCCCATACCAAGGGCTAACTGCTTTTACATATTTGGGGAAAGAGGGGTTAATGTCTCCACGAAGTACAGTTTTTCTTTCCTTTGAGTGACATATTCTATTTGCAAAATGAGAATGAGTGCAGGTATGACAGCTCTCTATAAATACTTCTGATCAAAAACAGCAACAAAAGGCAATAGTTGTATTTGCTAAAATAAGGTGTTGGCACAAGAACAAATGAATGCAAGTTAACCATGTACACATTTCAGCTGGTAACTAGGAGATGGTTCCTAACCATCAGGCAAAAGAGACTCTGGAACAGTCTCCCAGTGAGCATTGTGGGGGAATGAGACTTGATTAATTTAAAGATGAAGATTGATCAGTTTACAATAAGGGATTGAATGACAGTGGGCCTACAATAGCAGGGAAGAGCACTTGATGATCCAGATCATGTCTTATCCAGTGACCCTGAAAGCGTGGAAAATTACCTGTTATGTAAAACATATAAAATGTCCTACAATACCACCAACCTCTCCCAACATGTACCACTCTGCAATTCATAACTTTTTGTTATTCCTCACCTCTCATCACATCAGTACATCTCCTTGCCTTTACCTTGACTGCAACCTTGGTGAGTTTGGAGCCCTTTTCCACATGTTGTCTCTTGCTCATATTTTTGCAGCAGCTCCATAGACCATGGCGCACTACAGTCACAAGCTTGGCATCACCCCAGTTGGCATCTCAAGAATTTTGCAGGCAGCAGTGTCCTGTTGCCAGCCTCTGCAAACTCCACTGCCACTTTCTAGCTGTTCAGGTAATGGTGAAATCTCTTACTTTTTCCAAAAGTTCTGATCTCCAGCAACGGCATCTGTAGCCAGAAGCAGAGGCAATATGCAGTCCTGGTCCACAGAATTAGCCATGAGCCATCCACATTATTTCGAGAGAAATATTAGTAATATGGTAATTTCTGCTACCCAATACAGGACAGATATCAATGCTCTGGATCTGTCGCAAGCAGAAAGCTGCAGGAATTGACCACGCCAGAGTTACAGGCTTTTCTTCCTAAAGGTGAAGGTTCATGCTACAATGTCTAAAAAGTGAAGAACAGGTCAGTCTAACCTGTACAGAAGAGGGTTACAATGGAATCAAGGTATGAGAGGAGGAATTTAAATAAATTAACAGATTCAAGGGCAAAAGAGGAAAATGCAAACCAAGAATACAGATAGAGCTGAATGCCTGCTGTTTTATGGGACCAGGGCTGTGAGCAGACACCAGCAAGGTCTCCAGGGAACAAGCATGGAGGATGGCCTCAGTGCTGAAAGCAATGCAGTAGGCCTTGCATGGCTCCATGAAACTCAGATTAAACCAATTCTACCTCCCTGGCAGGTGGTGAGAATGGAGACAACAAAATCAGTGAAAAGAGGCAAATCCAATGCTGACTGATTGCCTGCATTTAGCCTTTCCTTTTTGTGTATCAGCCTGATATAGTCCTTTCTCCTTTGCTTAACTACTTCCAGGAACAGGCTCTCCAGACCCCATAAATCCTACTGTAGTTCACCATACTTTTTCCCTACCAGATGGACACTGATGTCCCATCTCACCCTAGCTCTCAGAGCTACGTGTGGGATATTGCAGTGCTATTATGAATACAGACAGTGTAGCACAAGGAGTAGGGCTGTGTCCCCACTGTGACAGATGTTGTGGCTCCAGGGAGCATTCAGGCTGCAGTATTGACATTACAAATGAATGCATACACCTTTGTGGTTTCATTAATGACTGTACTGAAAGATGAAGAGGCATGAAAATGAATGCATCCTGCAAAAAAACAAAGACAAATGGGGAGTAATTTAAATAAAGCCCCAACACTGAAAGAATGCACATAACAAATCTTTTGAGGTTTTGATTCTCTAAGGAAGCAGGTCCTTGTATCCAAAGAGGAGTCACCAGCATTGCTTATAAATAAGCGCAAGGAAATCAAATGGGTGAGGCAATTGGCCAGCAAGCAAGCAAGCAAGCAAGGTTCATTACATCTAAAGACACCATGACATCATGGTCAATTCCTTCACTTTCCTGTTTTAAGGGCAGCTTGGTAGCTGGTAACAAGTCTTGTAATGTGTGCAGAGAAGAGTAACACTGCGCAAAACAAGCAACAAGACTAACCAGTGCTACAAGAGTAGCACTGCCAATGGGCTGCTTTTCTTTGATCGGTGGAGAGTAGAGGTTTTAAACCAGGTTCCATTCCAGTTAATGCCAAATCATCTCAGAATCTAGGGAAAAAATATGAGAAACTGGGACAGGAGTGAAAAGAGATTTAGGTGTTACAAAACTGTGACAGGTAAAATGGATAATTGTTCACACAGCTCTGAGTGCTGAATTTAATTCAGTATATAACTTGGTTGTAAGCTCATGCTCATGTTATTATTTATTCCTCTTACACTCATTGCACTTGAGACACCACAAAACTAAGCATGAAAACCTAATGAAACAGAAGAGGGCTACTAAATCTAGCAGCTTGGACTGTTATTCAGTCAGGAGAAAATAAGCCAAGGATGCATGGTGGAAATAAAGTGGGCAAAGCAAGGCCAGATTGGGTGGTTTCATGGGCAGTAAGTCCCTCGTACATAATTAATCTTGCATTAAGCATAGGGAACTATACACACCTCCTAAAATGTTCTGCCCTGCCAAGAGCATTTTATACAATATGTAACTCACAGCCAAGAGGACACCTGAGGAAACATACCATGTACCCTTTTGCTGTTTCTTTCCCAGGGATGTAGGCAAAAGAATGCAAGATGCTCTGAGCAAAAGGAATAAGTAATATTCTCACAACAGTCTGAGACTGACCGAAGCTGCACTTGAGATCTTAAAAGCTATAGGGACTGTTTGATTTTCTGATTCCTTCTCTACAACCTCTTATATTCCAGAGTACAAAGAAACAATTCTGTCAAGTGTTAGGGATTTGAAGGGGTTGTGACTCTTTTAAATTTGCTATCAGCATTCTGACATTTTCCCTACCTGACCTGCTTAATCTAGGTGTATACTCTAAAGAGATTCCTGGATTTTGTAGAAAACCAAAAGGCTAAGCTGTCTGAAAGCACCCAATAAATGCCAATGTTTGGTGCTGGCTGGTTCCCTCTATGAGCTCTGAAGAATGGGAATGACTGAAATGAATTTTTCTGAGCATTTCTTTGCTGATGAAAAGTGCAGTAGAAGGAACTATATGTTATTGTTATTACTGTTACAATTCCTATTATTATTACTATTATGTTTGTTCTGTGGGAGGAAAG
The DNA here is from genome assembly GCA_013397315.1 of Donacobius atricapilla. NCBI lineage: Eukaryota > Metazoa > Chordata > Aves > Passeriformes > Mimidae > Donacobius > Donacobius atricapilla. The sequence continues at coordinate 17,367 of WBMY01013224.1, read as the reverse complement.
AAACTTGGATGGATCTCAACAGGGGAGGTCTGAATGATTGGTGCTTCAGTGGTTTTATGTGTGAGTATCCTGCTAGATGCTCACTTTTGCAAATTCACCTGCAAATTCATTCTCTCTCATACACACACAGTCCCTGACACAATCTAATGACTATAAACCATCCAGCACTAAAAGCATTAAACTGCAGGGGAGCTCAAATGCTTTCTCTTTCTAGGGTGCAGAATATTAAACATACCATCCCCATGCATTTACTAGCTATCATTACCAAATGCTTACTATCATCAAATACCAGGCTAATTTAAGCTCTCCATTTCAAAGCAATCTGAATCTGTTTCCTTGGGCTGCACGTAGCCTCTCCCAATCATGCTCAGGACTTCTTCCAACTTTTTCCCATTCTGCCTCCACCTGACCCATAGGCCAGGAGCTCCCAAGAGTTAACTGATGCTTCTGTTATGTCCACAGATGTTTGGACAGTCTGTAATACGAGCAAGAAATATGACTATAAAAACATGGGAACTGTGATTTTGTTGTGATGTGCACTGTCAAATGGGGTATGAATCCACCATTGGGACCCCTAAAAACATCACCAACAAGCAGAAGTAAAGGAGTAGGTCAGGTCAGGTTCAGCTCTGGCAAGATCCTGGTCATAAATTTGCAGAGGCACTTGTCCACCTTCATGATTCCTCCCTCAGTTATGGTCTAGAGGGCAAGGAGTGATTTTGGTTTCACCAATGCACATGCATGAGAACATCTGAACAGGCTTTGTTCTCAGCCTAGGGGCTGGTGAGTTTTTACCCTGATGTGTTACAGCTGCTGCACTTGCAGACATTGATCTGTGTATACAGGCTGTACCCCTCACTATGGATCAAGCTACACTTTCATACAGCATAACAGGCATAGGCCTCAATTCTCTTCAAATTCCTTTAGGCCCTACTGGACTGCAAATAATTACTGTCATCATTCTGTACTTGTTAGGACACAAAAGCATCAGCAGGATGAGAAGGCGGATCTGTAGAGGCTGGGGAATGGCCTGACTGTGATGGGTCAGGTCTAACCTCGGGCATGTCTGGGAATGGTAGTCTGCAGACAGCATGTGACTGTGAGCAGCCTCTGCCAAAGAGTCACAGGGGTATCTGCTGGCACCAAAATAAAAAGACAGCTCTTGCATCAGTGGAGATTATGGGATTTAAGATAACAGCAAAATGAGGTTTGTTAAACCTCCCAACAGGTCAGAGAGAGGAAGGACTAATCTAGTGCGAAAAAGGATTCTTTTTTGACCTAGCTGTTTCCTGAGCTTTTTTTTTTAACCTCTGTCTTGAGGTTTTGCAATGAATGAGCCCTTTAGAAGATTCTGGGGCCAATTTGCCTTTCTCTTGGACAATCAGTAAGAATGGGCGCGAGGGTTGCACGATGCTTTCACAGGCAGTAGTCCCGAGTGCGCTGTTCGGTTGTGCTTATCTCTGCCCCAGCTATGCCCGCATCCCCACCTGGGCAGTGCATCTACACAGTTCCTCAGGGAATCAAACAGTCTTGAGGGAGATGTGCCCATTCGTGTGCGTGTGCGGCTAATCTCATGGAAGTGCTGGCTCTGTAACTGTTTAATAACAGGATCTCACCCTTTCCCACTGACCTACAGCGGCAGCAACAACCAGCCAACAACTAGCCCGGGCTGCCAGCGCGGCCCGCTCAGCCTTACAGACACGGACAAGAGAGGGGAAGCTGCGCCGGCACCGCGCAGCGCCCAAACACGCGAAGAGGAGGAGGCTGCGCCAAGGGGAAGGTGGGCACCCCTCCGCTGGCGGCGCTGGGGGTCAGAGCCGGGGCCGGGCACAGCCGCCCCCCGCCTGTGCCGCCCGCGTCCCGCACGGCTCCGAGNGCGTGCCCGGGGGTCCCTCTGCCCTCACGGCCCCGGCCGGGAGCGCTGGCCCGACGTGCGGTGAGGGAGCCGCCTCAGCGGGCAGCGGGACCGAGGAGCGCGGCTCCCTGTGGAGCCCCGAGCCTGCCGAAGAGCGAGGCTGGGCCTTGAACCCTCAGGCGTGGGCGCTAAGGAGCGGGAGACGTGAAGGGAGATCTTCCCCACTAAGCCTGTGCCATCGCTGCTGAAACCCGGGGATTTGAAGCAGGGGAACCTAATTGAGGTTTACAAGATGGGAGTAGTTAAGGATATGTTTTGTATTTGTTGTATTGGAGGTCTGGGCTGTGAGCGCCTTTGGCCAGTATCTACCAACCTTTGTACCTGCCAAGCAGATAGGATTTAAGAAGAGACTAACAGGTATGCATGGAAGTACAAAGAAATCTTAGGCTTTTCAGGTCATCCATTCATGAATGACTGCCTTCAGCTTTGTTTTGCTGAGCAGTGTCTGGGTTAGGCCCTTACTGTCTTGAGCACAAATACTCTGGTGTTTTGTGTCTTCCCACTGAAGTCTGTATGGCAAACAAACAGCACAAAATGTTGACAACGGCTGGTTTAAGATCACGAGCCCACAAGTGGCAAGGTGCTCTTTTTTATTGCCGAGTGCAGTGCTCTCTGCATATATATATGCAGTGCTCTTGTGTGTAGGTAGAATCCTTGTGTTTGCTACCAGCAATATATAATGGTCAGAACACTTGACATTCTGCAGTGGGTGTTTTCCCAAAACCTGAACAAATATTCATGTATTCCTATGATTTTAAACAGAAACATCTTCTGTGTACCCACAGGTCTGATTTAGTTGTGACTTTGTTGTATCATTTAAGTAACCACTGTAGGGTGAATACCTTGTACATTGTCAGCATCAGCCAGTTTATAAAATTGAGTTGCATAGGGGATGTACAAGCACAAATTCCCTGCTCCCAAAGTGTTCCCATGTAGCTTCAGTGTGGCAAGATTACCATGACAGCTGGGATGAGCAGACCTCTTGGTCTTTGTGGCTGGGTGCTTACACTTGGGTACATACACACAAACACACAAAGGCAGCCGGGAGCAATTGGATTAATCCCATAGGAGCAGAACATCGATCTTTTCTTGCTGAGCTGGTCACTGGCTGAGGAGCAAAAGCAGCTTGCTCTGAGGGAACCTGAGTGTGGCTATTCCACAGCAGCACTGTCCTGCTGTGTGCCCATAGCCGGCGCAGTGATGCAGTTAGAGGAGGCCTGAAACTTGGGGGGCAGAGGCTGGGTTGCTGCAGGCCTAGCTAAAAGGAGTGCTCTCTTCCATCCTCTCTGCCAGGCTGGCATTCAGAATGGCTGCAGTGCTAGCTTTGGGAAACACATCAGAAGGATACACACCTCTAATAAAAAATGTGTGATCCTCTAGTAAAACAAACAAACAAACCCAGTAATAATTCTTTTGTAATTTAATTCCTTCTGCCTGGTACCTTCTTCACTTAATCTGAGATTCAAGGATTTGAAATCTCTTTAAACATCCCACTCTTTGCTACAGTAGGTCCTGACAAAAAATGGTTTTGTCACACTTTGAGTGCAGTTTTGTGTGTCATGAAAATCAAACTCAGTTGTCTTCTCACCCTCTTTCTATTTTTGTAAATAAATTAGTTCAGTTATTCAGATATTTTATAAGAAAGAGGTGGTATTTTCCATCTTTTAAATTAATACAACATCCATTTTGATTAAATAACCCAAATCAGTCAAGCCTGAAGAGTGTCCACTCATTTCCTTTCCCACTCTCTTCTAAAGAATCCTTATTTGGTTCAGAGAAAGTTTCCCCATTTACATAGTGATTCTTCTTTATTGGGAAGGTTATTTTCATTTTTTGTTTCTCAGACCTTTTCCTATAGATGGGAACAGGGGAAGGAGCCCAGACGTGGCAACACATTGACAGGCTCCTGCAGGACCACCATGGCTTATGATGGCACCAAGAAGAAAGAAGGTATGACTGCTTCATACTCTCAGAGGGATTTGCAAAAATAAATAATTAAAAATTTTTAAAGGGTGCCCTTTGCAGCCATTTACAGGCCATGTGGTCAGAGTGGGAAAGAAGTTAGAGTGCTTAAATTCAACCTGGCCAAGTTACTGGAGTATCCCAAGCCCTTGACTTCCTTTAGTGTAAACTACTGGGATTAGAACTTGGGAGAAATAGGTGATATTTCCTAATGCAAACACCCTGATTGGGAACTCTGCCACTGCAGCTTTTCTTTTCCCTGCCAAGTCAGTTGGACAGGGGATAAGGTATAATGATACATTTAGTCATGGTAGCATTTCTAGATCCACTTGTCTTTAGGAAGGAACATACAGGCATTAGAGATTAAATCTAATGATTAGAGATCAAAATCTAAATGATTGTGTTAGACCACCAAGCCCCATCCCTCTGGTCAGAGTAGCACAGACTGTTTGATACCTTCAGGCCTCTGTGCTTGTTAGGTTTTGTGCATCACTCTGTGCCAGTGTCCTCTTTTAGCTTATTTTATGAGTGGTCCACTTGTCTGTTATTCCATGTGGTATTTAATTGCTTCCTTTTTTCCCATTTCACATAAATCACAGAGTTCCTAGATAGTCACCGAAGTATTGATGACGGGCTGGCACCTGGCAGGATACAGCGAGAGAAAAAGCGCTCATACAAGGATCTTTTGCAAGAGGAAGATGAGATAGCAACTCAGGTAGAAACCCTCAGAGAAAAGGTTCAAAGTGTAAGGGCATGCATAAAGGTAGTGATGGAATGGAATGGGATGGAGTGAGTTTCTTGGGTTTTTTTTTATATTTTTTTATTTAGAAATGCATAGAAGACAGCAAGAGCAGCCAATCAGGTATTGTATTGTTCTGTAACTTTTCTGGGGAAAAGAAGGGGATCAGTCCGTGATTCCGATTTTTCTGGCCTCAGAAGATGAGGTAGTAGGAGTGTTGTCCTAGTGTTGATGTAGAACCTTGCAAGTCAGAAAATGCTATGAATAACTTCTTACACTCATTTTTAGAAAACAGTATTTATGGTTTTATAAATAGCCAGCAAATAATGGATAGAATATTAACTGATGGACGGTCGTCTTTCTAATTTTGCAGACAGCCTGAAATGATAACTCTTGAGAAGAATGAACCTGCCCTATTTACCTCTTTGAGGCCTTTATTCTTAAAATCACATAGTGGCAACTTAAGTTTCTTCAAAGCTTTCCTCTTTGAGCTACAATTTCTGCTGTTAGCTCAGAGGTGGCTATCTAGTGATTTGGGGTTTTTTTCATCTTGAAAGCAAGTTCTTGTTTAAAATTAAAATCTGCTATGCAGTTGGAATTCTTTAGAAGAGCTTCAGTTTCAAAGCCATAAATTGACCAAGACACAGACAATAATTAGGTGACATGGCATATTAAGGACATTTTTTTGTCCCATCATTCTAGTTGTCACCTCTTTGTACCTCCTGTTACTTCTTTTTCAGCATAGTAAGCATGAACTGCTCTCCTTGGTTTTCAAGGCTTGACAGTCTATGCATCTGAAGTTATTTCTTAGCTTTATTAAAGGGTAGATGTCTGTCTTTTATCAACTTATCAGCCAATCTCCAAGTGATGGCTTTCATTGCCCATATCTCAACACTTTGCAAATGTGCTTTTTCTTTTATGTTGCTCCTCTCACTTGGGAGTCTCCTTACAGAGATCTGTCTTTTGGTTTCCTTGGAGACCTGTTGTGCTGCCGTGCCTACAGAAAGCTCCATGTTAGGTGACAGTTGCGCTGAAATCAATCCTGGCTAATGATATTTTTTTGTATTCTCCCACCTATCTGTAACATGTTTTGTCTGACTTTAAACCTACACTGTGTGCTCTTCGGGACAGAGTAGGTTTCCTTTTAGCATCTAGAATGATGATCATGGTTCATACCTACAGTTCCTTGATAACTGTTATAGTAGTACAAATAATTTTTGATTCCTCCTACAAATTTTTATCTGTGTCAATAGTCCATGTCACTCTCATATTGTTTCCTTCATTATTGTTAGCAACTTTTTTTTTCTTATTCCAGGACAGTGAGTTTTTTCCAGGGACAGAGGCTCACAAAAAGAAGAGAAAGCACTCCTCCGATGAGTTCTGCTACAGAGGTAAGGTGGTAATCAAGCAGGGGAAGGGCCTAATAGATCATGACTTTAAGGAAAGGATGCTCTTAAACCAGTGTCATCAAGCTTTGTGGCTAATATTTCATAGGAGGAGAATATATCAACCTGCCTTAGAGCAAGTAATCAGAAACCTGACACTGATCAGCACCAGCGCTGATCAGCAGAAGATTAGGGAATTATATTTTCAGAGTCTGTCTTAACAAATTGCCATTGTAGGGGGTAGAGATCTTCCATCCCCTTTTCACTGACAAGATGTAGTTTTCTAACTCATGCCTTCACATTTGACATTTGCTTTTCTTATTTTCCTATTGCATTGCAAACTAGTTATACTTACAGGTAGTATGACTTTCTCTGAATTTATAAAAATAGAATGTCTGAGGTTGAAAAATAAATGCTTTTCTGTTCAGTTATTCTCACAATTAATTAGTTGGCCAGAAAATGACAATTCAGGTCATAGAAGCTTAACACATTTAGGATTTATTATTGGCCCAATAGAAGGAGAAAGCCAAGCTGAAATTTCATCTTTCATCAAAATCTGTCTACAGAATGAAAAAGCTCATCTTTTCAACTAATTGGTCTCACTTTGGCTAAAAATGTCATGAAAACCTTGCACTTGAGATGTAATTTCAGTTAGATGTATTTTCATGAAAACATTTTATTTCACAACTCACAAATGGAGTTTCAAAAAACTTCAAGAACTTTCCTACTGTCTCTCCCTTCCTTAAATGATTTGACCAGCTCAGGTGTCACAGCCTTTGAATTGTATTGGTAAGGCTGTGCTGAGCTGGCTGTGGCTCTGTTTAAGCCAGGATGTAAATTTGTCACCTGTAATTGTAAGGCTCACAGGATTCTCACTTACCTTCTTTGCCATCTTTAAGGGAATCATCTCAATGTACATTTCTCTTGATCTTTTTCAGGTGTCTCGCCTTTGGATCTACCATCAAAGAAGAAGAAAAAAGCAGTTTCTAGCCCGTCTTCAGCTGATACAACCATGGATTTACTGAAGGCTGTCAACTCACCTTTGGCCACAAGCTCAAAGTCTTCAAAGAGGACCTCTGAAAAATCATCTCATTCTTCCTCTGGCCATTCTGAAAGCAGAAAGGAGCATCCCAAGAAGAAGCTGAGTGGGAGCAGTGGGGAGCACTCAGTGGATGACAGCAGCTCCCACAAATCTAAAAAAATGAAACCTCTTTATGTGAACACGGAGACGCTTACTCTTCGTGAACCTGATGGCTTGAAGATGAAGCTCATCCTTTCACCAAAAGAGAAAAGTAGTGCAGCAGATGATGATTCTTTATCCTACTCTTCAGCACCAGCAGCTGCAAAGAAATCTTCAAAGAAATCAGCTCGAGATGAGCAAGGCTCATTCCTGCTGGGGCATGATCTGCAGAGCTTCCTGAAGTCATCCCGGAAAAAGCACAAACCGCCTCCGGATTCACATCAACCTTCTGAGAATTTTGGTGCTGACACCTCCCTTCATTCAGAGGGCCATGGAAGTGAGTATGAGGCTTCAGGTATGGAGATGCCACCAGAATCTGGTTCTTCTTCTGGTGGAGAGTTGGAGGCTGGAGAGCTGGTGATAGATGACTCCTACCGGGAAATCAAGAAGAAAAAGAAGTCAAAAAAAAGTAAGAAAAAAAAGGACAAGGAGAAACACAGAGAGAAGAAACACTCCAAATCTAAAAAGAGTTCTGGGCACTCTCCTGTGGTGGTAGCAGAAGCAAGAGTGTCACCACCACCTCCCAGTACACCCTATGTTGTCCCTCCACCTCCTCCTGCTGTTTTTCACTCAGATGGTCAAGGTGAAAAGAGGAGGAAAAAGGAAGACAGGGAGAAGGACAAAGCTGAGAAATGGGAAAAGGAGAGAGAAAAGGAAAAGGAAAGAGAAAGAGAAAAAGAGAAGGAAAGAGAAAAGGAAAGAGAAAGAGACAAAGTAAGGAAAAATTGGAGGGAAAATAGAAATTGGGTGGTGAGTAATGGTGAATTAGGCACTCCATTACAAAGGCATGTTAAATTGAAACAAAGGATAACTGATACCAATTATCAATGGTTTAACTGAAGCATGTTTGGAAAAATGTGTCAGCCACTGTGATTTCTCTTTGTAGCAAAAGGAATATATGTTCTCCTGGCTTTGTGGCACAGTCTTTAGCCAATAGAGGCTCTCTGGGAAAGTTATACTTAATTTTGCTTGGTGTGGGTCATGTATCAAGCACATCTGCAGCTTTTTCTAATGTGACTGGCTCTAGCTATTCCCAGGCAGAGTTTTGAACCAAGGATCAAAGTTCCTGTAAAAAGAATCAAGCTGTTACCTGAAAATTGAAGATATTTACCCATTTACTCCTGTATTTAAATGAAATTCTAATTCTAATAGACTACCACGTTCCCAGTGTTGTCCTGTACTTACGTATTCAGTTTTCTATGATTACTGCATAAAGATACAAGTAGCAGAAATGGTAGCTAGCATATGAACAAGTTTACAAATGAGATAACTGTAGCTGTGTAAGTAAATGGGGAAAGCAGCTTGTGCATGTTCAGATAGAGAAATAATGCTTCGTATGAGGAAATGGGCAGACAGAGCCCAAATCTGTTCAGCCATTATCCTATTCTATTTGGGAATTTTTCCCTGATCGTAGCTCAGCAACTGCAATACCTTTGCTGTCAATGTACTACATAGTCTCTTTTCCTGCCAAATGGAAGTACTTTGTAAGGATGCAAGGAATGGAACAAAACATTATCATGAGAACTAAATTGTTTTGACAGATCTATAATAGGTACTGTGAATAGTATAACAGATACTAGGTTTAATTACAGGTTTTAAAAACTGAGATGCATTAACTAAGTTGTATGTTGATCCTGAATTTAGAATAGCAGCTTATTGTGTTTTGCATGATAAGCTTTGTGCTAAGACTGGTTCTGGCTGATTCCTATGCTTTCATAAAGACTAAATTCACCCAGAGGATGTCAAGGACTGTTTTTTAAGGTTCCTGATCTAAGTACCATATCTTTCTTTAAGTCTTTAATAAATGCCAAGTTCTTATTAAATTGGAGAAGGTCTCATCGTAATTAAAAATCCTTGTTTCCTTTCTTCTTCTGACTAGCCAAAGAAGAAAAACATGTCTGCTTATCAAGTGTTCTGTAAGGAATATCGTACAACTATTGTGTCTGAGCACCCTGGAATAGGTAAGGGAATAATCCAGCCTTCTATTCTCTTGATTTTACACCAGTCAGATTAATTAGCAGAACATATTTTCTCTGTTTCCGACCAACTTTTTAATTTTGACATAATGCAAAGAATCTGACAATGTTACTTAGAATAACAGGTGGCAAAGGGGTCAGGAGTGGATTTCATGATTGTATTATAATTTTATTTTAACCAAGTTGTGAATCTAGATAAGTAACTTGCTAGCTCTTGCTTTACTGAAAGAATTACCTTCATTGTGTTGCTTTCCTGTAAATACACTGTGACTTCATCTTCCTGCTATGAGCTTTTTCATTTTAAAGAGTAAGACGAATGCACATTTTCAGGACAGTGTGGAGAGTTCCAGTTGTAGAATGGGTTGCTTCCTAAATGTGTATGGATAGGACAGTAAATTTCCTCTGTTCTCTCCAGGATTTTATGATCAAGTTTGATTTAATAATTTTTCTTTCTTTCTTTCTGCCAGATTTTGGAGAGCTAAGTAAAAAACTGGCAGAAGTGTGGAAGCAGCTACCTGAGAAGGATAAACTGGTGAGTGTTTGTGTGAGATGTTTTTTTAAAACGATTTCTGTGAACTAGGTGCTTAGATCAGAATGATATGGCAGCATTGCTACAATGCCCTGAAATATGTTACCTATATCCTTAAAGCATGTAAAGGTGGAAAGTATGGAAATCTTGCCCTTGCAAATATAAAAGCATTCATTTTCTTCTCATGGGATTGCTTCACCACCTAGCTAACATCATTCTGCCTCTAGGTCCTAGCATCAGGTAACAGAATTACCTGTTGTTATGAATCTTTCTTTTCTTACCGTGGTAACTACAGATCTGGAAACAGAAAGCTCAATATCTCCAACACAAGCAGAATAAAGCAGAGGCCACCACTGTGAAGAGAAAGGCGTCATCTTCAGATGGTGCACCAAAAATGAAAGGTAATTGTTGCACTTTACTTGTCTCATCTCTTTTCTTGGACAGGGAAGGTAGTGTTGCCTGTGGAATAAAATGCAAAGGTCCTTACTTGCTTCACTTCCCTACCTGCTTTCTCACGAAGCATGACATTTAAATCACTAGTCAAATCAACTTTCCTGTGAGAGCGAGAATGATGTCAGCATTTTTCATAAATATTTCCTTATCTGATTCATAGAATGGTATTGGCTTTGGCAGTTTAGGGATTGAAATGTAAAATAAGAAGGGGTATAAAAGAGGTTCTAGTGGGATTGGTTTGCTGCTAGAGGGAAGGTGGATTGTTCTTGTTTTAGCATCTCTGATAACAAATCTCCCCAACAGCATTCAGCTGAGGTAGATGTTCTGTACATGTAAAAAAAAAGTTTCAACTCCAAAGACTACAGGACTGAGGCAACAGAACAATTTAAGCATCTCATGTCTGTGAGATTTGAACTTTAGTAACTAAATAGGCTTGTGAGTAAAAGAGTGAAAGCAAGGAGTATGGAATTTTAATTTGTGTGTTTTCCAGCTTCTCCAACAGGAGTGATTTCTCCTCAAAAAAAATCCCCCTCGAGCACCGTGGTGGTGCCTTCCTCACCAGCCAAAGTCCCTGAGACAGATCCCATCGATGTAGCTGCACATTTACAGTTGCTGGGTGAATCTCTGAGCCTCATTGGACACAGACTGCAGGAAACAGAGGTGAGCTTGTAACCACCAATGTCACAGTGATGTCCTGTAATTTACACAATGCATTCAGGGGGATGATTATTTTATTTTCTTAAAAGTTTAACCAGTGGTTTTTGTCATGGTAGGACATGAAATAGATTGACTCCATATAGTTATCAGAAGAGAAAGAAGGCTTTATTTACAATTCTAACAGTTTCTTTTATAACATGCTGTGCTAAAAAGGTATATTATTGGTCCATGGGACTGACACTTCTCTCCATTGGTTAAGCAATAGGAAAACACCTGGAGACAGTTGTTACGGGAAAGGGAACACTGTTTACTTAACCTGTTTTGGGAAATGGAGAGAGATGTTTTGAAAAGAGAAAACTGTTGACAGCTTTCTCTTGGGAAAGGAGCTAGCAATAATTAGCAAGCTAAAATTCAGATGCAGAAATGTCGAGCCCACAGGTTTTCTGTTAGGAAGAGAACCTAGAGGTGGCATGCCCTGTTTCTTTGATGCATCACTCTTTATTTTCAGTGAAATAAAAGGCCTCAGTAAACAGCAGGCATCAAAGAAAGACGGGTGCTTTTGCAGGTCTAGGTCCTTGAAAGCAATTTGTAGTTCAGCAGACTCTTCAGTCTTTTCTAGATGTTCATCTTGTATTTGGTACTTCCTTGCTACTTTGTCTGTCTCCGGTCAGTTTCTGTTACTCTTCTACTATTCAGAAAACTGTCAGCCTTTCCCAAGAAGTTTTTTGCATGTCCTCTACTTCTGTGGCAGTATCATATTGCCCGTGCTTTGGATACGCTACAATTGTTTCAACTTAGCTGGGTAACATAATGTCACATTTTAATGGTTACCTACTGTTAAATGGCAGTGACTCTGTGAATGCACATTCACATGTGTACGCTCTGAGAACTCAGCCCAGCCTCTAAGGAGAAAACGTATTTGTCTCAAATAATATCACTGAGTTTTATGAGTAGAATGATAATCTCACCCCACTATACTTGCTTATTTTATCAACAGTGAAATAAATGTTCTTGTATTTTGGTTTTGGTGTGACTGATTGAGATTATGAGAGGAAGAACCAAAGCCCAGGAAAGCACACAGACAAAGTCGCTTTCCTGAAAGTATATCAGTGATTAAAGCATTTCTTACAGGCTTAGCATTTCTTCAACTTCAAAAATAAAGCAACTCTTGTCATTAGAACTCATGTAGTTAACAAAATAGATGTTACAAAATGGCATAGGAAATATATTACACAAATTTGTGGGGTCAGTGTTTTATGCAGCTGACAACTTTCTAATGTTTTCTGTTGGTTCCTACCTTTATCTTGCACCAATTTGCTGCCTCCTCAACTCTGAATTTTTTGAGCCAGCAGTCTCTCTGTGAAGTACAAGGCAGTTTTGTTACTGTGTAATTAGTGAAAGTGGACTGGAGCAGCTGAAGATACAGTATCTGCATGAGAATGGATACGGTTGAGAAAGAAGCCAAATTTCTACTACTCATCCATATCGAATTTTTTTTCTTTCCTCACTACCAGGGAATGGTGGCTGTTTCAGGAAGTTTGTCCGTACTCCTAGATTCAATCATCTGTGCTTTGGGCCCTTTGGCATGTCTGACCACGCAACTGCCTGAGTTGAATGGCTGCCCAAAGCATGTTTTGGTGAGTTCTTTACGGTTGTTTTCTTTCTAGCACTGTTAATTTCAGTAGAGTCCAAATAGAGCTTTTTTGATTAATCGGTGTAATGTAATTATAATTGCAGTGCAATAAGAAATTTTGTCTTGGTCATGGGCTTTTATAGAGGAATATTTATTGAAATTCTTACAGATATTACCATTGTACAATATTGTGCAACCTTTTTTTCTCCCACTGGCAACTGACCTAATATTTGTAGCATTGATTGCAGTGTGGATAGATCCTGCTTTAGTCATGATGGAGTCAATCAATCTGAATCAAATAAAAGTATACTGGTTTTTTTTTTTTAAGTTCTAATTTTCCATAAAAATAAAACCCACCTTCTAGCCGTTCTGTATCACATAAGCTGTTTTTCCTTTAGTAGCATAAAAACCAATTTGTGATCTCAGGATTCCTAATGTGATGGTGTAGAACCTTTTACAAGTGGGTAAAACCTTCTCTGAGGAAAGAAAAATAGTCTCTGTCTTAAGGAGTTGCATAACTACAGTTTCTTTTCCACTTTAAGCTACTCTTAATATTGAGCCCTGATTTAGCAACAGCTCGTGGCATCTATGTAGCCTGATGTGGACGTAGATTAAGATGGCACCAGCCATCAGGTGTCATGCATCCTGCAGGAGATGTGAATAAAGCAGCAAAAGAGAGGGGCAAAAATAAAAAAAACATAGTCTGCAAAAATTAAGAGACTAAAAACCAATTGGGAAGAGGGGGCAATGAAAATGGGATATGAATTGACATGTCATAATAGGGCAGCCCAAACGTTTATTCATTAAGAGAATGGACTGTCAACAACAGGAACAAAGTTGACGATTTAGTCTGTGAACACCCACAAACTGGCTCTGTGCACAAAAGCTGAGTCAGTGGGGTGTTCCCATCTTAAGCCATGGAAAACTCCAATGCTTTTTTTTTTCTTTCCTGCTTGCCAAGTTTGTTCAGAGCAGTGATGCCACATGACCAGTGGTGCATTTATTAGAGACTCGATCAGCTTATTGTAATAAGGAGCAATGGAGCTTTAGGTGAATTATGGCAGCTACCCTTCACTTGTGGAAACTGGTGTTCAGGAGCTGATCATAAATCTAATTTTCATCAGATACGACAGTGGGTAAGACATGGATACGCCCCAGCGGTTGTGCTGCAATTTGTATTTGAGACAGTAGGTGGCATTCCTAAGTTCTAGAATCTAGAATCAACTGATGTAGATCCAGCTCCTCCATCTCTCAGTTGAAGATGTTGTGCCTAAGGCGCCCTTCAGCTGTCCAGCCACAGGCTTGAGCTTACTGCATCTGAAAAACATACTGGGTCTTTTTTCTGATGTGCATGAGAAGGGTTCCTACTGTCAGAATTCTATTACGTTTTCCAAGAAAAACTGAAGGGCGCTTCTTTTTACCATCTGACCCCCTATTAGCGGTGATCAATAGGCAGATTTGGTTGTCTCATCCTACAACAACTTGTAGCACAAGTGACTGTGCTTAGTACCCTCAGCTGTGCCATTTTTTAAGGATTTCAAGTTACTACCTGACACTAAAGTCCACTGAATTTTTCTTCCCAGTCTAACACACTAGACAACATTGCCTACATCATGCCTGGACTTTGACGGGAAGGATCCTGGGATGTGACTTGTACGTGCACTATGTCGGCGCTCCCAAAGGGCTCCGTGTGCAGCCTTTGAAAGTTTTATATATGTATGGTATATGCATAGGATTGTGACTATTTGACTTCTGTTTTATGAAAAGTTGTGAAACTAAGCTGAGAAAACCCTTTCGTGTTGGTGGGTGAAATGTCCTCCAATCTGCAAGTATTTTGTATGAAGAATTCAGAAAGCTTTTGAGATATTTGCCTTAAATTCAGATTTAGTGGGGGAAGCAGAGAATGGACTTCTCAATATAAAGAAGAAAGCTGTCACCGTGAGAGGGATCATTGAAAAAGGTGATCCAGAGAGGTTCTTGACTCTTTTTCCTTGATGATATTCAAAAACTGAATGAGCAGCCTACTCTAGTTGGACTTGCTTTAAGCAGGGAGATGAACCAGATGATATCCCTGCCTAAACTAAAGTATTCTGATATTTTGTGGGCAGGTAGAGATGATGATATATTTTGGACCAAGGAATAGAACTGCATTTTTCACCAGCCCTATCTGTAACTCTTTTCTGTTTAAAACCCACTTCTTGAGGGGAAAGCTGCATAGCTTTTTGCTTCTTGGTCACTTTCTCCAACCCCTGCTCCTCAGTCAGTAATAACTGAAAGTTGTCAGTGTCGGCTGGCTGGTCTGGTAGCTGGCATTTGAAGTGAAGTAGAAGATGGTAACAAGTTTAATTTTTCTTGTGGACTTAAATCATCATTAGCACAATGTATCAACCCATTGGATTGCCTTGAGAGAATGAACCTCCTGCTGATTTTTCCACAGCATGGTCAGCCTACCTTGATGGAAAGGAGTAGAGAAGCAGGTGGGAAAAACTTGGATTGCTTCTGCCCATCTTGCACCTACTTTGTGAAATGGCTCATCCCCCATCCCTCTCACCAGCACTGTTGCAGGAGCCGTGGTGCTGCTGCAAGGCAGTGACCAGTGGCCAGTTTGAAGCAGTTACGGCTAAGTAAGGCACATGTGGGTTGATTAGACCAGTTTCCCTTCTTTCCAGCCACATACTTGGAGCTTGGTTTTCTGCTCCTCTGGAAGCGGAGCCGCAGGAGAAAACTTGATTCCTGTTTAGGCTTTTGTCTGTGTGTATGTATGTGTATGTGGTGTTCATATCACATGTATTTAACTTTTTCCAATATCTGTAACAGATTTTAATTTATCCTGTATATTTCTCTGTATGTGTGTGTATATATTTTATATATATACATAATTTAAAAGCAAAAATTCCTCCCTCAGCCAACAGTGTGTGAAAAATGTGAATCAAGTTTGCCTCACCTCACTTCCTGCAGGAATCAACTCTATGTAGTAGTAAGCATGGGCATTGTGTTAGGAAACACCAGAAGATACTATGTGTTTGCAGAAACAGGCTATCTTGTGAAGGTAGACAGAACAACTGAAATATTATTTGACTCAGGCTTTATCAGCTCTGTAACAGGAAAGTTTTTAAATTGCAGAAGAGGCATTTTTTCTGCTTCCAAGTAAGTCTAGCTTCTGTTTTTAGGACAGTTGAAAGTGAGCTGTCCCTCATTGTGGCTGAGCCCCAAATTGGGAGTAAATCAAATCCTGGGGTGTGGAGGAGGGTTTTTCTCCCCATGCCTCTTTGCCACATATTCCCCAGACGTGCCTGTACAAGGTAGTCTGTCTCTTACAGATCTTTTCCCAGTGCAGTGAGGGGTTTCCTCAGCAGAGGAGGTGCAGAAGGTTCTCAGACCACCAGGCCAGAACACGTTTTAACAGCTAAGACAAATCCCAATCAGCCTGGAAACAGGAAGGGCCCGGGAGGGAGGCAGTCCAGTCCTGCTTCAGATCCTGGCCCGTATTAAAGCATCTGCTGTTGTGAGCAGCACAAAATAACCAACTCTTTCCAGCCCTTCACAGTTGAGAGCATTGTGGTGAAGGGATAGATCTGCTTTTGAAAACAGAAGGGGATCAGCTTTAGGTTTGTCCTCCATACAACAGAAAACTCTTGAAGAGTGAAAAACACCACGACCCTGGTGTATTGTATTTTTATTAAAATTTGTACACTTTGTATAATCTGTATCTTGTGGTATTTGGTACTATAGGGAAACTTTGTCAAGGTTTAGCAGTTTTTATATTTTTGTTATTTCTTTGCTGTTTGGTCCTGATTACATTACAATTATACACAGACTTTTTTGTACTGTACTTACAATATAATTTTTTTTTAACTTCTGGAGTATTGTCGTTCATTTCTGGCACGTGCTGTTATCTGCAGCTGTTGTTCCTACTTGTATTTAGTGTTTCTCAGCAAAACACATCCAATCCTAACCCTGCTAAACTTACTCACTTGGCAGGCAAGCTGAACTGTTTCCAGCAGCACTGGTCACCGAAATTACCGTTCAGGTTCCTGACTGCTTGGGGCCCCCGGAAGGGAGATTGTAGCATGGAGCACTGCAGGTAACACGAGGGCATTTGTCTTCCCTGCTGCCTTACCTTACTTCAGGTTCGTGGCATTCAGGTGACACCAATACATAGGACTCAAGTGTGTTATGCAGGATGTCAGGCGTGGCAGCGTTAGAGCAGGATTTGTGCCAGTTATTAACACATCCCCATTTTCTGGGTATGGGTGTTGGTTGATTGCAGCCTCAGCTTGGGCAGGGCAGTTGCTTGGGCCAGGAGCATGTCATGGTGCCAACCACCCCGTGTAGAGTCATAGAATGGTTTGGGTTGGAAGGGACCTTAAAGATCATTTCCAACATCATTTCCACACACTGCCACAGACAGGGACACCTTCCACAAAAAATTTGCTCAAAGCCCCATCCAACCTGGCCTGGAACACTTCCAAGGATGGGGCACACATCTCTGCGCAACTCTCGGCAACTTGTCCCAGTGCCTCACCACCGTCACAAGACAGAATTTCTTCCTATCTCCTACAAGCATGCTCCCACACCGGGCTGTGGAAAACTAAAACCCCATCGCCACAGGCTTTCCAGGGTTTGGGCACCGCTCAGGCTTGAGGGCGTTCTGCACGTTTCTGGTTGCAGAAAGCGGCGGAGGCTCTCGGCGGCGGGAGCCCCTCGGTTCCTGCGGCCGGGGGCTACGGGCCAGCAGGACCAGAGACCCGTCGTCTTGCACACCGCCCTACCGCGGCAGCCGCCGCCCCTCCGCGGCCGCTCCGCGCCTCACTCAGCCCGTGGCACGGCGGAGCCGGTCCGGGCGGCGAACGGTGGCGTCACAGCGGGGCCCGGCGG
>WBMY01013214.1:27546-43492 GCA_013397315.1 Donacobius atricapilla | reverse complement strand
TTTTAACTTCTAAGATCTGTCAAACTTCTGTACTTTAGGACCCTTAATTTGATTAAATCAAAAGCCAAGGGGTAGATAGAATAACATACCTGAAAAGGTAACTAACCTCTGCAACATTGGTATTTTGTTAAATTTCATGATTAATAACTGAATCCTATTACAACAGTGTATTTTTTTAAAATTGTGTAGTTAGTAAATAATGATTAGAAAATAAAGCTCTTTATAGCATATTTGTGGAAGCTGTATCTAAATAAAAGGGTTTTTGGCTACAAAACTAATAATTTTCTTTTTTTTTTTAATCGAGTAGAATAATTTTAATTAAATTAAAAGGGAAGGAGTCACTACCATTTTATATCCTTTATATTACATGGGCTAAAAAACCACCCCAAGACACAGCTGAGATACCTGTATGACAAAATGAGCTTGATTTTGAAGAAATGCATCATTTCTTATTGGTATATTTATAGTGGCTTGTGCTTTTCCTTCTGGAAAGATGAGAGTACTTCTTCTAGACATATTCAGAATGCCATCTTTTGCTCTTTCAGGATCCAAAGCTCCAGCTGGAATATACAGTGCAGTATAAACCAACTGCACATCTCCAACCGTTCCTCTTTCCCTTGCAAAACTCAAGGATAAAAAGCGTCCCGTTGGATTACTTTCAATCTTTTGACTCTCCAAAGGATGAAATTTTATTAGGCCATAAACATCATCACTGTCCTGAATGTAAAACAGAAGCTGCAAAGCAGAAAACAGCATGATGTATTACTCTATACCACAGTTTCTGCCTCCACAAAAGCACCTCCTGACTGTCACCACACATTTTTCTCCTTAGTGAACAGGCATCAGGAAAGAAATCAGATTGACAGCCCCAAAGTATTCTTTATACACAAGAAGCATCATACTGACAGTGGCAACTTTCCCACTATGCATCATTGCACGTGCCAGAATGAGCTATGAATAATTGATTATTTGGTTCAGAATTCAAAAATGTTTCAGATCGTGAAGAACTTCACTTTATTCACAAAGCTCATTCCAACCATTTTTGAGAAACACAAAGCAGGGGCTCAAGTCACAGAACTGTCAGCAATTCTAGCCACCCTTTATTTAATAGTTCAGAGGTTACAGTCTTAATCACCAAACCTTTCCCTTTACAGACCTGTTACTCTGTAAAACATTTCAGTAATATTAAAACAGGAAATGAGCAAGTGAAAATAACTTTCCTGTCTTCTGTTAGAAAGCAGTGACTTGATACAGCATTTATGCAGTGCTATTGTTTCACACAGGGAATAATCTGAACTGAATGCTACCGCAAGTAAAAAGGTCTGGCATTGTACGCTATATTCAGCTAAATACTTTAGATATGGCTCTACACATTATTTTAAGGAGTAGTTTGCTTGATTCTTATCCAAGACCAAATCCTTTCACCTGTTCAGTTACTCCAACAATCAATCAATGTTATTGAAACTGGTAAAGTCTTTATTACTGATTAGTAGCTTCTTCAAAAGAATTCTAAAAGTAAACTTACCTCAGACGGCTCACTGACTTCTGCACCTCCCTGTATTGTATGAGCTAGGAGTTTCAGAAGATAAGGCTCTGCCTCCTCTGGTATATCATCATCAATAATGTTCAGATGAAGTGTCACCAGCATCTCTCCTTGATCAAAACTTATCTCCCCCGCCTCTGGAAGCAGGTCTGCTGTCACAGGTGAAGGATCACTGCTATTTCGGATTATAACCCAGGAAACAGAAATATTTCCATGTGTTCCACCATTTCTTACAATTGTGATCCCTTCAAACCTATGATTTCAAATGAAAACAAAATCCCACAAATCACTATTACTATTGGCATGCATGTTTATCAAGTCCTTAAAATATTTACACGGACCTAAGTTGTATAAATGCTGGCTGCAACTGACATTTGACTCCAGGCTTACAGTTAGTGAAATCATAACACATATTTAAGACTTGTGCATTTACTCATGCATTCTCCGTAAAATCTCTGAAGACACACGTTAGATCTCTCTTTGTTTACAGCAAGAAAGATACTGAGAAGTGAGTGAAGTCTTGCCATGTTTTACATTTGTCTTGAGAAATACAAACCAAATTTCAGAAAATTTTTTGCCTATTCTGCACCATGAACAGTTACAAGGCATGAGTATTGAAATAATAACCTTGAATGACTGGTTTGCCTCCGTACTAAAAATATATTCAGTTACTGATATTTACGACACTTACTGTGTCATGTTGCCTGCATCTGACAAGTGCGTGACTACAACAAAAGGTCTGGAAATCATGATTTACAAACATTTAGAAAGTAGGATTTATTTCTTTACTGTGCATCAAAAAGAAAAATGAATACTCAAGTGCTGAATATATTCTTTCAATATAGAAAATATTCTTTCAAAATTTCTCATAGTATAATAGTTTGAGGCATTATTTGTTTCTTTGGGGATGAACTACCAGAAATCAGCAGTGGGCATTTTATTGAGATTATCAATATCGTGCATCAGTCTGCCTATAAAATTTGCACAGAGCTTTGATTTTAATTTCTCTGTAAAATTACAAATATTTAAATTGTTTTTGAGTTTAAGGTAACTATTTCATGGGAGATGCTGAACACTTTTTTTTTCCTTTAATCAGAGATGGTTTTATAGATAGCAAATACAAATATACACCAAGGGTGGAAGACAGAAATCTATTTCCCACTAAAACTGTGTTGCAGTATCTCAACTTCACTGAACCTACCTTTTGATTAAAGAGTTTTCACTATTCTGATAATGTGATTGAACAGTTATGGCTTATTTACATACAGTTCACAGGTATTAAAATACATTCTGTATAATTAGACATTCCTACTTCCTTGAAATCTTTGTAGATATAGCTGATAACAACAACACACTAAGTGATTACTACATTACATTTTAGTATTGATTTTATAATTATTTTAATGATATCCTAAGGATGATTAGCAATTACAAACAAATCTCTTAAATGAGCTAGATACTAGATTTTAAGATCTGTCGTACCTTGAAATTTGATCTTCATCAACGATAACAGTGTGAGCTAATAGAACACTGTGGATTGACAGCACTCCATAGGGTTTATCATTCGGCTGGATAGTGACATGAACAACAGATGGATAAATCAAAACAGCATCGCCCTGCAAAGTGTCTTTAAGAAGCATAACCTGAAAGGTCTCAGCAATTTCTGGTATGGCATCATCAAGGATCTTAAATTTCAAATATGTTTCGTGAATTAGGGGTGGGAAAACAAGAGTTGTATTTGGCTGTAGATCTAGGAAGTCTACATTAAGCTGTGCATGTGCAGTTGAATCCCCAGTTATGATGGCGTAGCTGACGGAAACTTCATCTTCATCAGGTCCTATCAATTTTCCACTGGCATCCATACCACGAACCACTTGGATTGCTACCACTTCATCTTCCTCAGGCACCATATAAGCATTCTGAACAAAATGCACGGGACTGTCATTTTTCCTAATATTAATCCAAACAGAATTTTTTGTGTTGTTGATTTCAGCCCCTCCCTTCACGCTCTTCAGACAAACAACAAAGATTTCATCATTTTCAGGTACCTGAAAAAATAGTATTAGCAACCATGTGTAAGGCACATTTCAAATATATGTAGAACACTTATACTGAGAAACATGGTTTATGTATTTTGACGAAGAGTGAAATGATACCAACCTGCAAGTTCATCTCATATTAAAACAAACAAGAGAATAGTTTTGCTTTAAACTTTTGCTAAGAATCCCTTTTCAAAATTTAATGTCTCTATTTCCCAAAATATACTTTATAGCTCAAACAAAACCCAAATAAAAGCTAATCAAGAATCAGAAAAATCTTCATCTTTTCAGCTTGAGAGTACGAGGAGACCAATTGCCATTTTTGAAAGCCACTTCTACTTGGTAAAAACTGTTCTTCTCCATTATGTAGATTTAAATTTTCTTTTTTTCTGATGTTGATTCTGATCTACCTCTATAGGTGCCTGAGACAATACAACTGTATAAAAGCTACCTTGGCCCACCCATGCCTATACAATTAGAATCCTTTGTTTAGACATACCCACAAACCCAGAAAAAATTTTCAGCATGCATCTGAGAAAGTCTTTTCATGTTCTTAGCAATAATTTAGATTTGGGTATTTCTGAAAAATAATGTTTATAACTACATTTTAGTTCTAGCTTTTCCTTATCTGATGAAGGAGACAATAAAGAATGGCTTATAAACCACAAATTACCAAATTAAGGATAAGATTTCTGCTTTATATTACTATATAAGTTGGACTTGATGAGCCTAATGGGCTCCTTTCAATTCAGCATTTTATATGATTCTATGATTCTATATTTTATCCCCCAACTCTTGATTAGCTACACCTATAGAACAGAAAAAAATATTGCTATTTTATCAATACATATAGATAAAAAGTAAATCTTTAAAAATTATTTGTGATCTTTGCATTTCTTCCTTACTGTGGACTACTGGAAACCACTAGTTGCTTCTGAGAGGAATTCCAGGACAAAATTACAATTTCTGAAAACCCTGCTGTCCAATATTTCTTTCTCTTTCACATTCGTTTGTTGACCACTCTTAGATCCTTTTCTAGGCCTAGAAGAGTGGGCATGATAGCTTATGCCAATTCAGTTCCTTTGCCTTGTGGCACTGAAATATGCATAACATTGTTGACTGATACCAGGGTGTGTTGTCAGTATGAGAGCTGGAAGATCTCAGCCACCAGCCTCCTAGACTGAAGTACAACAAGCTTAAACTACCTCATTAAAAAAAATGCTAACTTCTGTTTCATTTAGTTGACTAACTAATATTCCATCTGGCATAATTTAAAAATATATATTTAAGAGAGTCAAAATGTATCCCAACTTTAGCTGTAGTTTATGTCTTAGCATCTCATATAAACAGGACATTTTGGATTTCTTAATATTAGTATCAGTATAGACTTGGGAGACTTCCAAATTAACAGCAATATGCAAAAAAATTGCTTTAAAGTTTTGACACTTTTGATGCAGACACTTTTTTTTCCCTACATAATTTTTTAGTGCATTTCCTTACGAACTTGTTCAGTAACATGTTCACATAGAAAAGAAATACAGAGGCAACACTAAAAAGATAAAGTGATAGCCCACAGAGACAAAACTGAGCATCACTTTATGAAGCAGAAGGAAATAGCCCTGTTTAAACCAAGCATTTTTATAACATAACATATGAAGTCCCTCCAGAACAGCAGTCAATCTATACATCCAAACCAAAAATGTCAATGTGTTTTTACCTGATCATCAAGCACTGTTAAATTATAAACCAACACTGATCTCCCAGGGGTAAATGTAATATTTCCTCTGGCTGGACTTAGGTCTCCTTCAGCTGAGTTCGATCCATCTTCTATCTGCAAATAATTGATTTTTTATAAGAAATATACAGAGCATGCATAAAAATTCAGTACAATTGTTAATAGACAGTGTATGAAATGCATAAAAAATTGCTGTTTATTCAGTCAGCTCCTTATCACATGCATACATATTCAGTTGTGAAAATCTACTTTTTATTTTGCATACAGAATAAATCAGAGTAGGCACTCTGAAGAAATAATGAATTGCCAGAGAAAGAGGAAGAAAACTACTTCCATACAGGCCTTTGAGAACTCTTTGGCACCTACTGATGTATAATCAACTCTTTTAAACAAGAGAAGGGATGGTCCTTCTCTTTTGATTTAACTAACATTTCCTAATCAGTGTCAAGACAAAATAATAGCAATTACTTGTTTTATGACCTTTCTACATTGACTTGTGATACTAAGGAAATTACAATTATTACTAAAACCTAAAAAAAATTCCTAAGACCCATAGAGGCAATATGTTGAGGTTTTGTTTTAGGAAATCTAGTAAATTTTTTTCAACATATGTATATAAACTACATTTTGAGATTAACCTGATAAATTTTCAGATTGTAGCATTTGTTGGATTTTTAAACAAACATACGTGCAATAAATAACATAAATAATCTCTGAACGTTATCTATACATGTTATATTTAGCATGCAATAACATCCAGTACAAATCTTTAGACACATCTAGATTAAATCTTTGATGACAATGGATAAATGAATTTTAATATAAAAAAGAATTATCTGTAATTTTAAAGAATGTAATAGCATCAGAACTAAACAGGGGAAAAAATCCCCCCTTTCACAATAAAGGCAATAAATACATCCCCTTCACATGAAGTATGTGATTAATGGCCTAAATATTCAAGTAATGATTTTGAAAGGTTGAAATGTCTGGGAATTCAAACTGAAGTCTTATGGATACAGAATTTCACTAAGCATTGAGCTCTACATTTACATGTTTGAAGGTGGCACAGGCACCTTCAAAAGAGTTTATAGATTTTGCAAAAATATACAAAAAAATTTCTTGCACACTCAATAGACATTCTTCGCTAATAATACCAAGAAATTCAAATAGCTTCCTAAATGACAGAGAATATTCATTTTTTAATATGTCTTCATTTTTCCTAAATTAAGCAGTAAGATAATTGCAATATTTTCCATTTGAATGGTAGTATCTTTCCATTTTGTGAAACAAAATTAACAAAGGTAGACATAGGTATTTAGTCCTTTCACTTCAATAGACACTTTGATAAGTTATGATTACAGCCTCACAGCTTCATCGAATAGACAAAGGTATGAAGCCTTTTTGATAAACTCACCTCAAAAGTTACAACGACCGTCCCATAGGTTCCTCTCTCCCTAATTAGAATGAGAGGCACAAATTCATTTCTGCCCCTAGGCTCATTCACTGTGATTAAGGCAGACTAATGAGGAAAAAAAAGGGACAGGCAATCAGGCATAGACCAAATATCACAGCAGAAGGAAGAAATTGTTACCATAGAAATACCAACCTCCCACAGACAAGTTAATCCAATCTGCAAATCAGTCCACTGATGGCATACATTTCCTAGCAACCAATTAGTTCAGCTAATAAAAAGCTTGAAAGGTTTGATATTAAAAAAATTATCATTATGCATGTAGAGTGCATGTAAGAGTGGGTTTTCTTGATTTTTGTTCTTTTTTTTTGTCAATGACCATAGTTTTGTACACTAAACACTAGCATATGAGCACTGGTCATATTTACAGGAGTTCCTAACCCTATTAAAAATAGGTTTTCTCCATTAAAAACCCATTTTTTAGATAACTAGACAATGGACTCTGTCTATCAAACTGTTATAGCTGAGAGATTTCAAAGACTTACAGGACTTCAGGGAGCAGCATGTTTTAATACTGTGGTGCTAAAAATGTTTCATAATGTATTTTTTTTCAGGGAATAAAAAGTTCTAAAAAGTATATTGCCTCAATGCCAGCAATAAAGCATAGTTTCTGATAACACGAACTTTCTATTATTGCAAATATCCTCCATACCACTAGAGTCACAACACTCTTACCCCCAGAAGGTACTATACTATGCATATATCATGACTCTGCTCTTACAGGTTGAGAGTTAAATATGAAATTGCTCATTTAAGATGGAAAAAGGCACGTATTCTTAAAATTTCCAAACCTCCTCTTTAACTTTCCTATGGTATTACTTCTCATTTCTTCCATAGCATACTGAGGGGCAGTGGGACTGAACAATTTCTAAAAGCTTTATATTTAAATGAGAAACACAGATATTCATCCAAGTTTGAGGATCTCAGGACACATCTCAACACCTAAAAGCATATAGAAATATTAAAGCTCTACATATATATATGATTTACATACATATGTATGAATTATCTCTAGAGATGTTTTCAGAGATGTTACTCAGAATCTGTTTTCAAGGGATTTGGTGAATAATTAACCACCATCTGACAATTTCTCCTTTATGTTTACTAAAATGTTCTAAAATATACCATATAAAAAGTCATACCATGTTAAAAGAAATTATCCCAAAGGCATTATCATTTGATAAGATTGTTACAGTGACAGATTTGGGTGAGCCAAGCTTTATCCTTGCAGATGGTTTCTAAAATTAAAATCAAAATAAGATATTAAGTATGGTGATGGAAAAAGACCAGCATTTTGATTTTACTGTCCCTTAAGTGTTAATATTAGCTTACAAAAAAATGATGACTTTTTTTTATATCACAATGAAAATTGTTTAAAGCAATAGAATGCACTAAGATAATTCCTAATTACTGTGGAAATACACTGTAAATAGTCAAGAATATAGTGCTTGAAACACACTTTGTAAATTATTAACAATAATAATAGTTTAACAATTATTAACAGCATATCAATAGAAAACCATACATGAAGCATCTAACACTGTCAGGAATTCCAAAGTTGTTCTTTTTTCCCTAACATTTGTATAAAACTGAAACTTTGAAGCTATTATAGTGGGATACCAGCTAAAGGATATACTGGCATAGCAGCTATAAGAAGCAAGTCTTTATAGCATTGTAAAATTGAGCTACATTTAAAAATCTTAGTAAGAATGAAGGGAAGATATGCATTTTTATATTCACTGCAAACATCCCCATAGACATGTTATATTGGCAATGAAATAGGAAATTTATTTTTCTAAATTGACATCTTAATTATTCATGAACTGTTAGCAAAAAATATACGAATGTGAACCCTTCTCTTGTAGCATATCTCTGTGAGACAGCACAATATGAAGAAATTTATTGGTAAATATTTATAAAATTGTTTGGGTTTAGATAAGTCACTTTTAACCTCTGCTTCTAGAAAACTGGAAGTTATCCTCTTTTTCTGTTCCTTCCACTCTCTTCTCCACGCACATTCTAGGCAGGAAAACAGGCAAGACTGCATCTTCACAATCTAACTCTTCTAGGCTCTAGTACACCTTCAGATGTCCACAGCTGAATACAATGCCTGATCAAGTGTCAGGCACAGCAGTATGACATAAAGACATCCACAGAAATGCAAACTTTCTGAAGGGCAAAAAGCATCATCCTGCTTGGAGTCCAAATTTTAGTTCTTACCTATTACTGTTCACAAGCAGTAAGATTACACTGAAATCTATGAAACAGCATTGACCTATATTAGATTACCTACTGTTTTCTGTGGAATAGATACATTGAAAAATTGAGACTTACCAGTAGTGTCAAGTGAAATGTGAATGTTTCATCAGCCTCTGGAAGATCATCATCACAGACAGATATATACACTGTTCGGTTTGTTTCTGTATCGGGTATAAATGCAGCTGCATATGTGTCAAAAAAGTCCCCTGTGTTTTCTCCATCAATCTGCAATAAACACACAAACAAATGCCACCTCCTTCTTCCTTCGGTAGGTTGTATATTATCATTCTAGACTCATTCAAACAGACTTCATACCCTCTTTGCTGTCCATAATTCTTCCCACAACTTCCCCGGCTGTCATACAGCTAATTTCTGGACAAAAGGTACATAGACAATTAGCCATTTTATTCATGCTGAGTAAACAGGTGAAAAAAAAACCCCCAATAAAATGAACATAACACTTTCTTTAGAACCAATAAAGCAAATAGAACACTTTCTTCAGAACCATTTATTACCTCCTTCCCTGCAATGGGGTCTCTTTTGTATAATGTACCATATGAAAAAGTTTTTTATTGAAAAAGCTATGCCTGTACAGGAAGCAGAGATCTGTACATCTCATAATGCTCTACATGAATTAAACTTACCTTAAGATGTAACTGCCCTCTGCCTTCCATTCTAAGCACTGGAAAGAGTCTAGGCATTCAACCTAGATTAACAATTTGATCACCAAAGTTGACAACATTAAGTCTTCTAAAAAGAACTTCCCTCCTTTCATCTCAATCAACAGAAGAAAATTCCCCTGATTCTACTGTAAGTGAGGTGATTAGAGGAGAGATTACAAAGGCAGTCATGTAAAAACAGCAAAGGGTCAAGACTAAGTTTATGATTGGCACTGAGACTAAATGGAGAGAAGCAACTGGATCAGCACAGCTGCCACACCTGAATCATCCTTCTTAGAAGCTAAAGGCTTTAAAGAACCATTGTGAAAAAGACTATTCTTCCTTTCAGAACAGTGAAATTAGAAGTTCAGAGATGAGGAAACAAAGGGTTTATTGTGGCTCTCACTCGTCTCTCTTATCAGACACAGTTGCAACTCTCCATGTATCTGAGTCCCAAAAAGCTCTTTAAAAAGTTACCAGCAGTTACTGAGAATATAATTGCCATGGTTTCTTACCGACACAATTGCTGTGATGTTAGCAGGCTTCCCTGTCCTTTCAATTACAAGACGTATAACAGTTGTACTTGTTTCATTGACTACAAATTCTGTTTGTCCACTGAACTTCACTTCTGTTTCTCCAGATGTGAAATGAATGAGTAATGCCAAAAGCAAATAAACTAATAAAGAAGCAGAGGGCATCCCTATAGAAAAAATAAATATATAAATAAATTGTGAATCAAAAATGCAAAAAGCTTTTGTGATTGACCTTACCAAACCAGCTGACCCCTCCCAACTCTTCACATACCACAATCATCTTATGAGTTTCAAAACGAGATTAAAACAGAGGCTTCCACTACGACCAAGTCATATAATGTAATTATCATGTGTTTCTAATTCTATTTTCATAATTTTCATTCAGTGATCTTCTAGACAGTATTTATCAGCTTCTTCAAGTGAAGGAATAAGGAGCTTCTTTTAAGAAAAAAAATAACAATTACATTACCACAACTGTTTTTATTTTCAATCAACAATAATTAGCTTCAAGGTTGACAGCTCAATTCCCACTTTCTTTGCTCTCTAGACTGTCTTTAAAAACACACAAAAGATTAGATGAAGGGTGAAGGGTTGGATATTTGCAGTCATCTCACAGATCATTTTCTGACGTCTTATTCACCATGAAATATCCTTACACATTTGCATATGTACTTGAGTCTTATCCCATGATCCTATCATGTGTTCCTGTCCCAGAGAACAATTGTGATACTTTGCCACTGCAATCTTTGTACAGCCGACTTTGATTTTTGTTTCTGCATAACATCTAGTATTTTCTGTTAAGATATGCGAACTTAAAACAAAGGTTTTCTCTTACGTTCTCCATTTCTCTTACATCACAGTCCAGTTTTGTGATGTAAAATAAAATTTTAAGTCCCAGTGAAGCCATCGAGTGTTGACAGTGCGAAAGGTATAAACTTTTTAAAGAGTCTGGAGCAACAAATTTCAAATGATTGCATTATTCTGCAGAGGCTTACATTGTACAGTGCTGACCAGAACTAAGAATGTGGATGCTGAATAGGGCAGATTGCTGTGATAGGATCTTAGAGGTTTTGGAAAAACCAAGAGTACAAAGTTGTGCTCCTAACACCAAAAATGCATTTCAATATCAAACTATAATTGAATTAGTTCCCTCACCAAGCTTCTTTTAATCTTTAATCACTATTTCTCCCTATTACTTTTTAAAAGTTCTGTACAAAAGGTACAAGCAGTATTTGTGCAATTAAATATATAAATAAAATGTCACTTTGCTTAAAATTATCCTTCCAAGTGTTACAATTACAAGACAAATCTGGTCAATTGCAGTTGTATAAACTGTGCAGAACATATTACATTAACATTTGCACATTACTAACATTTGAGATCAGACGTTTGCAAAGCAGTTCGCTTTCATTATTTAAGCGTGGTAGTTATGAATATTTAGTCATAAATCATCACTAGAAACAGCAAATGTCATGAGTACATTAAAACACATTTTTGTAAAATGTGTGTCAAATGTGAATCAGAACAGAGGTCCAGCACATACTCTGAATGTTTTATGTTTGTAGTCATACTGTTTTAATCCTGGACTGAACAGAGAATAAGATAGCCTTCAGACCAAACTAACTTCAGACTAAAACTAACACAGCTTCAGAAAGATTTCAAGTCTTTGATTCATCTTTCAACAAATTCTGTCTGGGCAAGGAAAAATTTTATGTTGTGAGGACTTGAAATAAACTGCTTTCAGGCAAGCTAAGGAACAAAAAGATCTACAGACATGATTTATTAACTATGAATAATCTGGAAGTACAGACAAGAAAACTATCAACATTTTCCAGAGTACCTACAGGAAAAGACTGGTGGGTTGGCAAAGTTAGTTGTTTTAATTACCTGTAACAATAAATTAATCTACATCTGTTGAAAATCACAGAGGGAAAAGCCGAACAAAAAAAAAAAAGTAAGCACAAAAAATCAGAACTAACTATTTTCTCTATGAAAACAGCTATTCTTTTCACCACCCACTTGAACAGTGTCTGATTATTCCTGAAAAAAAATGACACACTGTGAGGATTTTGCTGCACAGCTTCACACTACTCTAAAATTTTATTACCAGGAACACAGTCCTTCAAGATAACCATGGCTTTTACTGGGAATTCAGTGTGTACCAGACCAACAGAAACAATGCTTGATTCTCACATATCTATCCATCCAGTAATTCTAGTGCAGCAAAAACTTAAAGTGGGAAGCAAAGATAATATATATATACATAAGCCCCCTAGGACTTAAAATTATCAGCGCTTCCAAGGTATTTTTTCCTAGTTTTATGTGGAACTGTTCTGCAGAAAAACAAAACAAAACAAACCCAAAAAAACCCCACCAAAACCAAAACCAAAAGAAAAAACAACCCCTTCAAGTCAGAAAGAGAAGGACTGTCTAACTTTTGTAAACTCTCAGACAATTACACTGTCTGCAGATGCAGGCATCATCCATACAAAACTGAGGAATTTGTTGACCTTTTAGCTTGAGCTGTTACCTTGTCAAAGACTTCGCCAATACCTTCCCACGCTACATGCTTCTAGTAAATAATACTGAAAACATGATCCTTGAGGGCAAGATTACAAAGTTTAGAATTACTTGAATTCTATTACTTCTACTAGAGAGCATTCTAAAACTATAGGATTACTCCTGCGGAACAAGAGAAGTTTCACAATCATACCATCAATTATTCAGCTGGTGTGTATCCTTCCTTGTTACGTTATTTGTACTAAGATTTACTTTGCACAGCCTTCCAGAAGTAGTTTTGCTCTGTTTATATAAACTATACCTTTAAAATCATGATTTTTTATTGATTGATATGATGTAATATAGTAAAAATGCCATGCATCAAGACTAAGAGAATGCAGAATAAAGTTATTCAAATAGCTGAAAACATATTATAGAACCCAGTACTTTAATTTATTAAAAATGAAGTCACTTGGTACACTAAATCCCTACATAAATTTATATGGGAACAAGATTTGTTCTTTATTAAGTACATTGCATAACATTTAGCAGAAGCCTTTGCAAGATAAGGGATTACAAGAGGACCCTTCCTTACTTCGCTCACCTCATTAAACCACTGGTGACTCTAATTTGTAACTTGTTTTTTAAATTAAACTGAAATGCTAGTCCTTGTTCTGCTAAATTTTGATAAACCATGTATTTTGTGATCAATTATTCCCCTCTGTTTCAGCTACACATTATTGAGTTAATTTCTCTCCATGCAGAATATTGAGATATTCTTGTTAAATTAGTTTAATGAGCCAAAGTAATTGAAATGTTTTTATAACTACAAGCAATTGAGCATCACACATCTTTAGAATATATACAATAGATTAACTATTTTGTTGGCATGTTCTGACTTAATTTCAAATAATCATTTGTAGTGTTAGTGGCAGTTTAAAACAATGCTATGTACTGTGGCCTAGATGATGTCTCTAAGTGATTTATAATAAAATTTCTGGCACCAAAACCAAACCATACCTTTCAAATAATAATCTAGACATTTTCATGGTGTTAAAGGATTTTAAAATTTAAAAAAAAAAATCCATTCTTCAACCATATTGTTTTAAAAATGTAAAGAAATCTAACTCTATTCTGAGTCATGATCCCTTACTAACATTTTCTTCTAGTATGCATTTTATGACACTTTTTGAAGCACATTTGTATTTTCCACTAAAACATTGAATACTAGTGTAGAATCAAACAAATCATATACTGGTTCTATACAGTAATTTCCACAATATTGTCACAATTTATATAAGGAATAGCATTTCAATCTGTTGCCCAGTTTCATAAGGTAGGTTTATGAAACTAGTGAATCACCAGGATTAGCCTGCTCTTCCCAGTCAGTTTCTGGAACAAAGAATAAATTTCATTTGAAGACTTTAAGGTTTATAAAGAATGAATGGTCTTTTCTGCAGATTTTTACACCAGCTTCTGTGCTTAATAAATTAAACCCTTAAGAATGAAAAGATCTCCTGGCTGTTTTCTTTGTAGCATCAGGGAATCCATAGCCCAATGAAACGTGGAGAAATCAGGAAGGGAAATGAAAGGACTGCTCCAGATTAAAAATCTGAAATGAAATAAGCATAAAATGCAAGACAGGAAATTGGAAGCGGCAAAAGGAGAGTTTATGAACAAAGTAGCGGATGAACCACAGGATTAAGCATTCTCCATCTCAGATTTGTCACTGATATTTACAGGAAAAGCAATGAGCTGAAGAAGCACCACTCCCACCCAGCAGCTACAACCTGACTGACCACTTGCCCATCATCACAGAACTCACTGTATATTTCTAAAGCCCACCGACACAGAGGAGCAAGAGTAAGTCCACTTTTCACTGCCTGTGCTTGTTTACTCCTTGTGATTAGAAATACACAGTCAAGTCGAACATTAAAAAACTGTCATGCCTAGTACTTTGCATTGAGGACAGATATCAGTGGTTGCCAGAGAGAAGTCTATTCCCAGCAGAGGTGTCAGCACCCAGTAGCATCTTTGGCTGAATACAGTGGGAGACAGATACATGTGCTCTTTCATATATAAAGTGGTGATTCTCTGTAGCACACAGGAACAGCATAGAGCAAGAAGTTTTACAAGGTCATTGTCATTGCTACACCTGTTGTAGAAACATATTACAAACACTCTGATTTACTAAAATGCTCCTTTCTATGTTATCAAGCTTCCAAATTAAAGGAGAAATATTTTATTTCAGACTTGTTTTTTCTTTGCCTCAAAGTTCCCACAGTTCATACACATTAAAAAACAGGATACAACAAAACTCAGCACATGGATGGCAGACATTACTCAAGTCTGCTCTGCTGGTTGTTCTTCCTTCTTTGGTTTGGGCTTCTTGTTTAGATGTGGAATAAGTAAGTCTCTCACTCTAATACAGATTGGAAAAGAGAGTTCCAAAGGTCCTATTTCAAAACAATATCTACCTATATCCCTTTTTCACCTTCAACCTGCTTCAAGGTGAATAAAAAAATGAGAATTATACTGACTTTGTGTGCATCCCTGGACCATGCTAATAGTTTCAGAGTCTGTCTCACCAGTTTCCATGAGCATTCTTCAGTGTCACTGAATGTCTTTGTTTTCTGTTCTACGTTTTCCTGTCTTTCTCGTTACTACAAAGGCATGTCAGATACCTGACATTCCCCTTCTTACTACTAACATTGGAAAGTGCTAACCAAAGCACAAATCCAGACTACTAGGTACTAAAAATCCTTTGATTAGCTTTCATGATCCTGAAGTTTTTGGTCTCAGTTCCCTACCTCCCTAGTCACTACTGCTGCCTTGACAGAACAGGACCACAGCACATCAGGTGCTAAAAAGATTCATCTGAATTTGAAATTAATGACATTGACATCAGTGAATTATTCCACTGACCACTTTCTTTCTAACAGTTGCAATACTTTTTTAAAAAATCTTGTTATCTATTGCCATATGTATTACTGGGAATGGCAGATTTAATGCAATCTGAACATCTTCATATGATTATTCTTGCTCATTCAGTTGCCCTCTCTTGGAAAAGGCATGCACCCTTCAAAATGGACATCTTTTCCTATGAAGGAAAGTATGCTTAACTTGCCTGCTACTATATTTATATTGACTAGTGTTGGGGGTTAGATTTGGCTTGTTTGTTTGTTTGTTTTTTCCTTATAGAATTTTT
>WBMY01013214.1:8147-19422 GCA_013397315.1 Donacobius atricapilla | reverse complement strand
AAAAAAAAAAAAAAGGGAGCAAGAAGCATTACTTTAAAGGCCAATACTATTAGTGCAGAATTTAGCACCAGGCAGAATTTAATGTATAAGCATGAGAGATAAGTAGCACGCTTTTCAATACCATGCTGTTATTATATTTCATCTTCAAAATCTAGATACCATATTGTTTTCCTCTTTGGATCAACTGGCCGAAAGAATACTACAGGTGTAAGATTATTTTTATCTTTTATTCTACAATGTCATTTTAGCTTATACTTTACATTATGTTTTCCTCTTTTCTTCTTTTTTCTGTACAAAGCTCACCTGCCCCCCTATCAGAGGGGCCACCTTAACAGTCATTAGCTCTCAATTACAGAAGGCCTGAGCATATTAAACATTGCTAATTACTGAGCTAGATAACTAAGGAAGAGTGAGAACTCAGACTTGGGCTCAGCAATTCACATGGTTATTCTCAGGGGCTCTTTCCACAAAACTGCCTTTAGATCCAAAATGATTGCTGTACCTTTTGCTGTGCTCTCTGACTCAACACATGGTACTCCATGTTTTCTCTCAAACCCTGAGGATTTCCTGATTACTTTCTTTCATTTTCATCATACCATTCCAGGGATCTGTGCTTCCTTTTGTTACACTTGAGGATGAGAGAGAGCTCCCATAGGATTTTGTCAGTGATTGTCCTCAAGCAGCTGCAAGGTCGATGGTGACTGACATCAAACACTCCACATACACTTTTAACAACTCAGCAGGCAGCCCACATTGCACTCTCAACCCTTACAAATGTCAGAGACAAACAATTAGGACTGGCATTGGACTTACAACAGGTCTGGCATTGCACAGAACTATGCCTTCAGGTCAGCCTTAGCTTCTCTTTTCAGTAAAAGCAGTAAATAAGGTGTATTAAGTACATGCCTCACTTCTTTGTTTGTTTGGGTATCCTTTGTTTTGAAATCATTAAAACTCTCTAAGCAAAAACGGCTCTGCTGCAAGTAAACCAATACTGAAAGCATCAGAAACAATGGACTCCAGTTTGTTTGTTTGTTTTGAAACCTTGCCTTTTCCCTTCATTGGCATCATCTGAAAGAAAAGACCACAGAAGAGGGAGTTAGAAGAAGAAACAAATCCCTGAGAAAGAACACATGACTTAAAGGAGTGAGAAGAAAAAGTGTCTAACAAAGGCATATCTGTTTTCTCTTCTTTACAGTTTGGTTTCTATTAAGGAAAATTTTTGTGTTATATCAATGTCATTTTGTTTTCAGTAAGAGGTACGGAAATCCTAATCTACAAATATCAGAAACCAAAAATAAATGCTATAATAAAATTTCTAATAAACGCCACTAAAATTCACCTTTGTTTTCACCTGCACCATCCAAGTTTCAGAATTCTGGGCTAAGCACCTATTAGGATGCAAGTACCAAACAAAGAGATTCAAATATTTTGGTCCTGCACAAGTATCTAGGGTCTATCTGTCACCTTTTGTGATGCTTTAGCTGAAGCAGGCTCAGCTACTCAGAAAGAGGAACAAGAAGCATGTGCATAGCTCTTTTATAGATCAATGCTTAATTATGATATAATAAACAAGTTATTTTTACCTCTTATTCATAAACCAGTATCTCCAATATGATGCACTTCAAAAATATGGAATATCCACCACATATAGGCAGATACTGAAGCTGATCTTACTCCTTCCTTCACAGAGCAACCCCAAGATATAGAATATTTTCCTACAAGATATTCACTTGGTCTTGGTCGTCAGTTGTTGGCTGGCTTTTTGTTTTGGTTTGGTTTGGTTTTTTGGTGTGGATTTCCTTTGAATGATGGTCCATGATGCTGAGTGTTTTTGCAAGACAGACCAGGCTAGAGATGGCACAAGCACTAATACCCTTCCCTGTGCATGTGCAGCTGTAGCTTGAATTTTATTCTGTACAGATATTTGGGTTTTTTGCTGACATCTAGGTGGCATTCCCCTTTCTCTCTTATTATTTAGTGTGATTCACACTGGGGACCACATCCAATGGCCAGTATTGAAAGAAACAGCAGCCAGAACCATAGAACATGACTTTAGTAGCATAGTCTTCAGGGAACTATGCTAAGTCAGGCTTCAAAAGAGGGCAGAATTGACCAAGACTTATACTAAAGAGCTGTGTTCATCTCACAGCCTGACTAGTATGTACTAGCAGGCTTCTGACCTGCTACCCCAAAGCAGCTTGGAATCATGGTTGGGTTATCTCTTCTTCAAAATGTGAAATGAGGTTTCTGATCACTTTTTTGTTGCTCTACTTGCACCCTCTGGAGACTCCTATCCAGTCACCCCATGCCAGAGAAATGCACAACCACTGCCAAGTGTCACCTGATGCCAAACACTTGTACTGCTCTTTTTCCTGAACTTTTCCACATCCCTTTGTTGGGCTGAGAGTGCTTTAATATTATCTTGATTTTACAGCATAGGTTCCTGATGGATAAACACATGCAAGAAGGAGGAAAAAATAGACAAATGCAAACAAATGCTAGTAAACTGAGAAGAATGAATGACAAAATTTCAGTATTATGCTTCTGACTGAGCAGTTTATGCCACACTAGTTCATGTGCAGACATATGTAGGTAAAATCAGACTTTGATATTCTATTTTATAGAAATGTCCAGGATTTAAGAAATTGAAAAATGAGAACTTCCAAGCATTTTGCACTCTTTTTCAATGGACAAATATTAATTTTTTTGTGCTTCCTATGATTAATTTCTTAAAGGTTTACCTTTTTATGATACAGCTCCTTACTTGTATGCAGATAAAGCATGCTGATGTTAACATTTTAAAAGAGCTTTTAACATAAAACTTCCTATTATTAGGAAAAAGAAATGGGTCCTAGCATCTGCTCATTAAAGGTTGCTATATTTTAGTATGCATTACAGCAGAAACACTATTAATATGATAACTTTTTGATTAATGAACTCTCATTTGACAAAGACTTCCACAAAAAGTAACACTGCTTTTTAAAAATGTTAATTTAAATACATTAAACTGTACAAAAAATGAACCATTAATAAGAAAATAACTGCTTTGCTTCAACTTAGTGCATCTTAGATTTGGGTTATCAAGCTCTATCACGCTATTTTGAGATAATTTAGGTCATTTTGTGTTACTCTAATGATTCAAGAAGAATGTCATTTGTGAGGGGTTGGTTTGGTCTTACAATGTTACATAGTTCCTTTCGAACCTCAGTGTACGCTTACTGGCTTGTGTGCCACAGGGAGAAACAGCAAGATAAGAATTCCTCAAGAGC
Organism: Donacobius atricapilla; assembly: GCA_013397315.1. Classification (NCBI taxonomy): domain Eukaryota; kingdom Metazoa; phylum Chordata; class Aves; order Passeriformes; family Mimidae; genus Donacobius; species Donacobius atricapilla. The sequence goes on along the minus strand of WBMY01013214.1, from coordinate 16,150 downwards.
TGCCTGCTGCTGCTCTTATACAGTTAGTGTTGCTAAATGAAGCTGGAGTCTTGTTTCTTCAAGTGTGTTCAGCTATTCATTTGCCCCTTGTCACTGACTTACATTCTATTCAGAAAATAAGTAGTTTTCTCATAAAATATCCATCAAGACACACAACTTCTGAGCATGTCAAGCACTAGACTGTAAATTCAAATAGAATGGTTACCAAAAGCACATTTTTCTGAAGGTAAGACAATAAAAATATTAAAACCTCTCCATAGTTTCTTGCATCTAATTTGCTCTTAATTTCAAAGTCCTCAAAAACTATTTAAAGATAAAAGCAAGAGGATTCCAGATGCTGCATACAACTTAAATTGCTTTCCCAACTCACAACTAGGCATTCTGTTTGCTTCCTTTCACATGAGGAAAAGAACTACTTGGAGACTCAAAATCCCCTATGTTTTTCAACTTAAGAGTTGACTCTTCTTTTTTTAATGAAACATTGAAATTTTTTCTAACTAATTGATTAGCTTCACCCCTTCAAGCTCTAAGACAAATTACTTGAGTAACTGTGAAATTAAGTACCTACAACAGATACAAATTTTCAATGGAAAGCTTTAAGAACAGGATTTTTGTCTCAGAAGTAACTATCTTCCATGTTTATGAATTTATTTTCCTGGTTATGTGGAATCCTGCATTCATTCTTGCCTCTACAAAGAGGTGTTGAAACAATTTAACATTCAGATGCTGAGATGGTGCTTCTGAGGTCTGTCAAGCACATAGAGGAGAAAACAGCTGAACAGTGCTAATACAGTGGATAACGTGCTTATTTGTAGTTGGCCTCTAAGGGAAAAACCGTAGCTATTGTCAATACATCTGCTTTTAGTTTCACTTATACTTTGTACTTTGAAGACATTCAGGATTTCCTTCTACAAATATAATGCTAGATCTGCAACAATTTAAATGTTATTTATAATGAAATAACTGTATGCCATTGTTATGTGTTGTTTTTCTAAAATGTTATGTATTTATAATAATTTATTCCCCGTGACACCTAAAATTTGAGTACTAGATGCAAGCAGATCAAAAATGAACCACTTCATTATGTTTATACCGCAAAGCATCCTAAAGTAACTGCACATAAAAGTTCTACACATGATCTGTTATTTGTTATCTCCGTATTGCAGAGGTCCACATCGATGCAGACACACCATTCAATATATAAATATTCCTACAAAAACATAGCTCATGTAACAGTTCTATGAAACACACTTTCACATGGCCTTTTAATTTATGGCATTTCAAATCAAAAGTGGGGTTGTTCAGACAAGAAATAAAACATTCCATGGGAAAGTGCTGTACGAAGGAGAAACTACTGAAATGCATGTTTAGGGCACAGAGTACAAAATAATAAACCCCATATTGTTTAAAATCTGTATAAGATCAGCTAACTCGATCTTTTAAAGTTGTTTTCAGTTTATGCTCACTATGTGTGGTGCTTCCCTGTGGCTTGTTATTTTACTTCAGTGGCAGAGGGAGGAAACTAGCAAAGCTCAGTAACCATACTGCATAGTTCAGTGTAACCATGGAAGCATTTGTCCACTTGTCAGAGCCTCTCTAGAATGATTCAACCATCCATTTCATTGAATCAATATTGAATCTTTTAAGATTTATTACTTGAGAGAGGAGGAAATCTAATAAAACAAACTCCTTGTTGTTTCCCATTAAACAGAACTTGTCACAGTAGTCATATTAACACCTTGTAAACACTTTACTGATGCCATGTGGGCTATGTTACTGTCTCTCCTGATGAAGATTACTAGTAGTGCATTTACATTCACATGCCTGATACTCTCTGAAAGAACTTAAAGGCTTCTGACGTGTTCTGCTGTCCTGTATAGAAGCTGAATCAAATAGAAAGACAAAAGTTGGAAAAAAACAATGTGAGAGGAATCCATTTTAAAATTCATGAAAATGCTTCCTTCAAAGAGTCTGTTTCTACTAGATCATTCTCATATTTATGATATAAACTGAATAGTTGTAATTATATGTTAAGTGCTTTAAAAAGTTGAATGGGATAATTTATTTTACAAGTACTTTCATATTTGTTAAAATACACCATACTTACCTAAAAACAACAGAAGAAAAATGAAACAAACATGTTTTGTATGAAAAACAACCATTTCTTAAGCTGTATATTGATAAATATTGGAGATTACAAATCTCAAATTTTGTTGTGATCAATTTTATATTGAAAATTTGAAAGCAAGCATAGTAAGATGTTTACAACTACAATATTATTATTTATTACTAATATCAGGAGCAGAGACTATTAATCCAACAGTTTCATTTACATCGACATGCCCTTATCTAGGTGAAAACTGAAGGCACATTAAAGACGGAGTTCAAATAACTGTCAGTATAGCAGGCTGGGGATGCCACACATGTTTCTATATCAAAGATTCTCATGACATCGAATCAGACCCTTTACCATGAGAGAACCTCCCAGGTCCTGCTCCCACTCCCTTCTACTATTCCCTTTCCTTTTGATAAAAGGCTGCTCAGCATATACCACTATTCCAGCCAGCAGCAGCTTAAAACAAAGGATAAAAGTAATGCTAGGATATTTCAGAGAACTCTCTTCCTTGCCTACAGGCCTCTGTTCACATGGTAAGAACAGTAGAGGCATGGAAGAGGCAGCTGCAGAGCTGACAGGATTGCAGGGGCACTGAGGCCAGTAGGAGGGCACTTTCCCACTCAGTGGAATGACATCAAAGGACAGTTTGCCAGAGAAAGCTTTCCTCAGCTATAGCTGTCGGTAACAATGTACCAATACAGAATCCATCCCCGGTAGAAATTTGTAAGTGAGGAAACCGTGTATGAATTAAGAGACAACCTTTGTCAATATGTTATATAAATACAAGCAGGTTTAAAGCCTTATTATATCAGCAAGCTCAGAAACATAGAGGTTTGCAGGCTTTGGCCTTACAGACTGCATAGTTACGAAGCAACAGAGCACCCATGGAGATACTTTAGGATTTTATTTCCCTGTGTGACTGGATCTTACTGCTTTTACTCACCCATCCAAAAGTATCCCCTTCCGTGGGGCTAGATGTACCCTGCAGGCATCCCTTCCAGTAGGGGATCCACACAGAAGCTGCCTGCAGCCTCAGGTTTGCCCTGCTGGCCCAGGACCCATCAGGGGCAAACCTGATTATACCCTTATACCTTATACCCTTTTGTATGTCGATGTGTGCCAAAGTCAATTGTAATCACCAGAGCTCCTCCATTCCTCCTGTAATTCCTGCCTGGTGTGGCTCTTAGGACAAATTGCACTAACCATCAAAAACAACTGCAAGAGGGGAAGATGTGGAGACCCAAGGGATCTTTTGTCACCATCACAAAATTTCATTATGAAAACATGAAAATATTGTATTATGTAGTTCAAAAATGGTTAAAAATAGATCTCCTCAACACTCCCTCCCTGTAAATACAAAACTCACAACTGAAAGTTCGTGATATCAATATTAGTGGAAAGGGAATGAGAGTACAACAGTAATAAAACTCACCTGGTAAGCTGGTTCCATCAAAACAAGTCATATTAACATTGCTGAATACCTTCAAAGGTAAAACAAAGGTCTTCTGAATCATTTTCAAATGAAGAAGCTCAAGCAGAGAAGCAGCTTACCACAAGTGTCCAATGTGATTCTGTGACTGGGAAAAAGAAAAGAAACATATCATCCTCAGACACATCAACAGCATATTAGTGACAAGTAGTTGAGGTGGTGGAATTACTTTTCTGCATGGCACTAAAGGGGTGTACATTTTAAAATCCTGGTGTCTGTATTTAAAAAAAAAATGCTGAAACCCACAAAGGATCTAAATAAATCAAATACCCCAAAACCGAGACCTAGAGAAAGCAGAAAACAGAAGCCAACAAATTCTGAATGCTTAATTAATTCAAAACAAATGAGGTAAAGACTTCAGGACAGTGCAAATATTCCCTCAGAACAAAAACAAGATAAACACTGAAAGGCTTCCTTACTTTACTCAGGGAAAACATATGAAATAGCAACAGCTATTGATTGAATTTATTATGGAGTCATCTAGTAAAAATTGGAAAAAATCTATGATAATCCTTAAAGCAAACATACAAAAGCCAAAAACCAACCAACCAAAAAAACCCCAAGAAAAAAAACCCAACCAAAAAAAAAAAAACCAAAAACCAAAACCAACCCAAAACTCACCCCCAAAATAATTTCAATTATTACATTACCAAAAAGTTACCCATCAGTAGGCAGGAATTCCAAATCTAATAACAAAATCCATCCATGAACAATTTGAAAGAAATTTTCAAGAAACTATACTGCATTTTTCCATACTTTTTACCATAACTGAATGGACTCCCTGATAGATTTTCATATTCAGAGGATACTTAAACAGCAAACCAGAACCAAATATGCAGTTATTTACAGTTTTTTGAAAATAAAATATCAAACAACCAATGCACCCTATTGGCTTCATTGTGGAAGGCACATAGCATATTTTTATTATGAATACATGCATTAATACAGTTTATTTTAAAAGTTACTGATTGATTCCTGTCAAGTGGGAACAGCAAATATGTAAAATATTGCATAGGGAATATACAGTTTCAATCCACTGACATTTTTTAATTTATTGTCATTTAAACCATAACAATAATAAATTAAATAATTAAATTCTGTGGTCATTTTTAATCCATTTTTGTTGTAGGACCCTTGCTAACTAAAAAGGGTTTATGGTAGTTTTGAGCATCAATGGTAGTGATATTAAGGGTCTTTTCCAACCTAAACAATTCTATGATAATAGCTAAAGGTATACTTGTAAATATTTCAACTAGAGAACAGATTACACTGTGCCTGTAGATTAGCATAATTTGCTTCTTGCATACTTTTATAGAGACCTTAGTAAATTCCTCTTACTGCATCTTACGGTCACATCTTAATAACTTCCTTTTGTCTTTACTGGAGCTGCAGAGCTACCTTGACATTACTATTTCCTACAATTTTACTACCATTCCCAATTACCAAGGAGGGAAGCAGAGACAGACAAAGGCTGTTCATTATTTCTGTGTGAATCTCTTAATGAGTCATAATTTATCATGTCATTCAAGCAATTCAAAATACATTTAAACACTTTAATTACCTATCTAAACATAAATCAAGACTGGTGGTACCATATCATAGAATGACTTATAAAAACAGTGGTGGCACATGACATGAGGTAACTTCCAGTTGGAAAGAATATGTTTGGGATTTTAATAAAAAATTACTAACAAGTTATACCAGCCCTTCTACATCTTCATTACAACTCCTTTCTAATAATTTCTTAAGATCTTACTAATATTTCTATGTGTATTTAACTTCCTAACTCTGATCAGGCCACACAAGAAATAACATGACCAAGAGGAATGTGGTACAGACCCATGTAGATGCTGCTGGAATGCCATGGTGTGATTAACACTGACCCTGTTGCTCATTGAGAATGCACTATTAGGATATGCAAAGCAACTTACATGGGAATAGAGAAAGGCTGTGTTCCTATTAGCATTCATGGGAGCTATGCAGCTCCAGTCTTGTTCATCAGGTTTGGAATATACCCTTTTGTTATTGATGGGAAAATGTCACTAGTTACACATGGTTACACACAGGGGTGTAGCAGGGTCAAAGTAAACTCCAATACTTTCTTTCCCCTTCTAAGGCCGAGTGCTACTTCAGCAGCTCTTTTTTGACCTGATGGGACACCTCGGTAGATATAAAAAATGGTGAAATTCCCTGTTCCTGATCTTTGTTGTAGCCTCACCACCCAAAGATTAAAGAAAACCTCTAAAAGGATATTCCATTAGTGTCGTGTCATTAGACACCACTGCAGGCATCCTTGTGTATGAAGTCTGACTTCAAATTCCTCTACAGATCCACTCACAGCTCTGATGAGTCTCATAAAACAATCTTTCAAATGCATGAATAGGGTCTGAGTCATTAGTTTCCCAGCTACAGATAACTGCAGTTACTTCACTTCTGCTACTGAAAGCTTCCTTTAAAAAACAAAACAGAACTTCTTGGTGCTGCAAATATTCCTTGCCAGACATGGCACAGCACTTTTTCATAGATGAAATCCTAAATCACTAAGTTAAAATTAATTTTCTCCAATTTGAGATCCATCAAGAAAATTCTGGGTTTATGGGAAGTTAATTCAACTTTGTCATCTTCAACATTGCTTTTTCTGGAAATATAGTTGTGGAAAGTTTATTCCACTTGCATTTGGCATCCCCAGAAAGACATAAAATCATTATGGGACTCCTACAAATACGTTCATACATTTGTCATGTAATCTGGCAATTCAAGCTTGTCTTTGTTGGATAGTGGCTTCCACGTGAGGCTGTATCTAAGCCTTCGGGGCAGCTGTCTTAATCAGCACAAGCTGTGCTTCTGATCCTTGATAAAAATAGAAAGCTTATTTCTGAGCAGGCTTTGACTGGGAAGATGCTATGAAAGACATTGCCTGTCTAGGAAAAACCACACTGTTCACAGTTAATTACACCTGAAACATCCAGCAAGGAAAATGTTATGTAGGTCCAAGCGTCAAGAAAATACCCTTAGCTAGGCTACTAAATGGTTTAGAAAGTGTCTGGACTTGTAAGAAACTTGGGTTTGAGGAAATTCTAACTACAATAGGTATCCACTGGGCTATTTTAGCAAATGCTGAATAAGAAAGACTGAAAATTAGCTTTGACAAAGAAAGCCCAACTTCGTGCAGGAATGAAATCACATTTAAATGCTATTACTATTCCATGCTTCTTCACAAAGGACAGTGATCAGACCTGCATGAAATGGCCAGCTTGTTATTTTGTGCTGACTTCTGTACCTGAGAACATTTCTATTCTTTCAGGCTCTATGCTCTTGAGAGAAATCTACTGCTTTTTTTTGTTGATGTCATTTGGCTAGGGACTACCTAGACAGTCTTGGGAATACACTTATTTTAACTGATCCATCCCTCATCCACAATAGAATACTAGTTTAAGGTAGATACAGACAAATGTATGTATGTGTGTTATACATATTTATATACACATATCTATATCTATANGTGGATGTGACACTTCATAGAGCTACACAATTGTTAGCTCTTATTTTTGTCTTCAAGACTCAAGTCATCTAGATTTCAAAAGTAAAGCCATTTTTAAAAAATCTGTCTTTTTTAATACCAAACACATTTGTAACCACTTTGTTTAGGAGAGCCTGGAAGCATTGTATAGCAAACCTCAAAAACAAAAGGAAAAAAAATCCCCTAATTTAAAATTATTTTAAGATTAGATTTTATCTGTTTCAGAACCAGACCTGCAAACACATTTGTCTTCAACAATTTTTTAATGAAGTATTTAGCCTAACCTTCGAGCGGTCAGGTTTTTTTAAGGAATACTGTTCTTGCTCCTGCTGTAATCCAAAACTTCCCCCTAAGGCTGTGCCAGGAGAAAGACACTAAATTAAATTTAATAGTTAGACTAGGACATCCACCTATTGCCTCAGCACCCCAGAAGCTGCTGAGCAAAAATGATTCTGCTAGGGAAGGAAGGCTGAAAAATCTACAGGGTTTAATTTGTGGCACCTCTCCTGTGAGAAAGATCTATCAGCGCGGGCTGTACTTCTGTACCTCTGCAGCACTAGTCCGGAGGGGACCGGTGTGAAAAGATATGGAGAAAATGCCTGGCAGCTCCTGAGGGTGCAGCAAGGTGGTACGACCCAGTCGGGACTCAAGAGATACAGAACGTGGAGAGGACCTGAGAGCGCTACGCAAAAAGCGTCTCAGAAGAGCCCTATTATTGATCCAAATACAAGGCTACTTCGTGTATCTGAGCAGACTCCGTTTCTTCAGAAGGAGCGTCAGCAAGAGCAGACGGGCGGCTCGACGGGAAGGCGGCGGTGAGGCGCCGCGGCGGGGCGGCCACGGCGCTCCCCGTGCCTCGGCGGGGCGGCTCGGCCACA
>WBMY01013171.1:185-10444 GCA_013397315.1 Donacobius atricapilla | reverse complement strand
ATAAAGTCACTCTAGGACACTATAGGATTTGCATATGAATTTCTATGTGAAGTAGGATGAGCTATAACTTATGTAAACACCCAGCACCCAACAGTTCCAAGCTGAAGTCTAAGTCACTCTACCTGGAGAAGAGCAAAGAACAATTACTAACTGTTCATTTGGTACATCCTGTAGTATGCAACTAAGATTAGATGAGTTGCCCTCAGGAAGTGTCTATTTCTTTCTGTAAAAGGTAATTTGATTTGGTTTTGATTATCTGGCTTTAACGTTACATTAAATTGGTATCACCTACTGATTCTGTAGTTACTTGTGTGAAAAAGCAGTGGTGCAATAACAGTAATGTCTTGAAGGTCCTTCTAAAGGGTAGCTTTGTCAACAAACTTTGTGATATCCAGATACATATTTATTTAAGAAAGCAAACAGACGGCTTGAAAAATGTAATTAAGTAAAAAAATCTCCTCTGGTCCTGTCTAAACCAAATTATGCAGAAAATCAACAGGATTCTTGGAACACACAAACTAAGCACTGTTACTATTTCTGTTATCTGTTTTTCCTTTTATGCTTTGTTTGATAAGTCATTGTTATAGTTCCCATGTCCTGAATAAATATTTTTACCTCACTTTTTATAGATTTCTGTAACAGACCTTCTATTAACTGCCTGTTATCAGCCAAACTCACCACTATTCCTCCATTTTATTTCATTTTTATGTGATGTCAAGCTGCTGCCATTGCATTATTCAACATGAGCCTTTGTACTGGGTCTTGTTCTGAGATGATAAATTTTATTCATAAGCAGCTATATGAGTCTGCAGTTTCGATTTGTGACTACATCAGTGTTGATAAGAGATCCGTCTTTCAGTTGTTGCTGAACACTGCACAACATCAAAGACTTTTCTGTTCCTCACTCTACCCACCAACAAGGAGGCCAGGTGTGGGCAAGTTGCTGGTAAGGAGCACAGCCAAAACAGCTGACCCAGCTGACCAAAGAGATATTCTATACTGTATGGTGTCAGGCTCAGCAACAAAAATGTGGAGGGGCTGGCCAGGAGCATTTTGCAGTCCAGGCCTTACTCTGAGACTGGCCTAGCAATGGTCTGCTCATAGAAGGTGGTGACAGACTGATTTTTGTTTTATCTGTTTGGGGTTTCTTTAGTTTGTTTGTTTTTTCCCTTTCCCTCCATTTATTAAACTGAGTTTATCTTGGCTTACACAAGTTTTCTTGCTTTCGTTGTTCCTATTCTGTCCAGCAGCCTCTTAAGAGGAACGTGACTGAGCAGCTGGTGGGCACTTAATTGATAGCTAGGGTCAACACACCTCAGCATTTCTAGATAATAATAATAATAAAAAATCAGTAAGTATAAATATTTCCTAAAAGAAATTTGCATCTCCCTCTCCTGATCTCTTTCTCTCTTTCTCTCTCTCTCTCTCTTTCTGCCTCTTTGTCCATCCCTCCCCTCAAAATGTTTTCCACTGTTAGAAATAGTCCAGAAGAAAATTATTCAAGAGTTTATCAATTTTTATCAACAGGAAATAAACAAAATAACAAAGCTTTGCATAAAGTTTATGGATAGAAACAGTTGCCTTGTTAATTTTAGTGTTCTAGTTTCAACACTGCATAAAACTTTACTTCAAAACATTCTGTTTCAGAGCTTATATGTTTCACCCTATTCAGCAGCAATTTAACCAATTTGGAGACAATAACAATAAAATAATATGCCGCCTCATTTCCGGTTGCTATCAAGTCCTCAGAATTTGTACTAGAAAAAAATCTAACTAGCTCCTCAAAGTGAATTTGTTTACTTCACTGTTTTAAGTCAGCATCTTCTTCTGTAAATAATTATGATAAATATACATTACAAGAAGCTCTGCTACATAATTACAAACTAAAATATGGTAGTGTGTGATAATAAAAGTGATCTCAATTATGCATTTTTTTCTGTGCACATTTGTATAACAATATAGCTCAATCACATAGGCATGTATATTTTGTCAGGAACCTATGTTTTAGGTAAATCTTCCTCTAATGTGCAGCCCCACAAATTCTGAAAGGCTTTAAACTCAGTACGTATGGAGGAGTTGAATAAAAGTTATGACATTTCTTTCTCTTTAGAGAAACCAAATGTAACAGGGAAGCATGAAATCTAAATAAAAATAACATTTATAATAAGTAATAGTAATAGTAATAGTAATAAAAACATCATCATCATCTAGAGGAATTTAACTGTTAAGTTCAATTTACATTGTCAATTTAATACCATAATTACAATTGAGCAATTTAACATTTTTAGTGCGATTACAGAGTAAAATTTTGGTTTAATTTTAGCTTTCGACAGGTCATATTTCAACCTATGATTACAACTCTAAGGAGATAGGTTCAGTTCATTTATAACAAATTAGACTGAGATTTTTACTGAGGCAGTATATTCAAGGATGCTGTAACAAAAGTCTCAAATATCTGTTGTTTTTAGGTGGCATGAGCTGAGGTATATTGAAGATGAGCACTCTGGTTTAACTTCAATAATTTTTCTTTTTTTTTTTTAATTACCACTATTTCAATGATGTGAGATTCTCTGTGTTACTCTTTAGCTTGATACCATTCTTATCTCTTATCAGAGCCTTCATAGCCAACATACTGAGCAATTTTATACTCCATTTCACTTATTACTCTACCTCCTACAATTTTCTTTACTCTTTTGCCCTAAAAGGGGCCATAGCTGAGATACCGAACAGGCCAGGTATTTACACCAGAAAATGTCATTTTCTCACAGAGGATGTCACCCTGATTTGTTCACCTTCTCTTCTGCTCACAGTTTTCATGGTTTTAGGTTGTTTCTCACACTCTGGTGTGTAAACACTGGCAAATATTTTCATAAATTCAAGTCCTATTCTTAGAAATATAGACAGCTAATAGACAGTTGTCTTAACCAATGGGATGGGGAGAGGTATCAACCTCCTCCCCCAGTCCCTAGCCTTTGTGGAAATACTATAAATAGAATCAGATCTTTTAAAATAAGTAATTAGTTCATACCTTCTCACCAAGGTGTGTGTCTGTGTGTATGTGTAACAAACAGCATCAGAGGACTCTCATGTTTATCCTCCATTGTCACCAATTCACTGAGAAAGTCTGAGAGGCAAATGACTCTGTTTTGGTTGAATATGTGTTCATTTGGTTGCATGTGTATTTTTTTCCTGCAGTATGAATAAAACCTACCGACTACATTTGAGAATGAAGTCATCAGGTCATTGAAAACCCTTGCAATGCACTACTCAGCAATGGATGGTATTACAAATACATCAAATATTATGCTGTATGTTCAATTAACAGATCAAACACTACTCAAAATAGAAACCTAAGTCTCTCAAGAGATAATCTGGGCAGTCAACATTGCTCCTTGAGTCAACAGAATTTTTTTTATCCGGAAGGGTAATTCTCCTCTGTGCAGATGATGATGGCAAGAGTCAAAAATCTTCCAGAAACCTCAACAAATATGAAGAATGCAATTTTGGCATCCTTTCATAAAGATAACCTTTTTATGCAGATAGAAAACTGTACATATTGAAAAAATTAATCTGCAGACATATTTTTCTTTCTAACACAGAACAAAGAACTATTTGTTGTTTTTTATTATATATCCTACTTAAAACACAACTTGAAAAATATTCAGACAATGCAACAGTAAGGTATATTATAAGAACTTTCTGTTTCTAGGAAATGAAAATGCCTTGAATACTTTCTCGAACATTTCTAAATTTTTAGACAATATCTTTTTCTCTATGTTTATACAATAAATTTTGATCATCTTTTTTACACCAGGAAGTGCTAGTTTTATGATAGCACAAAGAAAGACACTTCAACTTTTTAATGTCTTACTTCAAGTGGTATTTATTAGAGCTAGCATTATAAAGGAAGAGAGAATAATATAGACTATCACTTACCTCTTTCAGTGGTGAGAACCTTGAGAAATGCATTACTGAACATCTCCAATCCACAGGCAGCACATCATGAAGACCTCAGTTGTGGAAAGGGTTACTTCTTTTTGGTTCTTCAAGCTGTCACAGAATTTTCTTCCATGAAAACAAAGCTATTTATCATTTCTACTATCAAACAGAAAGGAGGTTTGCATGAGAACTTCTTGCTCCACTACTAGGTAAAGGCAAGGCCACAGAGATAATACAGTTGGCAAAGCTGCTGTCTGCAGCTCCTCTGTTACTGGCCAGTTTTATTCTGCAGACAAGGGGTTTGCTCAGCACAACAAGGTCTGGAAGGCGAGGCTGTATGTCCAGCTCAGCACAGCAAAGGACAGCACATACCTGGGCCTGTTATGTGGGTCAGGAGCCCTTTGATGTAAAACCATCTTCCAGTAAGGGTCACAGCAACATCTCTCTCAGATACAGGTTTTACCTCCATCTAACGTAAGAAATTCTGCGTGATCTTTATTTAATTTTGCTTTGGAGAAAATTACACTTTTTGAGAAGAATGTTTTTTTACTCAGCCAAGAGAGTGTCCAAACCTCATTACGTGACAGTGTGTGTGCATCTCATCTAGTCCTATTAATCAAAAAGCTGAAAATTCTGTCCTTGCCTTACCTCTAGGGACAGTAAAAAGGGATAGTCACCCCCACAGTAACCTCAGATGGCTGATGTACGGTAAGTAACTTTTGGAATATTCTTAATTCTCATTAATTTATAAGGGATATTAAAATAATTTAGATGATGCATTGAACTTTTAATTAGTTGAAGTTAGATGAGGTGAATACCAACTCAATTCTGTAGGCTAGTTAGTACACACAGATTTTTGAGTTTCATTTAGTCAAAAATGTAAAGAGTCTTTCTCTATCCTGACTGTATGAAGACTTAAAGAATTGAAAGATATTCAAATTAGAATAGTTGAATCAAAGAATTTAATGTGGCTCTTGAAGGGTTTTCATATGCCATCACCTTTGCATAATTTTGAGTGTTGAAGTTAGCTGGGACAAGGAGTTATTTATATTGACATTTTATTGTCCTTCGAATGAAAAAAAATCTACTTTTTCCAGGGGGAGACCGGAACAATGTCAAATCCACAGAACAATAGGAAGAGAACTCAGGAGCAGAGTAGCTGCCTTCTTTTGTGTACCCACTAAGGATATGCACTCTTATGCCAAACAAACTGGTTCATTACCTGACAGTATAGTAAGCTACTATTACTCTTAAAAATACAGAACTAAAATTACTGAGGTGATGGAAATTAACTTGTTCTTATTTAAACATTGTGACATTATAACTAAAATAAACAGCCTTTGAAGACTTTATTTGGAAAATGCTAAATAAATATAAGCTTTATTAAAAATTTGTTACGGTTATAGAAAGGAGTGATTAACAACTGTTTGATGAATTGGGTGTTCAACCCTCTGTTTAACTTATGCTTAGACCAAATTACCCCCTAAATACAGTTTTAAAAAGTTTCTGAGTTTCCACATATCTAGATTTACAAAATTACCTGAGATATAAATTAGAGACTGGTGGTATAGCTCATGGATTCTGAAACTAACTCAATTTACAGCAGTTAAGAATGTGACCAAGTAGAAAGGTTCGCACTCTGAGATATTAATATTAAGGTTTCTTTGGTTGTTTTTTTTTAATCAGTCAGTAGAGAAGGACATGTTAATCTCTTCCGTTCTGGGTAGAAAAGGCCACTGCTGGACTGTTCTCATACCAGATAAAAAGTAAGGTATGCTTTACAAAACCAATTTTACAGTGAAGTGTATCTTGGTTATCACTAGAGTGCATTTCCTAGAGAGAAAAGAAAATTGCATTACTCTTATTGAATCCCTCAACTAAAAGTCTTTAATCAGCTTTTAATTTGGGTTCCACTTAATTTGTAAATAGACCTTTTTTTACTGAATTAAAGTTGTCTTCTGCAAAAAGTGGAAATAAATTTCTTATGCCTACTTGGATACCGCCTGACTTGTACATTTTTTTTAAGTTCAGAAGTTTCATAACAATTTAAGTCAACAAGATTACCAAGCTTCAGCAGTATACAAAAATTGATGTCTGGGAGGTATGAGACTCACCACAGTCCTAGCAAGAAGATGTCCAAAATACTTCTATGGAACAGGGATGAGAAACACTCATGAAAGTTTTCTTCAGGACAAAAGGTCATACAAGCTATGTATGAGGTTAAGAATTTAAGTCCTGGTAATGTTTTAAAACTCTAAAAAATAATGCAAGAAATAGTTGCAGTTAACATTTCAATAACAGTGAAGCTTACTCAGTAAAAGCTAAAATGAAAGAGAGAACTTACTCAGTACAAAGAGTTAATAAATATTAGCTTCCTATTATGTATTCCTGTCTTCTGCCGTTATGTTCCCCTTCCATCTCACTGGGTACTAAGGTCAAGGGCATTGGTCTTCTTAGTAGGAAGTGGGGGCTACAACAACCCATCAGTATCCTGAGCTTTTTGCCAAAAGTCATGTATTGTTAATGGTGGGGAGTTCTTCTGCCTTGGGCTTCAATTTTTCTGTTCTCTACTTTTTCTCTGAAGTTAGTTTTAGCTAGCTCACACAGGTGCACTCCTGCATTGATCAGCTTTTGACCACCGTGTTCTGTTTTCATAAACTGGAACTTCTGATGTCACCCTATATGTACACTCTTCAACACCACATTTAATGCTGCTGTCACCAGCAATTCCCCTCACATGGAATGGTTATTTGTTACTGCTATATAATCTGAAGGAGATTTCAGTAATAGTTACCAGATTGTGAGACAATTACTATCACAGGGGAAGCAAGATAACATCAGCTCAGGACAAGGCAAGTGCAGTTGAGTCCTGAGAGACAGAACTGCAAGGTCAATTCAAAGCCTGAGGTTTTTTACAAATAATGACAAAATATCATATTTCCCGGGCTACAGAAAGGCTACCCTTCGGCTATCCTGCTGTGCTGTGTACTGTCTAAGCATGAAATTGGATTCCAGAGCAACCAGAAAATTTGGCCCTGTTGACCTTTGTTACCCTTACTTCCTTCTGCAGCTAAAAGAGTTAACAGCCTTTGTGGTAGTATAACCCAATTACATGACCTAATCCTTCACAGGAATTTATCAGCAACTGCAAAAGTTATTGTACTATTTTAAACTAGGTAAGATATGTTGCATAGAAATAATAGTTATTCAAACATTACTTTTGCAGACATCCTTAAGTAACAGGGCAACATTTGTCACTTAAAATCTTTATACCTACGAACCTAAAGCATGTCAAAATGAATAATTTCTTTTCAGTTAATCATCAGTTAGACAAAATGAAAAAATATTCTCAGTATTTATTTATCAACTGCCAAAGAACACATTTTAGACAGTCTAAAGTAGTATAGGATTCATTGGACAAACACTGAATATAAAATTATTTGTGAGTCTTCTGCTTTGTAAGAAGACAACTTACTGTAAAAGGGAGCTGCACATATTGAATATATATGCAGTTGTAATAAATTTTTATGGAAATATTAGATTAATTTTGGGTTTCAATATCCAAAATATTAAGGTTTATGAAAGTTTTATGCCTTTACTATGATTCCCAGTTTTCTGAACCCAAAATTTACAAATACAAATACAAGTACAGGCTATATAAATTTCAGTCTGGGCCTAGGTACACTTTTTGTACATCTGGCCACAGCTTTACAAACCAATCTTTCACACATGAAAACAGCAAACATTTCAGCGACCATGAACATTACCTTTTGGTTTCTGTTGCTTTGGTTTCATTTGGTTTGGTTTAGTTTGGTTTAAACTGACCTACCATTATGAAAGTTAATTGTCACTTTTGGAAGAACTGAATTTTCTATGACCAGATGTCCCAGGCAGATCCCCAGAATACACGTATGAGTATTTCTCAAATGTTATTGAATCATTTGGAACTAATATTTCTGAGTGTAATTGTGAAGGGTCAGCAATTACAGCTATTTTGTACTTTATTTCAGTTATGGTGCCCCACAGGCTAAGAGCTTTATTGCTTCAGAAATATCTTTTTTTTTCCTCAGTTTTCTCTCAATAGCATTACTGTAAAATTGAAAATTTAGTCAAGAATTAATAGCTAATTCTCACTGCATATGGGCAAATATATAATCCTTTATAAATATATTTGAGATTGCTGTCCTTAAGACTTCACAACTGATCTACCATCTTCTGATCTGCTCTATTTTAAAAATATCTCTAGTGATTTAATGACTAACATTTGCAAAGGGATTTCAGCGGAAATAACCTATATCATCCTAAAGTTAATTATTTAGGAAAAAGTACTCACCTAGATCTACTGAGGACAGGAATAACTGCACTCTAAAGGTTGGGAGGAAAAAAAATAAAAGAAAATGTTTGAAAGAGAAGGTTTGGAAAATTTGGTTGAGAAATTGCATTGTTCCAGTAAGATATGGTAAGATACTTCTAGCTATTTATTAAAAAAAATATTTCAAAAAGCTGGAGCATTTTTTTTTTAAATCTCTGTAAAATATATTGGTTTTACTTTTTCAAGTAGTATCATAGTATCACATACTTACCTACTGAGTTAATGATGAAAGTGTAAGAATCAATCACTTATCATTCATATATGAATCAAACCAACAAAAAGTCATAAATGATATAGAAGCACATAAAATCCATATTCTTCAGATATCCTGTGAAATTGTTTCATTTAAATCTTATGTTCTTTCCATGCCTTCTTCTAATAGCCACAGTAACAGTTTTCTCTCACACACCTTAACAAGTTTGATACAGAGATAATGTGGTATGGTATTTAAACTGCTGCAATGGTTATGTGATATTAAAACTGCAGCAATCCTCTAGTACAACCAGTGCCAATTACCTTTCCATACAGCCTCCACAGTTTTTTTGAATTTAGTTATTTTTGTGTTTCAACATTTGACCTCTAATATCTTCAATTATCAACTGAACCTATTAATAGCTGTGGAAACATTTTTCAACATCGGCATAACTGTTATTATTTGCTATACAAGAGATTGTTGAAAAAAAATCCAATTCATTCTGAATATTAAAAGTTATTTGCAGAATTCATTTAGAAATAAAGATATGAATAGTGTATTGTGATATAAAAAATAGATGTAATGCTGCCTTCATTCCATCTGAGAAAAGACCTGTCTGTGTTTGCACATGCATGAATGTGTATCATCTTCGGTGACATAAACAACTAATTTTCTGCAAAATGAGTATAGAAATGGTTTTGAACTGGATGTGAGGGCGGAAAATATATGTGCCTTCTGATGTAAATCTCCTCTCAGAACTAGAGGATGAATGTATTATTCAAAATAGTCTTTCCAGTTTTGCAAAAATACTTTGAGAAAGATGTTTCTAAGAAGCATCTGTTTAAGCAGACAGCTATTTGGAATCCTTTTCTAATGGAAATAATTATATTCGTGTTCAGTATTTAAGCTACATTTTTTCTTAGAGTATTTTTGATGTGTATTAAGTGTTTATATATTTAAATTATTGACTGGATAGACTGGTTTAAAAGTCCCCAAAACTTCACTATGCATTTTTCAGGATTTAAAAATATATTTAATAAATAAGAATGCAGTTGCTGTACTTTGTGATCATACATTTTTAAGAGATTTCTTAAAACAATTTGAATATAAAATAATTTTTGTCGCCCTGATGTTTTCAGCCTCTCTTCTGTTTCACAGTTTTTCATGGTTTGGGTTTCTTCTCATGCTTTGGTCTATAAACGCCAATGTTTTTGTAATTTCAAGGAAAGTTTTCATTCCTGTTCTTAAAGATATGGACAGCTGATGGACAATTGTCTTGATCAATGGGATGGAGAGAGGTGTCAACCTTCTCCCCCAGTCCCTAGCCTTTGTAAAAATAGAGTCAGACCTTTTAAAATAAATCAGTTTCAGTTCATGCCTTCGGAAATGTGTGTGTGTGCGTCTGTGTGTGTGTGACGAACAGTGTCAAATTTTGACATATTTCCTTGCCAATATATGATGTATTTTATTTCTTAAACCACTTCAGTGACATCTACCAAAAGACTCTGGAAGGATACAGGATAAGTTCTATATCTTTAAACCAGCCTGAGACAATTGTAAAGGAGGATTTTACTTGTATTCTTTTCCTCCCTTTTAAGGGCAATTTTGTCTGTCATAGTGCCTCTGTCTTCCTTTGTACCTTTGTTTAGGGCTAGGAAGAAAATTCCTGCCAGATGAATCACAAGTATTTATAGTATCCATGAATTTGTAGGCCAATATTGGCCCTTAGACATGAAAACCCTCAAAATCTCTCTT
>WBMY01013169.1:6867-22635 GCA_013397315.1 Donacobius atricapilla | reverse complement strand
GTAGTTATATAAAATAGATAATATTTAGTTATAGTTATATATATTTATTATATATTATGTATTTCCATATAAATTTATAATTGCTGATCACCTTCATATTTTGAACGAACTGTATTTATTCACGTGAGTGCAATGACATAAAGGGTGAAAACGAAAGATTAAAATAGTGAGAAAATTATTACCATCTAGATGTCAATTTGAAATGTATTTCAGTAACTTCAAGAAAAGCTTCCATGTTCTATTTCCAAGTTGACTTGCATTATTGATGATGAAAAACAGCACTCAAAGCTCACTGGTTAGGTTTGCAAAGTAGTCAGGCCACATCATCTCCCATCACTGGCAACTGCCTCAAACTTGTGAGATTTTTCACAACTGCCTACAAACTAAATATTTTCTTATTTAAAAACTAAAAAACAGTAGCAAGGAATCTGTTAGGGAGCATTCAGTATATTGAAAGTGGAGACAGTGTGGGGAACCTGAATCTACATCCCACATTCTGTTTCTATTACTGCCAAAGAGGAATTAAAAAGTTCAAACAGTAAGGTGGTACACAGCAGATTGACTGTCAGATATTACACTGCTGTATGGAGAAAGAGTATTTTAATTTGCTTTTTAAATTAGCAGGTATTGGAAATATATGCAAGGTTCTCATCCCTCATGGGAAAAAGCCTAACAATATTCCCTAGGCTCTTTCTACCAGCTTTTTCTCTTCTTGGGGTGCAGATATGGAGAAATTTGACATTTTGAGGAAACACGAATTATAGCTGCATAAAACATTTTATTTCATAATGAAGCGATTAATGCAGTTCAATCCTTCAGTATGCTTTCAATAACTATTTCAACTGAAGTTATTTAAAAACTGATAGCAGTTGGGACTTGGAACCATTAGTAGCTAAACTCCACTTTTTATTAATTTTAAAGTATTTGATACAGTAAAATAAGAACCTGTATATAATCTGAAATTCCTTCTTTAAGATTCTTCTTTAGCTTTATATTTTATTTTCAAGCAATGCAACATTTTTATTCTTTCAAGATATGCCATCAGGCAAAGAGTACTGTGTAGAATGTCTTCATCTTCAAAATCAGGTATTTTTAATCAGGGTTGGAAGTTACATGATTAATACTTATTTTTTTTATGAATATATCATTCCTATATGCTATATAGGAATGATATATTCACAAAACAAGTATTAATATATCATACATTCATAAAACAAATAAGTATTAATATATCATATATTCCTATATGAAATGATAGTTCATGCCTTGCTGTAACATAATTTTTTTTCAACAACATCATGGGTGATTTAATTTCTTAAACTGTTCATCTACAAAGCAAAACAAAACCACAAAATTACTTTCTTGCCATATAGATTTCCAGAAAAGCTGAAGAGGTATCTAATTAGGGCTGATCCTATACAAGTCTCAGAAAAAAACACTCTTCTCCAATCTTGTAAAGTTAATAGACTTTATTGTTAGAACAGCACCTTTTAAAAAAGCAGCCCTATTTGCCATTAGAAAGAGTAATAAATAAATCGCCATTAGAAAAAGTAGTGAAGAACTTTTTTTCCAACTGCCACCACAGCTGGTAACCAGTACTATTAAACAAAATATTCCACTTCTTATTCTGCTGCAAGCTTTCATAAAACTCACATAAAAATTCATCCTCCAGATCCCACAGTCAAATTCTGCTGTACAGCCAAACTCAGAAATTATTTTCCAAATGTGTTATTTTGAGTACTGCTGGTGGCTTTTAAGCCTTTCTGCATTTGTGATGCGCACATGACACTAATTAACTTCAACTGTCTGATTTGCCTTGTCTCCTAGGTTTTTTTGGCAGACCACCACTGACAAATAATTTACATAGGCTTTTGTAGGAAAGATCACACTGAGGCCTCTTTACATGTAATTAAAACATTTTACAGTTTAGGAAAGTGTTTTTTCACTTTATTGGCTTTATTGACTGTTTTGCTTCCTATTAATTCATTCCCCTATTTTCAAACAAAAACTTGGGTCTTTGCTACAGCAACGCAAGAAATTTCACTTGCAAGAGCATACATATGAAGCAATTAAAAATAGCACCATAAGAATAGTGTTAACTTTAAAATTAACCTCATTTTCATGTGACCAATGGATGTTAGAAACACTGAAGAACCATTAATGCTTCAGGTTGGCATTATATACATAACACAATATATCCAATTGTGTCTTAAAACAAAAAGTGGCTCACTTCAGAAAGAATCTGCCAGATGTACAGATGTACACAGAATATCAGATACAACATCATTTACACTGAGCACCAAAGTAGCCAAGATTTGCAGTTTTGCTGGAGTTTTCAAGCTGGCAAAAGGGCCAAGAAGCCCAAGTAATTGACAGATCCTTCCGCAAGTGATACAGATTTTATATATGTTACATTTATATACTTTCTTACTTCACATATTTTCTTGAAACCTTTCAGTCCTAGTCTATCAAAAAACCAATGAGTCATGACTAAAGTGAATTTGTATAAAAGCCCCCAAACAAAACTGTTTAACAGAAGTTTTGTGGCCTGCTGGCATAAGAAGGGGATAGTCAAAGCCAGCAAAGGAAATACTCAGTGAAACATAAAGAGGTAGCCAATGGCATAATGAATCAGTTTCAAAATTTCTACAGCCATATGTATAGACTAAGGAGCTTAGAAATCAGGTTATATTTTCACAATGAAACCAATGGTTTACAGTAGCTATGCACAGATGTTATAAAATTAATACTTTAATTTTTCAGTAACTTCTAAGAGTCTTTCTATGGGCGAAATATCCTAGTTAATCCACCACAATCACTGAATATTATATATATGTATTTCTATTTAGAAAAAGCCATTGAAGAACCTTCCAGATGAAAATAAATAATGAATCCCAAAATTGTGGTGTTCTATAACCAAATTATTACTATTCTGATACCAATTTCTAAAAAAATAAGTATATACAGGATTACAAAGATTTTCAGCAGCCCTAGACTGATTTGCATTGTTTACAAAATCATTATTTGAAAAAGATTTCCTGTTAACCCTCAAACAAATTTGTACAATGTGTACAGCTAAACAAACTACTGCACACATGATCAGTGAGAGCAGGAATGGGACCAGCAACAGGGAGCTGGACATTTCTGGTACCTGAACAAGAGCCCTTGCCAGATATAAAATATCAGCATGTTTTGCAGTCAGCAGGAAATGGGATTTCCCTCTCACACACTACTATGTGAAAGTAACAATTCCCATTTAAACTGAATGAATACCAGATGTTCATGAGAACTCAAGACCAGGACTCTTTTGGCTTGGTCATCTGAAACATCTGCATGCTAAGAATTGATGGAAGAAACACTCAACTAAGACTTTTTTTTTAAATGCATAGACTGAATATGCAGCCTTTGTGAATTTAAGGCAAATGGCCTAAGTTCCAGTTTGCATAGCAGTGCTCTAAACTTCATGATGAAAGAAGCATTTTTAAAGCATACCTTTTTACTGAAGTGCTACATACTTCGAAGAGATTAAATTGTACTTCATTCACTAACAGCCTATTGTTTCATTGTCAGCAACCCAACATAAACTTCATGCACTCAAAACAAAGGTTTCTAAACTTTTTTCATCAGCATCTTACAACACTCAAGGAATGGGTCACCCATTTCTTTCCTGTTTGGTAACCACCAAATAAACTGTAGTTTTTGCTAGATGTGAAGCAGCACTTAAATGACCAAAGCAACTAAACTATGAGCAGTTCTTCAAATAAAGCAGAGGAAGAACTACTTCTCTAGAAGTAACAAATGTAGGTTTACATATCTATAGGCTGCAGGAACAGCCCATCACTGTCAGAACAAGATCAAGAGTTTTCATCTTGGCTGAAGAAGGGAAAAAAGTTTGTTGTAAAAGACAACCATTTTAATGGTATTAACTTGTGAAAGCCACTGTTTTCCCCTTGCACAGATTTTTAGATGAGGGAGTCTGTTCACTGATGACTGTCTTCATGTCACCTCATGGTCATAATTCCAGTGTTTCTGCAATAATTATTTTCATCTTAGGAAAGACGTAAATATTCTAAAATATTATCTTTTTCCCAAAGAATAATGAATTTTTTTCCAAATTTAGATTTCTATGAGGTTAATTAACTTTTGCTTAGTGACAAATTAATAACTTCCAACAGTTAATTACATTCATTCATACAATAAATACAGTATTCTGAAATACAAAAAAGTTAAGTATTTGCACCTCACATCTATCACTTACAGATGCAGTTCTATTTTCTCCAATAATTAACACACTTGAAATCATCTAAAATGCTTTATGCTTTATAAAATCATAACAGAAACACATTTCAACTTTTAAGAGCAGCAAGGCCACAGATGTTCAATGGTTCTGATTTCCATTAAACTGAAATGAACCAGATCAGAGATTCCCAGTTTTACAGCAATACAGAACCAAGCAATCCTAAACTTGTTAAGTGTTGACTCAGCAAGTCCAAAAAAGCTGTAAGTATGAGGCACTCATGGTCAAAAATTGTGTTTCAATTTTGCTATTTCTATTTAAATTTTAACAGCAATACATTTGGCTTTCCAGAGTTGTATGCAAGTACTAATTTCTTCCCAAAGGAAGACACATTTTTTCAGACTTCTATTGAAAGTTTGAAGCCAGGGAAATTGCTTCTATTTTTGGGAACATGCACTGTCAAAGAAAATGCCTCACATACACTACAAACATCACAGTCCCTTTTCACTTCTCAAAAGAATTGCCAGCTGACAAAGTCAGTAACTTCCTCTGGGATCAGTGCCCATGGTGTTTATATAGGTTCACACAAATCTTATGTTTTGAAAACCTGCTGTATCTTAGACCATGGCAGTTAAATTAAGTAACATTTGTTCAAGAAACAATTTCCTTCAAGGGACAGACAAATCCACTGCCATTGTAGCTCCTGAGCTCTCTTAATCTGGCAGTGGGATGCAGCACCACCAGCTCCCACTCCCTGCACACTGGAAAAAAAGCTTTATGTCTTCCTCCTCATCTGTGAAGCCAAATACATACCATGTCTTTAAAAAGCAGCACTGTCCTGTAAATGAGTCTACAATAAGCCTACTAGAATTATGCAACATTACATTCTTTTGGGAACACAAGTGCAAATGTTACCAGTACAAATGACAGTTCCTTGGAGAGCTGATGGAAGCTCAGTGGTCTGTCACAGAGAAGCCTTATCGCAACAGTTCTTTTGGTTTCCTTTGGTTTATCAGATTCAAGAAACCCTCTTCTACCAATTACTGTCAAAATGTGAATAAATCTAAGAATGAGGTGCTGAATTTATTCTGTAAATATATGGAAAATGGCTTAAAATGGGAACTTAGCGTGTATAAAGGGAATTTAGCAAGCAGATAGAAAGTGCACAATGACTTGTATTCTTATAAATAAAAACATAATGCAGGGAGATAAACAAAAAAGCAGTGATACAGGGAAGAGAAATAGGTAAATGACAGCAAGGGTATGAATTGTAAATAAAATGAAAAAAAAGTCACGTCTGTGAAGAACATCCATTCTGCAATATGCCCCAACACAGCAGTGTTATGGACTGGTTTGGATGACTCATTACATTTTAATTAGAAATTATTTGCAAAACTCATTTACCATCTCCACTTTTTCCACAATAAATAAAACTAGTACAACTAGGTGCACATACATTCTCAGGGTACTAATGCTACTTTTGGGGTTTAGTATATTTTAATTAATTTTACAAAAGGATTGCAGGTGTGAGAATTGCAAAGAAAATTCAGTCTTATCCAATGTTTGAACACAATTACAGATAATACTGTACTGGATTTGAAAGATTAAAGAAACTGGTACTACTATTTTACTGGGTTTGAAAGATTAAAGAAACTGGTACTACTATTTTACTGGGTTTGCTTTTCATTGTGGAGGTTAGGAAAGAACAATCATCTGTTTCAGCCACAATAAACCCAATAGTGAAACTTCTGAAGAAAAGTAAAGTCCTTGAGATGTATTACTCACTTCACATACATGCATATCCTACAAATATTTAAAGAGCCTTAAATGTTAATTCTTTTTTCTACAAAATGGCATCTTTCATTTATATAGAAATAAAGAGTGTTTCGTTTATTTGGTTAGAGTTCTAAGATAAACAAGTATTTCAAAGGTACTTTTTAAAAAAAGTTAAACAACATATATTAATAAGCAATAATTTAGTTGACTAATCACAATGTAAAATAATTTACCATTCAACAGATTTTTTTTCTTTTGTGATTATTCTCTAGCTTTGCATTGCTAGGTTACTTTCAAAGCTCTCTTCAAAAGTTTGTTTCTTTAAGCTGGCCTGTGTGCATGTACCCATTAGTTAAGGTACTTTCCCAGTAACACTGATCTGGAAAAAAAATATCCCATAGTTTAACTGATTTTGGTGCACTCAGGGTGGGGTAGGTGGTGAAGAGATTAAAAAAGCCTTCACATACCCAAGGAATTGCAGCAATACCTGATCTGCTTTCAAAGCTAATTTGAGCAGAAAAAGACCTGAAGTGCAACAGCTGAGAACAAGGACTAACCATAAATCAAAGCTTTTTACATCTGAGTCAACCCATTATTTTATTTTATTTTATTTTTCTACTCAACTTTCAGACTTTGTGTGGTCCCTTTTCAAGTTAGAAAGAGCAAACGCTTACACAAAGAGCAACATAGAGTCCACACTTGACAGTTTTCCCTGTTCTAGTTCCACTGTCCTGGCTTGACTAAATTGCAGACTAAAGAGGAAAAACTGAGATGTATGTGCTCTCACAGTATGTAAAGACCTAATCATCAAGTACCTAAATACCCTTTTGAGTGCTCATTGATTTAAGAGTATTGCACCAGGTCCAACTATTGTAATAGTTGTCAATAAGTTTAAACAAAAATTTCTATGAGAAAGCACTTACCCTGATGCCAAAGAAAAGAAAGACCACTTTTGGATGGCAACCTTTAGAACTGTATAGCTTGTAATAACTGTAACACAAGTGTTTGATACACAGGGTTTACAGCCACCAAAACCACAAGCTGTGATACTTAGGAACTCTATAACCAAACGATTTCATTTCTTTGTACATCAAAGACTAGTAGGTTCCTAAACCTACTGGTAATAAAATTCAAAACAGTTACTCTATTATGCTTTATCAGTTTAATCTCTAAAATGCAAACTCTGAGAAATATAGACACTCATGGAGCTTTTCACTATTGCGAAGTTGCTCAATTAACCTAAGTAGCATCCTAACTCATTCTTCTCTGGTGTGAGCAGCTAAGATATATGATCCTCATGTCTTTATATCAAGATGTCACAAAAGCACTTTAATTCTTAAGTATCAAAACCACATGATTTGTGTCTCATCATACTAAACCACAGCTCTGCTTTGTCCAGCTGTGGAGAACTAACTCCCTTTTTAGTTTCTGCAATGCTTGAGTGCCTACTGACCTCAAAACTCGTATCTGTTGACCTTCCTTAACTGCACTAAAGTATGGCATCAATGCAGACTACAAACTGTGAGGAAAAAGCTTCTGGACACAGCTTGGTGTGTGTAGCTGCCTTGCGATGCATTGAGGGCTGCAGGCAGAAATCTCTGAGAACTAACACCAGGGTTGGAGAAAAGACCTCAACACTGAACTTCTCCACAGTCAAGATGCACAGATATTCCAAAACAAAGTTGTCAGTAGATTGACAACAATGACACTGCTTTATTGCTTCTGTCAAAAAAGAAGATACTTCAGAAATATCAGACCTTTTCCTTCTCCTGCCCTCTTTCTTCCATAAAAACAGAGAGAGAGAAAAATACAAAATATTGTAACTAAAAAAGGATAACATTTGTTATATTCTATTACAGCATTTGTCTCAATGGCGTTTCTTACTAATTGTTTTGATAATATGAATTTGGTTTATGTGCATGCTTATTTATTTTTTTAAATTGCCAACATAATGAGACTTGTTACTCAGAGAAATAAATTCAAATCATACACATTCTCTCCTATCTGGGCATGTGTATGAATGAGAGGGAGCATGTCACAGATGAGAGGAGATTTTCACCCCTAATAAACATAACCTATTTTAGCATATTTCAATACCATTCATTTTCTATCCTGAGAATGTATTATGCAATCAATTACATGTATGATAAACCTTCTGCAATTATCAGTAATAGTCTTATTTTTCAGTTTAAGGACACTTCTATTTTACAGTTGCATTTTACATACTGTACAGATGACTGCATGTATATTTAAATATCAAAATTCAGACATTTTTAGTTCAAATCAGTTAAAATGAAAAATCTCACCTTTCTGGCTGCCTATATTTCTCTTTAATCGTGGTCAGTATAAGACCTTATTACAAGTAATTTGTTACTATAGAGCTGAGGAAAAAATGCTAGCCTCACAAGTTTTGTCATTTCCCCCCCCCACTTCCCCTGCAGGCTGCTATTGTTGATGGCCTTTATGGAAATATAAATTCAATCAGCAGCTGCAAATTTCATGAGACGTCCATCTTCATGCTGAATTTCTAACCGAGTGTCAAAACAATCTGTGGATTTCTCCTTGATGAAACACACTTTGAATTGTAAATCTCTGCAATTTTCTCATGTTAGAATTTGAGCTGCACTAAAATAGAGCCAGTCCAGATATAGTGCCTGCCAGATTGAAACAAGCAATTTTTCCCCTCATTATCTCAATTCTGACATTGAAAGGGTTAAAAATAACCCACAAAAATTATCTCCTTTTTCTTTTACATTAAAAAATTAAATCCCATTTGTTCTTCTTAGAAGAAAAATAGAAAGGCCTTCAAAACACTCCTAATACTCTCAAATCAGTTTTTTTAAACCTGCTATTCATTTTACCATATTTTGCAGTGATAAACCCCCAGAAATTAGTTACAATATGACTTAATTTCCTACTGAGCCAAAATAATTCAGAGATAGTTTATTTCTTCTCAATCCCAACTTACATTAAACGTTGATGGAAAACAGAAAATAGATGCATAAATTACAAAAATCAAAACTTTAGTAGAGTTTTGAACTATTTATTGTTTTCTGAATACAATAAAATAAAGTTTCTCATTCAATTACTGTTTCTTGTAGTAGCTTAGGAGGCACACATAGCTTACCAAATATATTATAGCAGTTCAATTGTTTTGCTTTAGAGAAAACATTTGTTTCTCTCTTCTGAAGGCACTGACATGAAACATATAAAACAATACCACCTTACCAATTTGCAAGCAAACTAGTCTGTTTACTATATAAAAAGGAAGTAAGAAAAATTCACAGAGAGAAATTCACTGTTTATGGTTGTTTTCTTCTCTGTGGGGATAAATATTGTGGTGGGATGGGTGAAGGGTTTACTGAACTGCACTTCACCATCACTGAAAAAAATGACACTGAATTGGATGTCTCAGTACAAACATCACATTCCAAAACACAATAGTGTCTTTCAGTTTAGAGAAAATTCAAATGGGCGTCTTCTTTTTGTAGACACCAAACTTTCAGTTTATCATCAGAATGAGGCAAAAAACCTAAAAGTGAGACACAGAGTAATTCCATTTCAAAAAACTTCCAAACATACTAAGGTTCTCTCACTTTATAATTTCTATTTCTTTTATCACTACATCATTTCTTCAGCTGAGTCATTCCATTCCCTGCCCCTCCCTTAGTTACCTGCCCTGCATTCTAGTTTACGTGAACTGGAATGACCTGAGAGTTGAGCACAATTCCAAATCCTCAAAACTGATCTATACACTTTCCCTGACTGGTTTCTTAAACTTAAGTATAATTCACTGATTTAAAAACCAAAAAATATGAAGACCGCTAGTCTATGTCAAAAATAAGGTTAGTCTCCAAAAAACACTCAAGGAAAGAATGCTGGTATCCAGCTGGAGAAGGACTTGCAGTAGTTAAAGTGAAATCTTATGCTCTGGCAAGGAAGCGGGCCAGAGAGCCATGTCACTCAGAGGAAAATTACTGGGCTTCCTACACTTATTAAACTGACCCTTATAAACTTGCTATTCTCAGAATGTTCCCTGTGCGGCATGACAAAAACACGTCTCAACTTTGCTGAAAATGTTATTTCAATAGAACTCCGATTTAGTTTCATTGAGTTACAACATCCAGATCAAATAATCTTTATACTTTCACTTTTACACTGTCATATACTTATTAGCTTTAACAGCAAAACAAATGCCTCCTCTGATACAAGTAATTTTATATATAAGCAGATGTTCTGTCACACATGGTTTCCAGTTACAAGTTTTAGCTATCAATTCTGCTCAAGTAGGTAGTAAGAGTGGTAATTACTGAATGTATTATAATAGTTTTCACTATAACAGATTCTTGAATATTATTTAGTCATTTTTATCTGTGGAGTCTACCAGAAAGGAAGGTAGGCATAACAAGGCTATCTAGTTCTATTTCTCAAAATATTGAGAGCACTACAGATAGGAGTTTGTAATAATTGCAAAGCACAGGAACAAAGAGTCCCTTCTAACTGTATTAAATATTGTATCATTACTGGCTTCTTTAGGATTTAACTTTATTTTGCATTATTTCAAAATCTTGCCATTTCTCAAAAACAATTACTTCTATTTTATCTGCATCTTCCAAGTTCTAGGCCATGGCACTTTTATTAAAGTGCAGGGTATTGAAGCACTTCCAAAGGAAGCTGATTAAACTTCCATCAAATACATTAAACTGCAGAATTTTCCAATTTATGTGTGGAGTCAGGCTTGCTAACCTCTAAGCATCCTACCAAAACTGAAAACACTGAAGTAATGCGAATCTTAGGGAAGTAGATGAAAACTGAAAGTAGTGTTAATAAGCCACACAAAGCTGCATAAAAGAAAACCCACAGTAGTACAAACCCAACTATAATCCTTTAAAACCTGGTGTGATCTATGTATTTCCCCAATGTCATCTTCTGCACTGTAACGCCACTGAAGGAGTGTGATTCCTTTTTCTCCTTCTCATATAACCTAGGATGCCACTAAACTTACATTTTGACAAGGTATCAGAAGTACCACAAATAAACAAGAATTGTAACTTTTATGGCATTAAGGTACATCATCTGCAAATTGCATTACTTTCCTCTCTTGCATTACTTTCCTCCTTTAAAAGCTTTGCTCTTAATTTAGTAACACCTCCTAGACACACATGCATAGAAGTTCATTAAGATTTCCTTTTTCTCACATTCTTCTTAAGATAACTAGAAAAGTTTTTAAATGGCAAGACTGCTTAAAAAGGTTGGGAGCACTACTACCTTATGAAGCTGATTTTTAAAACACAGCCTAATCACTGCTAATACTGGAAGCAGGCAAAAGTGAAGTGAATCATAATAAAAAACCAAAAGATCCATTGCTTTCTCATCCAAGGCATTCTGTTTCAAGGCAGTCCCTATGTAATCTAATCACTCCATTCAAAAAAACTTGAAAAATACCTTGTTGAAAATTGACATGAAGTTTAACCAAATCTTACAGAGCAAACAATAAATAGTTTACAAAGCAGGCACATGCAGCGTTTGAAACAGTATTAATTGGAAGACAGTCAGGTGATTCACCATAGGTATAAAATACACACACTCTCTGGGAACATGAACTCTCATATGTTCTATGTGGCCTTCACACTTTATGGCACTTGAACAAAGAAGCAGGAATACTCAACAGTGGCCTGTTGTCCAGTGCCATAACCTTGTACCTAAATTCTCTCAGGAAAAGCCTATGGAAAAGCACTTGGACGCCAGCAAGAAGGGGAAAAAGAAATATTACAGTTGTTACCATTGAGGGAGAAGGAAACAGAATCACAGTACTTCCTTCCATCAGCTGATGGATCCCTAGAGAAAAATTGTCACATTAACCCAGTAAAGTCCCAGGGAAATTAAAAAAGTGAATGGAAATGTCAGTTTATCCCTCAGGCAAGGCCTGATTCATTTTTAGAATTCTATAAGCATTGCTTAGATAATGGCATCTATAATAACACTGCATCACCCCTAATATACACAAGGTTTATATTTTAAAAGGAAACATGGTTGATATCCAGCCTCCCAAAAAATATTTCTCAGTATAATAGAAATCTGTGTGCAGGTTTCCAGAAACACTTGTGTCCCAGACCTTTGAACCATTAACAAAACTCTAAGAATAATCATGTTGCCCAGTGATCTCCAGTATCACTATTTATGATAGCCTCAAAAGCCCCATCTGGAGAGATGCCATGCTAATTAATGCATAAGCAAACAAACATTATCCTTTTTCTGTTACTCTACACATTAAATGTAATTTTCAAATATTTTCCATCAATGAGATGATCAACAAAAAGAATTTAGAATCTAAGTGAAAGATCCTAAAGAGGCTGTGTGCACAACATAAGACTTGTCTAAAGCTTGATGTAAAAGAAAAAAGATAATCACTAAACAATTTCTAGGTATCTGCCATCAAATCCTAGCCTTCCATGTTCATTAATATTTACAACTGCAATCCTAGTCCCCACTAAAGCTATCACAAGTTTCAATGCCCTTCTTTCACTTATCCAAAGATTAGTTCAAACCGAATTTTTATTTGCCTATTTTCTCCTGACAAAGGGAAAAAACCCAATTAACCAACTACCATCAAAAAACCGTTTCACAGTTGTTTCCTATGACATTGTATTTTCTCTACACAAAACTCCCTCCCTGAAGGGTATGAATCTTAAAGAATTTAGCAGTCAACAATGCAGACAGAGACCTTTTAAGTTTAATTCCTCTTGTCATCTACATCACAAATAGCAAGTTCAGAGTACTGCCCTACAGAAAAAGTATCAAAAGGAGAGCACTGAAAAGGAAAACAGGAGTGTGGACTTACTTGTATGGATTCTCCCATCCCAGGCATTCTACACATTTGGAATAAAAAAGAGGCACGAATAGGAGATCCACCTTTTTTTCTGAGGGCAAACAGTGGAAGTCTGATCTATGATACAGGGAAGTAGCTACCAGACTAATCCAACATCATATCCTATACATCCATCAGGCAAGTTGTCTTCTAACAATTTTTTTCATCATTTCATTTCCTTTAGCACCTGTGAAACATCTATTAGGTATACTACCTAAACACTTATTAATACTAAAGAAACTACCAATCACTTTCCTTTTAGTCCACCATTTTGTTGTTTTTCACATGCAGACATACTATTTGTTAGATGTTTATCATACCTCAAAAAATATTCTAATGAGTAATAATTCTACTGTCCAAGTTAAATGTATTTTGCATTCTGTCTTTCATTTTACAAGTTGCAGGTTCTTTTTCTCTGCATAGAATTAAATATTGTGTCTCAGTCCTCATTCACCTTCAACCATTTTTTACTAATCACATTTACAGAAATCTTCAGATGCATCCAATAGCATCTTTTTTTTTTTTTTTGAGCCAATTCTAAGTCACTTTTTACAGTCTTGGCCAACTTCCTTATGCAGCATTTTTTCCTAATTAGCAATGCCACAATTCTTTTTAGTCAGCTCAATCTCCCTTCTAGTTCCCTCTTTTCTCCCTAGTTTAGTTGAGCTAATTGAAGTAATTTCATGTAGTCCAACTAGATAAAACAGGTAGACACTTAGACATTTAACTTCAGAGCCAGCCCATTCTTGAACCTCATTGCACAGAAATGGCTCAGTATTCTACAGAAACACCTCAGAATCTCTGCATCCACACTTGTTCACTTACGAAATGTATCAGAACCCCATTATGCCAATGTCAGTCCAAGAGTTTGACATCTTATTCATGCAGACTATCCACTCTTGCCTAGAAATTACCTCCTGTAAACTGTTTCAATTTTACTAGCAGTTATGAGGTCTTCTACTACATATGATTTCAAGATAATATCATTATTTTAAAATACTAACACTTTAAAGTGTTAGTGATGATTTAACCTGTGTGAAATTTGCAGTAACACAAAAATTTAAGTCTGCCAATAACTCTTTGAAAATAAATCTGAATGCCTTTTGAAAACACTCAAAATAGAGCAATAATGAGTAAATGACAAACTGCCATCTAAGAACACAAAATTTTCTAAATTCACAAAAATATTGCCATCATTGTCTGCAAGCTCTTTGAGCATGACAGAAGGCAAACTACAGAACGCCTTGGGAAACAACCTTGAGAAAAAGAGGCGTGTGCAGCTATTCAGAGATATGCTGGCTACACATGAGCTGGGTAGTCAAAAGGGGTAAAATGTTATTGCTACTTGTGAATTGTTACTAAAATTATGCACAGCGGTTGCTATATTTTTCACAGCTTGAGGGTATGAGGGGAGGTAGGTGGAAAGTCTGGTGAATACTGCATACATATCATAATTTGCATGGCCACTGCAGGGCCACAGAAGTGACAGAAAAAAACCCTCATAATTTGAGATAGGTCAGTTTTAAATAGAAAATCACTTCTTTCTGAGTCAAAACTGTACCAAGAGTCACCTTGGTATAAATAAACCTTTAAAAACCCAAACCCCTACAGATTATGCAGTCAGTTTTAGAAATCATAATGTTCTTCAGAGATTTAATGTTCTTCTATACAGCTGAACAGATGGAATTTCTTATTGTTTGTTAACTGCACTAATACTTAAAATATAGTTCAAATTAAACTGAAAGACACTGCCTTCTAAGAAGAGGTGCACCATGCCAAAAGTAATGAGTGCTGTAGAGATTGAGCTGACATCATTGTAGCACATTATACATTTATAATGTGCAATACTTAAAGTAAATGTTAAATATTATTTCACAGTGGTTTAATTTGAGGGAAAACACGCATATTGCATCTTGGTAGCTGTCATGGGTAAACAGTATTTTGTGTCTCTGTTTAGGAGGAGTCTGTGTGATTTAGGAATTTTGTATCTAGTGGTTAGTTGCTTTTATTTCTCACCTGTTGACGCTCAGTTTGTTACCGAACTGTTACTTGTTGCATTTGTATCTACTCATATTCAGTCCTTATTGGTGGAATTGGTTGAACCCATAAAGGGAGGCAACTCATTCTGGAGCGCTCACCTTTAGTGTCAAACTAAGACAGAGGGGAAAAAAAACCCAACAAACCAAAACCAAACACAAAACTGCAGCATGAGACTCTAAATACCAAATGTCCACACATTTCTGCTCACTTTCCCCCTCTGAACTGCTTTACTGGTTCCAAAACCAGTTATAAATGGACCAAATCACAAATACCAATCACCATTCAACATTAAAGCTTCCACCAAAGAGTGCTTTTAAAAACTTTTCAGTCCTTTTAAATCCACTTGTTTTTTAGCTACATCCATTATGAGGAAAATTTCTGATTCTATCCAACCCATTTCTGCCTCTCACCTAATTGCCAATGTTTACTTATTTGGCCTTCCATGACATTTCCTCTATACAATCAACAATACTGCTTTCAAAAAAAACCCACCACCACACCCTTTCTCACTAGTTACATTTTCTCTCCATGCTATTTCATTGGTTTACAGCTTTTTCTGTTGCATCAGCAAGATGAGCTAAAAAAGCTCCAGTGCACTACTGCATTTACACCAATTGTTCTAACAGCTACTCTCAGAAATATGTAACTAATAATTATCTTGCAGCGCTTACAAAGTGTAAGAGATGGTTCGAAGATCTCTCGTCTGCCTCATGACCAGTGTCAAGGACAGAGACTGAAACCCCAAGGACAGAGACTAAAACCCCATGGACAGAGACTGAAGCCCTAAAACCCTAACACAGGAGTTCTGGCTTGGCTGAGGTGGGATGTCTGCCAAAGTGTTGCCTGC
>WBMY01013168.1:1037487-1055212 GCA_013397315.1 Donacobius atricapilla | reverse complement strand
CCGGTGCAAAACGAGGGGGGAGAAGAAAACGTCCGGCACGGGGAGGAAAAGAGGAGCGCGGCTCGTAGTCGGCAGGATTCGAACCTGCGCGGGGAGACCCCAATGGATTTCTAGTCCATCGCCTTAACCACTCGGCCACGACTACACCGACGAGCGGGAGTGCCGCCGCGTGAGCCCCATTAATTCATCCCCGCGCTTCCTCTTCCTCCCGGGGCTGAAACTTCCCCGAGCCTCCGTGCGTCCCTGGGCGCTTCTCTTCCTCCTCACGGGAAGCAGCTCGCACGCATCTCCCTGCCCTGAAACAACGGGCACGGCGCTGTTACCAACCCCATCCCGAGGCAGCGCCTGCCGGGTACAAGGCACGGCCACCCCCGCAGCCCTGGCCACAAACCTCGGAGCGGCGGTGTGTTCCGAAGTTTATTTTGGGACGAGAAAGGAAGCAGCTGGTCCCTCTGCTGCCCCCCAGGCCCCCGCGGCCGGGCTGGGCAGCCCTGGTTTGTTTGCAGGCTGCTGGGCGTACCTGGGCGCTTGGTCATCCCGCGGCTACTCTGCGCTGGTGTGCAGGGCTCCTGCAGGGCAGCGCTTGGGGAAAAAAGCTTCGCACCGGGCACAGCTTTGTGGAATCACGGAACCACGAAGTCGTTATGGCTGGAAAAGACCTCTGAGATCATGGGATCCAATCGTTTACCCACCCATCCACCATGCTCACCACTAAACCATAACTCTTAAGTGCTACATCCACGTGTTTTTTTTAACACTTCCGGAGACAGCAATTCCACAACCTCCCTGAGCAGCCTGTCCGAATGCTTGACCACCCTTTCAGTGAAGATTTTTTCCTTAATATCCAATTTGAAGTTCTTTAGGTGCAACTCGAGGCTATGTTTTCATCTGCCACTTGTCACTTAGGAGAAGAGACCGACCCCCACCTGTCTGCACCCTCCTTTCAGGTGGTTGAAGAGGGTCATAAGGTTCCCCCCTGAGTCTCCTTTTCTCCAGGTTAAACACCACCAGCTCCCTCGGCTGCTCCTTATCACATTTGTGCTCCAGACACTTCTCACCAGCTCTGTTGTCCTTCTCTGGACCGACAGAAACCACAGGTGATGCCAGGGAATATTTTAAACGTGATAAAAAACAGATGCTGACAGTGCATCAATGCAGCCAGCCTCCAAACAGGCTCAGCACCTCAAGTGGGTATGCAGCAGTGCCCCCAGAGAGAAGCAGCCCTAGAAAGAGGACCTAGTGAGTGGATTAAGACTTTTTACACCAGAAAGGAACAGCTGGAGGAGTTGGGATGTGATGGAAATGTCAAAATCAAGAGCGAGCCAAAGTGGCAGACACAGAATAGTCTTTTGATATTTGTGGTCAAACAAGAAATCTGGAACATGAAAACCACAAATACAAAAAAAATCAAACCAAAACAAAAAAACTTCATAGGTGGGGTTCCTTCCTAAACCCCATTGTTTTCTCTCCCTGCCACTACAAAGCAGTGTAAACACCACCATCCAGCTTCAGCCTTTCTGGCACATTAGTTGTAGGTTCCAGAAGTGCTTCAAGCCACCATAAAGTGCTTTTGGAACATGAATCATTCTCATGTGGCCTCAGAAGGGTTAAAAAGCCCTGAGGTAGAGTTCCTGAAAGCATACAATGAATAGTTTTATGGCAAAACACATTGCTTCTCTAATGGTATTTTTATCCCCATTTGACTTCCTGGATAATGCAATTTATTCAGATAGTAACAAGGAGTAAGCAGCTGGCAGTTTGCTGTCTGGGACAGCAAAAATTAGAGCAGAACCTGAGCCATGAGTTCCCACTGAAGCTTATCATGCTCACTGAGCAGTGTCCTGCCAGATGTTGCCAAGTGCCTGTGAAGGTGCTTCAAAAGCTAGGGATTTTCTCCCCAAACAAGTGTCTGCTTGGCCCAGTAAGCTGCCACTCTTTGTCCTGGAGAAGTTGTGGATGCTATGTCTGTGCACTCATAAAGAAGTCCAAGCACTGCCTATTTATCTGATTTCCTAACAAGTCTTATATATGGCATTTTTATAACTCCACAGCCTGTATCATTGTAACATATGAATAAAACAAGTGCCTCAGTTGTGCTAACAAGTTGTGGAAATAATCAGCTGATTTTTCCATGAGGTTAGGACAGGGTCTCTGTTCAGATGGTGACTGTGAAGAGTGAACCTCTGCATAAAAGGTGGACACAAATCAACCCTGTCAGGAGAAAACCAATATGCCAATAGAGCTGTCTGCAGGAGCTAAGCATCTACTTGCCTCTTTGAGAAGCAACCTCCCAGAATACCTGGAGTTTGATTCCCATGTTACTTTGGATGCCACACAGAAAATTTCTCCACTGAAACAATTTTTTGACTCAATTATCCACTGGAAACCTGCAGGGGAAGGCCTATGGGAGAATGTGCAAAGAATCTGAGAACCAACACCAGTAACATTCAACACTTATAAACTTACTTTTTCTTACCTACTACGTGGGTTACCCTTAGCTATTCCTCTCTCTTTCATGGTCCCCATCGCCTCAGTGAAATTGTCTATGAGCAAAGGAAAGACAAAGAAACTCTGAAGTTTCAGGACTACTTTCTTTGGGATTTATGGCTTTTTCCCCTGCCTCTTAGCTCTGCAGTACTGAGTGGTATGGTACATTGCTTGACTTAATTTTATCCATTCTTTTTTTGTTTTTTTTTTTCTCCTTTCTTTCCATACCCTCAACAAACTGAATCAGCATATTCATACGGTCAATATTTACTAACCTAATTTATGCATAGCCTCTGTATTAGAATTATTAATTAATTTGCACAGAATAATTGCCTAAATACAAACATATGTTCTTTTATGCAAAAACCACAGAAGGTCTAGTATAGTACCACACATACCTGCAGTAAATGGGGCAAGGCCAAAGATGACTGCTCCAAGTGGGAGAAGATACTTGAAGAAAAGGGAGTCAGTCTGATTTCAGTCAAAAGCCTCTGGAAAGTGAAGGAAAAGAATGAGTGGGAGACAAGTAATTAACCTCAATAGGAGGTTGAAGGAGTTTTATTTGTGCTCAAGATGTCTGAGCATTGGGAAGTGTCTATGTAAGAGAAGCTCATGCTGAAAAATGGTATCGTCCAGGTAGGCTAAGATAATAGCCCTCCACCCTCCCAACAGAGAGGTAATGGAGAAACCAGGTTTTAAACAAAGAGTTTGTGAAGAGATGCATATAACCTCTTTAACAGGAGGTGTAGCTGCTTCATGAGTGAAATGGCTGTTTCTGGTTTTTCTACCACCACCATAAAAAAATCTTTTAGCTGTCATTTCACAGAAATAAAAGGAAAATGAGTTATTCTTAGAACTCAAAACTCAGATACCTGCTATAAGCAAATCCCAGCTGCAATACAATATTGTTATAAATGTCATGATTTTGGGACACCTTTTGACATTTGGGTTCAGTACTATGGGTCTTCTGATCTGGGAGTACCTACTACATAACTATTCTATGGCCTGTGTCCTGAGCTGACTTCCTTAACCTTGTTTTTACACTGACACAGTCTAGGTTTCTACTTTACCCAGTGGCTTATCACTTTGTGCTAATGTCCTGGTGTGATTGTACGGTCCAGTATCCTCATAGTCTGGGGGTTTTTGGGGGGTTTTTTGTTTGGTTTTTTTTTTGGTTGGTTGGTTGGTTGGGGTTTTTTGTGGTTTTTTGTTGTTGTTGTTGTTATGTTGTTTTTGTTTGTTTGTTTGGGTTTTTTGTTTGTTTTTGTTTGGTCGGGTTTTTGTTGTTTTTGGTTTTTGTTTTTGTTTTCTCAGAAATGGATCCTGGGACCCGGGACAGCTATGAAACAAGAATATTTTCTGTCAGAGCTATTGTGTCCAGCACTGGCAAGGCTCTCAGAGCAGAGGGCTCCTGGAGGCTCAGCAGCAGCTAGTAAATGAGTTCATATAATTTTTCCCCACTTCTTTCTTCCTTTCCATGACCAGTGTTTCTACTCTCCTTCCACAGTACCTCTCTGCTCTTCTAACCACTGTCTACATGCAGGAGCAGGAAATGCAAGCATTTTCTTCAACACAAGGTGAAACATTTCAAAATAGTGTAAAGGGGTTGAGGTGGTTCCTGTGCTTCTGAGTCAGCTCTTACCAGGTGG
The DNA here is from genome assembly GCA_013397315.1 of Donacobius atricapilla. Lineage (NCBI taxonomy): Eukaryota > Metazoa > Chordata > Aves > Passeriformes > Mimidae > Donacobius > Donacobius atricapilla. The sequence goes on along the minus strand of WBMY01013168.1, from coordinate 1,051,076 downwards.
GGTGGGCATCCCCTGCCACCCTGCACTGCTTTCTCATCAAACCTCTGCCCTGAAGTGTCACAGATCAGGGAGACCCGGCTTTGAGCCTCCCTCCCAAATTCTGCTCCCAGACACTCAGCACAGGCCCGTGGTGTGTGGGTATTACAGACTCAATGCCTCAAACACTCAGCTGAGAATGACTTAGGCTCAGGTACAGCTCATCAGTTTTGTTCGCCTCTGGGTCCGTTTTCTGTCCACTAGAGAGCACTCAAATACCACCTATAGACGCAGGACGGGCACTGGTGGTGACTTCCGTCCCCAGCTGTCTCATCGTGCTGGTTTTGCATGCGGTAATTTTCTTCATAGTATCTGGTAACCCATGACACTCACCTTTTGAGAGCCCCCTGCCCAGCTGGTCTGGCACCATTCACTCGCACACACCATCCCACCAACTCCAGTGTAACTCTCAGCTCGTGCTCAAAACCTGACTCTGGGACCAGTTAGTTACACTGGGATTTTCTACAGAGCTGAAGTCAGTCTGTGATGCATTTGCAGTTAGGACTGTATTTACTTTTGATACACAATTTACTCCCAATAGCTAACTTTCACTGACTCATAGGCCAGAGGGGTTTTCTCAGCCACCTGCCTCAGCATGGATGTAGGGGACTGAGTAGTATGAAAAAGGGGAAGAATTGCCACATGTGCTGGAGGGCTGCTCACCAGCCATCTCCAGCAGGCACTGAGGTCCCACAAAGGATTAAAGCAAGGAAGAAAAACCTCTCAGAGCCTGTTAAAATATTGAGTGATTTGTGGTTGGAGTCTGTTCATTCTGTTCGATGCAAATGGACTGCAGCCCTACAGTTTAATCCCTCTCTGTTCATCACAGAGGCACGGGGGGATGAAGGGTCTCCATCAGGGTCAAGGTGTGACCCCATGAACTCATCCCAGGGTCATGTCTGTCTCCTGTACACTGAGCAGGGACCAGCTCTCGCAGCACTGCATGGGTGTGATTCTTGGCAGCTCATGGATTTGCTTTTCATCTCCCCCGAAGCAGCAGGAATACAACAGTGAGTTTATAAGCCCAGAGGAAATTGTCCACCAAGTTTTGAATCCCTGGCAGAGGACTACATCTGTAATCATGGCAGGATGAGGGGAAATCAGAGCCCTGCTTAGGGTATAGTAAGTAAAATGTAGGAGGAAAAAGCAAGGGCAGAAAACATATTTAAAAGAAAAAAAAGAATCAGCTATGGAAACAGTTTAAAAGCTGAGCATGGAACTTTTTTTTCATCCATGATTTGGGAGAAGTGCAATATAATTTCATAACTGAAAATGGCTGCACTAAGATTCCAGCAAGATGGTCACTTACTTATCACTCCTAATGCTATTTGTTTTCAGATGACAATTAAAAAACCCAGATGTAAACCAGCAGGAGATTTTATATTAGGACTGGGCTTCTCAGTGAGTTTCAAAGGTAGCCAAAATTGTAGATTTAAAGTTCACTCTTGTTATATGATGTGATAAGAGTGTTGATAGCCTGTCATGGCAATCGTTTAATCTACACACCTCCTAAAATCAGTGTAGATTTATTCTGGAGAGAAGGGAGCAGAGTTATAGAGCTGTTATTCATTATGCCTTATGCTTTTCTCCCCGCTTTAAACATTTAACCTGTAATATGATGAGCCACATGTCAGGAATAATCTAGTAGAAACCATAGGTAATCCCTGCTGAAAGATAAGCCTGGCTTTTGACCTGCTGCAGCCCTGGAATTAAAATTCCACCTCTCTTAAGTATTGGGAGTCCTCGGTAAATCATGGATAAGTTTCATGGTAGCCAGTGAGGAAGAAAATATGAGATTTTTCTGGTTTACCTCAGTTTAATAAAACCAAACCCTAAAATACAGAAAATTGTCTATATTATTCAAAAATCACATCTACAGTAGATAGATACAGTAATTTTTTTTTTTTCCAAAGACACCATAGGTTTTGAGTAGTTGAGTCCTTACATAGCAGCAATGGAAAGTATTTCCCCAGTCTAGGAAAAGTGAAGGAAGAGTCAATAACTGCACAAGTTTCCACCTAAATATGTTGACAAGTTTTTCAGGTCCATCTTCACTACACACCTGATAGAAGCCGGTGCCCAAAGATTTTATCATCATGTCCCTAACTCCCCCCAAATAAGCTCTATGCTTGTGCTAAGTTATTTAGTTGGAGATGAGCAAGAGACCAAGGCCTGCTTGGTTTTGGTACTGGCTCCTGGTTGCTCATTACCTGTGTGAAATTGTGGAAGTGGCTCCCTTTATGCAGATTCCTGACTGTAAGTGTAAAGGCTGGGAGTGATGGAGACCCAGGCTTCTCTGCTGAACTACCCACCAGAGCACAGTGTTAACCATCCAGGTTAGAGCTGGCCAGGTTTTGTTTCTGGATTTCCTTTTAAAATTAGGAAACGTTTCAGGGTCATTGTTGGAACAATTCCTCCATTTTATGAGTGATTCTGGACCTGACTGAAATTCTCCCAAAAAGAAAAAGTTCAACTTTTGGAATTAGCAAGAAAAAGGGCTGGGAGGTGAAGGGGTATGAGTATGTTATTCTTCAGCACCTCTTCCTTTAAAGGTGTGTGCAATTGCTCTGTCTGTTGCTCTGTGTATCTGCCAGTTTCTGTGGATGCTCCCCACTGAAAAACATTGCTGTAACCTAATGACCCATTTTAACCAACCATTGTAAAAAACTGGCAGCTCAATAGGTGAGAGGCCAGGATTTGTGTCTCTCTAAGGGAAAAGCTGAGGCATAAACTCAGCAGATACCTGTTTGATTTGGCTCACCAGTCACTTCTCATATGCCTCCAGCATGTGATGGAAATAAAAGGCAAGTACAATGCATTTTTTTGGTAAAGTGAGTCACATTGGTTCTGCTGCACTCTTTTCAATCCAGGATAACAAATGTGGCAGATGCCATGAGAGCTATTTCAATGGTTCAGCCTTTTCTAGGTGACAGCAAGCCAAAATAAGAGTGACCCAGTTGTCCTAGGAGATCGGCAAGATGCCTCTGTCTCATAGCACAATCAGTACAACCCAGCTCATCAACCAGTCGTTCATACACAGCTGTGGTAGGAAGGTGAACATCTTTCCAAGTCATTGCTGTTTCTTTCAGGAGCTGAGTTTAGCTCACAGATTTTTTTTTACAATAAGCATTTTAAGTCAGATGCTCTGAATCTTACCTAGAAAATGGCTAAGAGATTCTGAGTTTTACCAGGTCATGAACATGGGTATTTAAATTCACATTTTTTAATGAAGATAGCTGCACTTGTGAAGGTGTTATAAAGCCATAACTACTTGCCTATCCAGTGTTATGCAGTGAGATTATTCTTGCTTTATATTAGATTTTGACCTGCTCAGCATCTTGCTCTGTGCTGATCTGGTAGACTGGCTTTGTAGTCAATGCACAAAAGGAAAAATTCTGGTTCAAAGAGTGGCACAGCTGATGTGTGTCTAACAAATCTCATGTTGTAGATCAAGTGAAATGAATCTACCCTAAATACTTCTTTATCACACTCCTCCAAAATAATTAATACTAAAGTGGCACTATATAGGTGTTGGAGATTTTAGAGAAGTGGGTGATTGTGCTTCAGAAAGACAGAGTCAAAAACATCCCCAGAGAGGGATATTGCCGTTATGGTACAGTGGTGTAGCAAACATTTTGGATATTTTTCTCATGAGTCAAGTTTTCAGCTTTCTGTAGTGTGAGAAGCAACCACCACCTGGTGAGAGAAAGTGTCAGCCTGAGGAGAATAGAAATGAAGGACTCCTTGGGAGACCACATGGTTCAAGCTGGTCCTACAACCAGCTGTATCTATTCCTTGTTCATATGACGGGAACCTGAGCTGGAATCAGACACTCGGGCGTTCAAAGCTACAATTGCAAAACCAGAATGATAATTGGTACACGAGCATTACACAGTCCGGGGAGTGGTCTGGGCAGTGCTGAGTTGGGGAGTAAAAAGGTAAATGCAGGAACTGAGGAAAAGCTGGTTGCATGGAAGGTGCTGTTCCTTCCTGACACTCCACCAGGAACATCCATTCCAATCCTGCGCAAGGTTGTAAATACAACTTTAGTATTTCCTTAATCTTTTTCCCAAGCTGCCCACAAGAGCAGTCAGGGATCTGTTGTAAAAGAGAGGGCAAAACTAAGATAAGAAGGAGTGTGGCTGTCCCAGGGTCCCAGCCAGCACTGGCTGAGGTCCCTTTCCAAGACACTGTTCTTCATTGCTCTTGCTGCCGGCTTCTCAGCTCCCTACCAAATACCAAAGTCCCAGACCTTTCTTCCAACAAGAAAAGCCACTGTTTCTTGGCTGGCTAAGGTTCAGCCCAACCATGCTGGAATAAGCTTTTGAAGGAATGAAGGCAAGACCACAGACAATCCTGATGATGTCCTAGGTTTTCTACACACAGACCCATCAAGTACCCTGACCTGATCTCCAGGGATCTCCAGCATTTTCATTTGCCCAGGTAAATTAAATAGTGCTGTGGGCACACAGTTTGTGATGATTGGGAACAGGGCTGCGGTGGAGCCTCATCACTAATGGTCTACAACTGTGTAGGACAGGTGAACAGTATTGAAAGCAAAGGAACATGGAGTGCTGAGATATACCTGACCACTCACAGCAGGGCAGAGAGGGCACACAGGTGTAATGCATGTAAGGTGAAGGGTATAAAAGGTTGTATTGAAGAATAATAAAATTCTGCTGCTAAGAGCCTTCTTTGGTGTCAGTTGTACCTCCCTCTTGTAGTGCCAGCGACCCAGATCAGCATTGTCACAGAGTTAAGAGGGTCTCTGGTGTGTTTTTGGACTCAGACCCTGATGAAGAGTTCTTGGGGCAGTTCAGTTGTTAACACAGGCTGGGGACTTTTCTCAGCTGACAGCTTCTACATGACCATCAGTCTTGTAGATGATGGGAGTTTTTCCATGTGGGCATGGGCTGATCCACAGCACTTGACCTTGGTACCAATGAGTGTTCCTACAAACATTTAGTTTACATGTATAGATGTAGCCCAAGTGGCTACCTCTACTTGCACAATTATGTCTACCTGAAGAGCTCATGAGTCTTTATATTCACAACTTGTCTTATAAATACTGTATCCACAAGCCATTATTGTACAGAGGAAAAAACTATGGAGAAGATTCAGAGGAAAAAGCTAGAGAGAAGATTCAGATCTGGGTTCACTTGCACTTTCCACACCGCTAATTCATCAAGGCCCAGGAAAACCTTTAACTGTCCCTGTGCCTTTGACTCTTGTAAAAACTGTCAGCCAAGACTGAATCTGCATTCAGGGTGAGGCCCTACAGAAAGAACAGAGGCAGAATTTAACACCTCCTTGTGCCAAGTGTGAAGTGCTGGTTAGCAAATCAGCAGCTGCCCTCCTAAAAATAATTTCATTTCATACAGGACCCAGTCATATTAAGACATTTTGAGCTGCACTTTTCTTCTGGACACAGGTGAAAGAGCCCAAAATGGCATATTTTGACTTACTAACCTAGTGAGATCAATGTGTGAACCACAGAAATAGTCAGTGCTCTCTGTACACTGCTAAAGCAACCCACACACAGTGCTGTGCTCTTCAATAATTTATTCACTATCAGAAAGTCCCATCTTATTTATTTTTTCCTACTAAATTCTGATGATCTTCTCATAAGGTCATGTGCACAGGTGCTAAAATAGGTACCTGGGGTTTCTCTGCCGGATACTCAGGACACCCCTGTAGACACACAGAATCATTTAGGTTGGAAAAGGTCTATAGACATTGTGCTGCTCAGTGAGGCAGAAGGTTAGAATGCCCTCCTCTTTTCTGAGGCAGCAGCTGGAGGTCTGGATATCTCAGGTAGCACCATATATTCACATTAAAGAATCTGATATTGTCTCAGGTGCCTGAACCTGTGCATAAGTGTTCTGGTGTGTAAGGACAGACTAGGAAAAGTGTGTAAGTGGGCAAGGCAAAGCAAGCATGTAGCCTGCATTAAATATAAATCATAGAATCATAAAAAGGCCTGGGCTGGAAGGGATCTTAAATATCATCTTGTTCTGCCCCGCACCTACTGTCATGGGCAGGGGCACTTTCCACTAGATCAGGTTGCTCAGGGCCCCATCCAACCTGCCCTTGTACACTTCCAGGGATAGGACATCTACAGCTTCTCTGTGCTGTGGCCCTACATGTGGCCATGCCTCACGCCCTCACAATAAAGCATTCCTTCCTATTATCCAGTCTAAATCATTCCTCTTTTACTTTAAAACTATTCCCCCTTGTCCTATCACTGTCTCCCAGTATAAAAAATTGTCTCTGTTTCTTTTCTATAAGCCCCCTTTAAGTACTGTAAAGCTACAGTGAGGTCTCCCCAGAGACCTTCTCCAGCCTGAGCAGCCCCAGCCCTCTCAGCCTGTCTCCATAGGAGAGGTGCACTGAGATCCTCTTTGTGTCCTACTATAAATAACAGGTCCATGCCTTTCTTGTTGAGGCAGAAACAGATGCTACCCAAATACTGATGTCAGTACAGCCCACAGCAGCTTGTCTGCAAAGAGCTGAGATAGGCAGTTGTGAATACACACCACTATGTGTTAGGAAATCAAGGTCATCCCTGATACGGCACTTGACATCCTACACTGATGTGTTTCAGTGGCTCCATCCATGCAGCTGTCCATGTCCAGAGGCATGCCTTTAACTTTAGTGGGAGAAATAAATAAACGTACAGGGGCTGCAGGATGTAATACATTGCATATATCTCCTTTTATTGCGTTTACCAATGGAACAAAATATAGGCAGAAAGCTTGTTCTAAGTTACACCTCAAAACTTTGCGAAGGACCCTTTGCAAAGATGCAATTTGCTCTTCGTATTAACTCAATGACTTTTCAAGACACAGTCTCAAATGTGAAATAAGATGGAACTTCACCTGATACACCCATAGTAAAAACTTTAACACCTGATCCTGCAACTCACACTCAAGTCTATCTATTGCACAGCACAGAGAAAAAAAAGGGTGTGTCCAAAAAATGCATTCCCATTTGCAGCCAGTTTTCCATCTCCTCCTTATTATACAGGACACACTTGTACTGGGTTGCTTTACGTGTATTCCACAGCCTACATGGAGAGAAACCAGAGTGGGTGCCCTCCAAACTGCAAGTGCCTTCCCACATTCCATCTGGGCCTCTGAAAACACCTTACCCGGAGCCTCAGTGCTATAAATCCCTTCTCCAGGAGATGGTGCTCCTGCCCTGGGAGAGCCCTTTCCAGGGCTTGCAAGCTTCCAGATGATGCTCGGCCCCACTGCAGCCACCCGGTCCCTCTGCTGAGCTGGGACGGGGTGACTCGGTGAGATGGGTTCTTTTCCGAGCTTCTCGTGCTGCTCAGCAGCTGAAGGAGAAAGGGGCCAACGGCATGATTTTTTGTTTACAAAGCAAAAAGTTGGAAAAGGCCAGATGGAAAAGGAAAGCAGAAATTGTGGGGTTAAAATGCAGAACTGGGTAGGAGACCAGAAGGTACCAGTGGTAAGAATTAGTTTGTGAACTGCTCAGTTTGTCCCATGGTGTGTGCTGGTGTCTGTGGGGCCTTTCAGGTGAGAGCCATCTCTCCTGTGGGCCCAAACCCCCCACATCTGTCATGGAAGGACATGCTGCCCTGTCAGGGGCGTCAGGGACAATCTTTGATGGTAGTGATGCCAGACCACGCAAAGCTGCAATCAAACACAAATTTGCACTGCGTCTTTTCCCCACCCACACACCCACCTTCCTTCTCCTCACAGCCCAGCCCAGCACAGCAGCAGGCTCAGAGGAGTGAAGGGAGGAGTGCTGGGCTGGAGCTGAGGGGTGGCAGGTCTTCTTTGGCCAACTGCACACCTTAGCTAACCCCCAGGGCTTATTCGCGTCCCCAGAGTAACTGTACAGGAAACCAAATTTACGAGAATTTAGTTCCATTTGTCAGGTCTGTGGCAGAAAATAAAAACATGGGATTACAGCATTTAAGTGATTGAGAGAGAAAAGGTAACAACAATACCAAAGGATGGGAAGATAACTTAAAGGGGAAAAAAATGCCCCTAACACATTCCTTCCATGTTCATAGTGGTGAACAGCTGCATCCAGAAAGTTATGAGTGAGATAACTGGAGTTATGACTGGAGTTATTACCAATAACTGGAGTTGCTGGTAAGACTTTGCATTGCAATGGAAAGCAAAGGACTTGGGTTTTGTATGGAGAAATTCTGTCTCAAGTGGCAGAGAAGTCAGCCTGATGCAACAGTCATGAGCAGCACTGGCTGGGAAGGGGTGGGGAGAGGGCAGAGAAGAAATTTCCAAGGAGTAGTTGGGAACTGGAAAGATCAGGGTGAGGTACTCTGTTCCTTTTCTGGTGTTCCCTTGGGTATTTGCAGGCAAACACTCTCCCAGCCAGGTCTCCCTTCTACTCCCCGATGCCCCCAAATCTGAGGAGCCTTCACAAAGGGCCTGGAAGCTGGAGGACAAGAAGTTGGGGAGGAACACAGTGATGTGAGAAACTGATGAGAGGAAAAAAAGATTGAGTGAAGATCAAAGGATTTAATACATAAGAATAAGCAATCGTGGAGCAGAGCTTGAGGAGAGCTGTACAACGCTGCTTTCCCTCGTAACATCTCATATGTTCATCCAGGGGTGGGGAGGAGACAGCTGACGGCTTTCTTGACCTCTGTGACAGCTTTCTCAGCTGGGCTCTGTGTTAATGCTGTAGGAACTGCTTTCTGGAGGTACTGCTCCCTCTCCAGGAACTAGTAATGGGAAGAAGGTGGTTAACTAGGCTGAAAGGGAACCCAGAAAGAAGGGAAGTGAATCCCACCCCTTCCAACTAGATGCTGGCCTAGACTACCACTGTGAGGACACTTGAGGTGAGTCATCACCAAGATCCAACAGCTGTGCTTGGTGCATTGGCAAATCACTTGCTGACTCTGCACTTTTCAAAAAGCAGAGTCAGCTTTTAATTTTTTTAAGTTGACTGAGCACTCAGTTGTGTTTTGACTCACTATTTTCAGGTGGCTTATGCCAGACCCTGTAGACCAGATGCTGAATAGGACAATTTTCCCTGAGGGGATATTGGAAAGCCTTTTTCAAGAAACTTTTTTGTTTCCAGAAGGATTGAACTCTCCACAAAGCATTTCCTGTCCCCTAGCTAGAACACAGTGCTCAAATAGAAAGTGATGTGAGACCAGGACATCTTTGGGCAGCCAGACTGAGCTGACATCAGGTCTCTGGGCCTGAAGCAAAGCAGCCTACAGGGTCCTTGAATCCATCTGATGTTTCACGCATGGAGTTTGTACCTTGATTTTTTTTTATCTTCTCTGGCTATCCCTGCGCAGATAATCAGAAAGAATTCAGCTTGGCTTCAGTTTAAGTAAGTTTTGGAAGGAGTTGTTGGAAGATTTGGAAAGAAAATGATGCTGTTACTTAGCTACTTGCTGAGCTGGCCCTGCCATCACTTGTAGCCATCTCACTAGAAGACATTTGTTAAGTGAAGCCCCAAGAGGCTTCTTGTGTGGTAACTACATGAAAACACACTCTTCCAAGTAGCCACTGGCATCAATAGTCTGATCACTGAACTTGCTCAAGACTTGAAAAACTGGTGGAGCCCCACTGGCTCAGCTAACAGAAGGAGCTGCAAACACCCTCAGTTTTGAAGCGTGGAGGGGTTTGTCACTACAGCTTATTTCTATTCCATCACAAAGGGTTGATGACAGGGAAGGTGAGGTGGAGGTGCAGAGCTTTGGGAATGTGGCTGAAACATGAGGCACATGATTATTCCTTGAGGATTTCCCTTCTGCCTCAGTTTCCTACTTTGAGAAGTGGGCTTCCATGCCTGGTGGGGTTCTAGTTAGATTAATTCCTGTGCTGAAGAACATCAGTAGAGCAGCCCATCTGCCAGACTGGGATCTTGCCCACAGCTGTACAAGAGGAGGTAGCTGTGGTAGGGTGATTCTCCATGACCAGGACTCAACCCCTGTGGGTGGAAATGATTCAGTGCTCCACACACAAAGGTCCCCAGCTGCCATGGACAATGCAGGAGGGCAAGCCTGGCAGTGCTGGGCACAAAAATAGGGAGCTCAAAAAGGGGGACTGCAACAGAGGGGACAAGCCCAAGTGTCAGCCAGGCAGGAATGATTCCTTCCTGATCCTGACGCAATCACCATCCAAAAAATGTTCCCAGTAAGAAAACTGGGTTAGTGAGAGACTGTTCCCTTCTTACCAGAAACCTGACCAGAAGGGTGTATTGGTCAAGGAAGGGAGAGATTGAACTGAGACATGGTGCAAGCTGTTTCAGGAGTCAGGATCCCTCCTGGGCATATAGCCATTGGCTTCATGTTACTTGGGACTGGTTCTTAGGGAAAAATTAGAGGCAAATGTGGCCCATCTTAGGTTTTGGCATGCTTCTGATTTAATGCTCAGTGAACAGGGTGTCAGGACAGTCTCAAATCTGTGTTTTTCAGCCCATGATAGAGATACCCAGAGGATTTTTAAGTGTAAGAGCAAGGAGAAACGGAGCAGGGCTGTGGCCAGGATCATCATGTTGGTTGAGGGGCCCCATGGGCAGAAGCACATCGCTGTGCCCACAGCAGTGGGGAGTGCCCTCAGGAAGAACCAGTCTATTTGCTGGTGAAGCTGAACGGACATAAAATCTCCCTCAGTTATGTGGGTGTTTTTTTCTGTATAAACTTGCTAATTGAGTTGTAAAATAAAACTGCAGCCTTTCCTCTCCAATTTCTGCTGCTGCAGCAGCGTGCTAATTTGGGTTTGGAAGGGGGCTGGTAGAAAGTGGCTTTTTGCCAGTGTGAAATTATGCACAAAAGTTTTGCAGTGGGAGAGAAGGGAGCCCATCCCCAGCACAGGGAAGGACTGGGGGCAGGAGCTGCTGTGCTGCTGCACAGGGCTCGGGAGGCTTGGGAAGGTCCTGCAGCTGGGCTGGGCTGGGCTGATGGAAATTCAAGAAAGCCCAAAAGGGTTTAAATGAGGCTGCAATGGAGAACAGATGGGAAAGTCAGTGCTTGTGCATCTCGATAGACGCTGTGTGGTTGAGAGGATGAGCTGTGGGATTTCACATCTACCCTATGGCTCGGCTGGGCAGGATTTGCTGCTTGGCTTGGTGTACCTGTGTGTGTGTGTGTTCATGTGCCTTCTGGTGTGGCCATGTGTGCCTGGTGCTCACAGGCGTGTCCACGTCGCTGGGGTTGTGTGGGGGCGTGTGTGCCTGTGTGTGGGTCTCCATACAGACAGCACAGTGATCTGGCTTTTGCCACCCAGCAGCGTAAGGCTCGGTCAGGGGGACAGCTGCACCAGATGGGTGCAGGGAGAAGGATGGTGTGGTACAAATTGATGCACAGGAACCCATTGCTCAGCTCTGCCAGCTCGCAGCAGGCAGGGATTTGGCCCTGGTGCCCACACTGGGCTGAGAAGACGACGGGTCTGTGTGCAAAAGAAGTTGTGGGGGAGGAACAAGCAGGAGGCACAGCTGTCTGTTGCATCAGTGTAACTTTAATTTTTGAAAGATACACATCAAAAATGCAGTGACAGTGACAGTTCCAGTCCCACGGAATTTGGTGAAGGTTGGGCTTCCACGTGTGGCAGGTACCTGCACCCCAACCTGCAGGAGGATGTATAGACTTGGAGATCCGAGGCTAGGCCCACACTCACCATTTTTGAACCTTTCACTGTTTCCCTTAAACTGACCGTGTGAAACTATTCCAGGCAGGACGCTCCAGAAACCATTGCAAGAAGCCCAGGGGTTTATGGATAGACTTGTCTGCCCATTTAACAGTCCTTCCCACCCCATGATCCTTCCATCCCTTTGGTGACCCTTCTGCTCCCTTCCTTGGGCAGCACTGGGAAAGGGAATGCTGCCATATGCTGCAATGGGAGCATCAGGAGCACAGTTTGGAGCCTGGGGCTGCTCTTTGAGGTGGGATTAAGCAGGACAGGACAAGACAGTGCCCTGAGCCCTGCTTCCATGTTCTGGTTCTGAGAAGGCCCCCAAATGGACTCCCTCTGGCCAGGAGGGAGTGGGGCCTCAGGGCCGGGAGATCTTGTTAGATGGTTTTTAAAAATGACCTTCAGTATCTGAACAGTGTGAGCCTGGATTGAATAAGGGACTGACAGAAGAGTAACAGTTAATGAAGCCTTCCCCTGCCAGCCCTTCCTCTGCCGCCTGCCCTTGCTGGCTTAGGCTCCTGGGGGTCACTGACTGCTGGGGGGCGGTGTGTGCAAGGCCCTGTGTGAACAGGCTGAGTGTGCAAATGCCATGCAAGCCACACCAGCTCCATGTACAGGCTGTGCAAGCCTTGTGCAAAGGCTGTGCAAACTCTGCAAATGCTGTGCAAGGTGTGCAAATGGCTTCAGGCCTGGCCATCCAGCACTGCATGGGACAGGAATTTCTCAGGATGGGGTTTTGTTGGGATGGTGTCCTGGGAGTGGCGTCCATGTCTCTGCACAGTGTGTGTACATACCGAGCAAAGCCGCTGGTTGGCATTAGAAACCCGCTCGCGATACTGTGACAAGACACCTGTAAAATTACAGCAGAAAGAAATCCAAGAGGCTGCAGTGACAAATGCTCGTGAGAAGCTGATTGTTTTGGGGGGCGGGGGGGTGGAAGAAGAAAAAAAAGCCGTGTTTGTTTTGGCGAAACACCTACATTCCTTCAAATAAATCATCGCAGCGCTTGTTTTTGTATTTGCGGAGAAATCGCAACAGACATAACCAAGGACTTAGGAGACTTGAAATAACATCCTAGTAAATACCCCACTTTGTTATTTTAATCGAGACCCAAGGAAACATCTGAATTTTACCAAGGAAACCCTCCGTGCGAGGGAAAACATCAGCCTGCAGCCCGGCCGGGTCTTTGTTTTGCTCCGGTGTTGGACTCCCGAGGCGGAATTACCGGGGCCGATGGAGGCTCGGGGCATCCCGGGGCATCTCGGAGCGGTGCGGGGGGAGCCTGGGGGCCCGGGGCCACCCCACAGCGGGTCGCTCCGGCTCCCCCCGGCCGCTCCTGGTCCGGCCCTGCCGCCAGCATCATCCCGCGGGCCAGCGTCGGGGAAAAGGGGTCTGCCCGAAATATGGGGGTGTCGGTTCCTCCGTTCGAAACCAGTGTGGGACCGGGGCCCACGCCTCAGTACGGGGGGGTCGGTGACCCGCTCCAATACAGGGTGAAGTTTCCCGGTCCAGTCTTCGATGGGGGGGTCCCCGCTCTGAGAAATGACCCCTGCAAACAGAGGCGGCGGTGCCCCCCAACCACCCTCCAGCCCGAACTGAGGTCGCCTTCCAAAGTCAAACACAACCCCACTCCACCCCACAGTTAGGCTGGGGTGACGCCTCGGCGCGGGGCTGTGGGATGCAGCTCCCCCCGCCAAATGAGGGGTGCAGGTGACCCCAGCGGGCGGGGGCCTGGAGCCTGGAGGGATCTCTCACCTGCCGGGGGACCCAGGGCGGGATCCGATGCAGGGTCCGAGGGTCCCTCACCTGGCGGCGGAGGCGGGGCGAGGTCCGAAGGGGGTTCTCTCAGGGGGGACGATGTCCAAGGGGGGATGCGGGGGTCTCTCACCTGCCGGGACGGGCGGGACG
>WBMY01013168.1:951033-1036329 GCA_013397315.1 Donacobius atricapilla | reverse complement strand
CTCTGTTGCCCTCTCCATACCCGCGAATCTAATAATAATAATAATCCAATGCACATACGCACCTAACGATATACCTCTAACAACTACATGTATATATGTACTTTGCGCCCTGCCGGCCAAGATTGCTCGGCTGGGGGAAAAATAACACATTCCCGATCGAATGAAATGAAAACGCGAACTGAAAAGCAGCGCCAGCCGCACCTTGTGCTTGTCGCCGGCTGCCTCGTGGTGCGAGAGCCCCCCCAACCCCATTTCCACAACCAGAAGGGGCCGCATCCTGCCGGCAGCCTTTGCGGGAGAAGGTTTACTGGAAGCTGATGGAGAAACGTCGCGGGAGCGAGGCGGGACGGGGAGGAGGGTGGGCACTGCTCGGCTTCTGAGAGCTGGGCGAAAAGTGCACACAGGTCCAGGGAAGTTTCAGCGCAAAGCGAAACCAGATGAACTCTTCAAAGGGATCTCCTTATCTGCTCTTCTCTGATTCTCATAGGAATTTTAGATCTGCTTTTCAGATAGTAATTGTAATAACTATAATGAATATTAATGCTACTAATAATGACAATAATAGCAGCAGCAGCAGCAAATGACAGGCAGAAGAAGTTTCCCCCGCGGCGGGCGGTGCAGGCTGCGCCCAGCGGCGCTGCCGGCGGCGGGTCGGGGCGCTCCGGGCACAGGAGAGATGTTTGCAGCGTGCCCAGGTTAGGTTTCTCGTTAACGAGGGAGAAAACAAAAAACAACCCTCCCAGAACTCAATTAATCTCTTCTTCCCAGCTCCACCTCGTTTGGTGTTTCTTTTTTTTTTTTTTTAAATTCACATTGAGTATATTTATTCAGAAACTGCACAAGTCAGTGTCAGGTCTTTGGATCCACTAAAAAATAGTGACAAAACGAGGCTAGTCTGTGTCTATCTGCGAGGGGGAAGCGGAATTTTTAACAGCATGTGTATGTGTGTGACACTTGAGGCAGAAGAAATCGGTGACAGACCTGCTGATTGGGGGTGGCAGTGTGCTGCACAGGTTCCGGTGTGGCTTCTGTGCCAAAACAGAGCAGTGGTGCATCTGGGGTCCCTGGAACACCTGGGAGGAGGCAGAGAAGCCTCCTCAAGGTGTGGACAAGAGGGCTGATGAGAAGCCACTTGTTTGAATTGATTTCTACCTCCCTCTGTACCTCCTCCCTGTCTGTTTTTGGTGCCCCCAGCGAGAGTGATGCTCCTGGATGCAGGACACACACACTGTGTCCCGCTGGGATGCTCAGGGAGCCGTGCTGCACAGCGAGATCTCCCCCATGACCGATGTGTCCCTTGCACCTCCCTAATGAGAACTTGGCTTTGGCTTGCTGACATTTAATTTTTTTTCCCCTCTTTTTTTCTTCTGTGTTATCTCTTCCAGATGCCTCCCCATCCAGCTCGGAGCAGCGGTACCTCTTTGACATCTCCAGCCTGCCCGAGGCCGAGGAGGTGACGGGAGCGGAGCTGCGGATCCTGCGCTCCCTCCCTGAAAACCGGAGCTTGGCGCTGTCCCCCGAAGGCACCTTCCACCACCTCCTGCTTGCCACCTGCCCCAGCCGGGACGGCGAGGAGCCCCGGCTGCTGGACTCCCGGGCTGCAGACATTTTGGACACGGGCTCCTCCAGATGGGAGGTGTTCGATGTCTGGGAGGCCTTGCGCGATCAGAGGGAGAGGTCGCCCTCGGGAAGGCTGCTGTGCTTCCTGCTGAGGGTCGTCTCGGGTGGGTCGCGGCAGCTGCTGCCGCCCCGGCAGCTGGGCTTCGGCAGCCCGCGGCCGCAGCCGCAGGAGCGGGCGCTGCTCGTGGCCTTCTCCCGCGCACAGAGGAGGGAGAACCTCTTCAAGGAGATCCGCGACAAGATCAAGGCCCTGGGCAGCCCCCGCTCCCTGGAGCCCCCCGATCCCGGCCAGGAGGCGTATCCCAAGCGGAGGAAGAGGAGGACCGCCGTTGCCGCCCGGTCTGGGGGCAGAGGCCACGGGAAGAAGGCGAAGACCCGCTGCAGCAGGAAGCCCTTGCACGTGAACTTCAAGGAGTTGGGCTGGGATGACTGGATAATCGCCCCCNTCCCCTGTCTTCCCTGGGCCATCCATGACTCATCTTCCATGAGCCCAACAGGGATGGGGGATACCGCTCTGAGACTGTGAGTCTGCCACTATCTCTGTGCCTTGCCTGTTCCCCCCCTGGAAAGGGGGCCACACAGCGTGGCAGAGCCCCAAGGGAATGTCTCCTCAGCCTCTGAGCTCTGCCTGATACCTTTGGTTTGCCTGAGTGGGGCTGCCAACTTCTTTCCCAAAGGTTTTGGAAAATGTCTAGGCAAAATTTTCTTGGTTGGAATGATGACCTGGGGTGGGGGGGAGGTTGAGTGGTGTCTGTGGCAGAGGGATCAGATCAGCATCATCCTCTGGCTATGGCAGTGGGATGGAGCTGAGGTAGGAATGCTCTTTTCTTTGAGTTACAGGAGTTTTTCTGGCAGTCTTCAAATTGCTGCCCTGGGTTTCCTGGTGGAAAATTAAGGGATCCCTGGGGGAAGGCAGGGAGTGGACAACCTGTGGCTGACATGGGTTGTAATCACTTGGTCCAGGCCTGTTTGCAATAGGGAGAGGTTTGTGAGTCTGCTGGCAGAGACAGGAAAGAAGGAGAACCAGAGGCTAAAAGAGTCAGGTCTGAAGCAGAGCTTGTGCTCTTAAAAAGATGGGAGTGGTCCTGGGAGGCCTTAGATGGAGATGCCTCCACTCCACGTAGTCGGAAGCACTGGCCCTATGGTCTGTGTNACAAGCCACGCCATTATCCAGACCCTGATGAACTCCATGGACCCGGAGTCCACCCCCCCGAGCTGCTGCGTGCCCTCCAAGCTCAGCCCCATCAGCATCCTCTACATAGACTCTGGGAACAATGTGGTTTACAAACAGTATGAGGACATGGTCGTGGAGACCTGTGGCTGCAGGTAGCAATTTCTGCAGCTCTCCCTATCCNGTCTGTGGCAGAGGGATCAGATCAGCATCATCCTCTGGCTATGGCAGTGGGATGGAGCTGAGGTAGGAATGCTCTTTTCTTTGAGTTAAAGGAGTTTTTCTGGCAGTCTTCAAATTGCTGCCCTGGGTTTCCTGGTGGAAAATTAAGGGATCCCTGGGGGAAGGCAGGGAGTGGACAACCTGTGGCTGACATGGGTTGTAATCACTTGGTCCAGGCCTGTTTGCAATAGGGAGAGGTTTGTGAGTCTGCTGGCAGAGACAGGAAAGAAGGAGAACCAGAGGCTAAAAGAGTCAGGTCTGAAGCAGAGCTTGTGCTCTTAAAAAGATGGGAGTGGCCCTGGGAGGCCTTAGCTGGAGATGCCTCCACTCCACGTAGTCGGAAGCACTGGCCCTATGGTCTGTGTCCTGCAGGAGGTACTAGTTGGTGAGTCCCCTCCCTTTCCTGCACAAAACTCTGTTTCCAGGGGTGTACTGGGAACCCGGCATCAGGCCCACAAGTCACACAGCCATCCCGAGCATGTCTGGAGAGAAACAAAGGTCCCAAGTTCCCTAGGGAAGAGCCATTTCACTCGGGTTCTTCCCTTTCCAAATAATCTCTATAAAAGCACTAAGCTCCACCCTATCTTTCTTTGGCATCGATTTCCCAGGGAGCTGTGTCACTCCCTGGGGTGCTGGCTGCTCCCTGCTCCATTAAGGGAGCTGGATCCTCCAGAGCAGACCTTTCCCACGCCGGGGGCTGAGTGCTAGGGGACTGCTATATGAAGTGGGGTGCTTTGACATGTGCTGAAAGGGCTGCAGGGTTTTAGGAACTCAGGAGATGAGTATAAATTACACCTTTAAACCAGAGAAGTTCTTCATCCATGCCAGGGTGTGCTTTGGATGCTGGGAAGCATTTCTGCTGCACCTCAATGGCTTTTGGTACCAAACTTTGGCTTCCTGGGTGAGTTGGCTTAGACCAGAGATATATTTGCACAGATTTTGTTTGATGGTTTGTTTTTTTTCTTATGGGAAGGGTGTTGGTGTGTAAGCATCAGTGCTTATTTAGCGATGGTAGTTTGCTTTTGGAGGAGATAAATCCCTGCTGGAAAACGTGGGATTTTTCCTACATAAATCCAGCTGTCCTCCATGGCAGGGGTGTTCTGCTGGGAGGGCTGAGCCTGGCCAGGGCAGAGAGGGAGTTGCCTCAAAAAGCTCTGCTAAGATCCAAATGATCTCAAAGATCAGAAAAGCCTTGGTAAGGTTCAACAGCCCCTTCCTTTCCCCCAAGTGCATGAGTAGGAAGTAAAGATGTCCACTGAAAACAGTGACAGATCCACTGGGATAACACCCCCTGCCTCCCTCCATCCTCGCCCATGGAGCCTGCTCTGCATCCTCGGGCTGTGGCGGGTGGCAGCTCAGAGGGGCTAGTGTGGTGCCCATAAGTCTCATGTACCCCCTCGACACCTGCAGAGCTCCTCTGGCTTTACATCCCTACATCCAAGAGTAAAACCCATCTCCCTGCCTCAGCATGAATGTAAATATATGATGTACCTGTCTCCAGGGGGGTGTTCAGAGATGAAGGTTAGGGGGAAGGATCAGGTCCATGCCATGGGTTTTCTCCCTGTCAGCATTTGGGGGGGGCTGAGGTTCCTGAGTGGCTGAGGAGGGGTCAGCACAAGGGTTTGTGGATTTCCTCTGCCCTTTGGCTTTAGCACAGCTGGTTGGGGAAGGAGGTTGGCGCAGCAGTGCTCAAGCTGCCAGATTCCACATCAGTTATAAATAAAGTTACTAAGCTTTAGAAGTACCTAATTTTTCAATCGCTTTCAGTTGTTTGATAGTTTTTCTCACTGCTGAGACAATTTTTTTAAAATGTTTTTGTTTCTTTTACCCCCTCCCCTGCCTCCAAATATTTGTGGTGAAGGTTCATGGGCAGTTCAAAGCCAAGCAAGATATATGAACCTCCTGGCAGCCCCTGCTGGCTAGTGGCTCTTGTGAGCCTCCACCAAAAGGGTGTCCTGAGATCTGCTCCTGTGGTACTGTGTCCAAGGGGTGGCAGTGCCAGTGACCCCAGTTCCTGTGTTTTTTTCAGCCAGAGTTGCAGGGAACAGACAGATTCCACCTGCCTCAGGTCTGGAGGTAGCTCATGGAGAGTCTTGCAATGCTTCACCCCAGCCCCGATTCTGGGGCAGTGCCCACTGCTGGGGCTTTTGTCCTGAAATCCATGATGGCTTTGCTGATGCTGGGAACAAAAGCAGTGGCTCAGTTGCTGCAGTTCTGTGGCCTGGATCAGTACGATAAACCAGAGGGGAGGATTTGGGGGGAACGCAGAGGCTGCTGCTGGCAGTGATGCTGTCCTTGGTTTCACCCATTTGGAAACCTGACCTGGCTCTCCCCTGGACAGGGATGTTTGGTGGGGGAGCAAACCTCATCCCCCCGAGAGCAGCCCAGTGGTGCTGGGGCCTGTGCCAAGTGCCCCTTGTTCCTTTCCTGGGCAAACAACCTCTGGAGGACAAAGGGAGGGCAAAGGATGGAGTTGGATCCTCTTTCTGCTTCTCTAAGGAGTCAGGGGAGACGGCTCCCTGCCTGGGGTTGCTCCAGGGGGATGTGTGTGAGCAGGGAAGGCTAGAGGAGAGTGGAGCTGGGGCCCTTGGTGGGTAACTGTGCTGCTCCCCCACAAGCCAGGGTATCGGCTGCAGGGCTTGGCTGTCACATTGCTGGTTGCTTCTAGAGGAACATTTCCAAAGCAGAAGCCACCACTGCTCCCTTTATGAATGCAAGAGCTGCCTCTCCATCCCCAGGCAGATTTGGAGATTGCACCAGACAGTGGCATTAGTCTTGGGCAACAACCATCAGAGCTGTTGCAAATGTGTAGAGGTTTAGATTAAATATTCGGGGAAAAGAGTTGTAAAGCTCTGCCCAGGGAAGTGTGGAGTCCCCATCCCTGGAAGTGTTCAAAAACTGGGTATGGCTCTTGAGGAAATAGTTTAATGGTGAACATGGTGATGATGTGGGGTTGATGATAGGACATGATCTTTTCCAACCTTAATGGTTACATGATTCTAAATGGTAGTGGTGGGTGTGAAAGCCTTTCCCAGGCAGGGAGGTTCTCTCAGCTGAGCTGCTGCAGCCCTGCACTGTTGGGGCAACACAGGGATGTGTCTGTAGAGGGCATGGAGCTGTGAATCCTGCCTTTGGAGAAAGGTTGGTGGGGCACTGGCTGTAGGATGGTGGTAGGCCAGCCAAGCTCCCATCCCTGGAGCTGCTCCTCTGCAGAAAATCACCCTCTAATGCCAAAGGAAAAGCCCAGAAAAAATGTATTTCTGATCAGTTGCCTCTTGCCTGAGCTGAATTTTAGGCACATGTAAACTTTATAAATATGAGACTAGAGGTTGAACATGGACAAATATTAATTCAGCAGTCTCAGAGTGATTTTAATGGATAATTATAGGTTCTCATTCTGCAGTATTTAGCTAACCTTTCCAGTTAAAAAAAACCCCAAACAGTTTCCATGCAGTGCGTATTCTCCTGGAGGATTTGTTTGACCTTGAGCACCATTTTTATCTGCAGGATATAATTACAGTGAAACTAGAAATACTAAGCATTTGAAAAGGACTATATATCCATGCTTAACTAGCTCCCTCCTCTCTGACATGGGACTGTAGTTGCACAGGAGTAGGGAAACTTGCAGCGTGATCTCATTTGACTTAGAAGCACTGGGGCTGGGATCTGGGGAACCCTGCCCAGTTGGGACAGGGACTGACTAGTGTGTGTGCCTTGTCTAGGGGTTCTTTGAGCTTTGCTCAAGCCACTGCCTTCAGGAACAGTCAGAAGCAAAATGACTTTATGCCCTGTTTAGCCCTGGTCACTGGGGCTGCTTCTGGCCTAGAAATACTTCCCAAGAATCACAGATTTTATTTTTTTTTAAGAATAATTGCTTTTTAATTCTCTTGAAATAGGGGGCTTATCTAACCATATGCCCCCCCTTTTTTTTTGGGTGGGGTTTTTTGGTTTTTGGGGGTTTTTTTGTTTGTTTGTTTGCTTGTTTGTTTATTTTTATGTCATACTTCAAATCCAATGATAGGAGGGAAATCAGTATCCTCTGGCAGAGAGAAGGATTCATGTAGAACGGGGCTTTTCATGTAGCTTCATCCTGGCATGGCTGCATTGATCCCAGTGGCCACACTTCTGATCAGCACTGCCAGATGGATCCACATCCTCTTTGCCTGTTGGCTGATGGTTGGCATACCCATGAGGAAAAGGCTACAAAGACACCAGTTCTGATTAAAAACGAACCCCAAGCCTTGAGCCTTCTGCTCCAGTCTGAGTGCCAGCAGCTCCCCTGTGTGTTTGCCCCCCGTGGGTTCTAAGCCAGTCCTTGGGTGGGGCTCTCGCTGTGTAGCACTGCTGGGATTTATCCACCACGCTCCCCGTGCAAAACAGCTCCTTTTACAGTTTTCAACCCTTACCCCACATGCTGGAAAGTGGTATTTAGGACAGTGACCTGTGCTGGCCCCCACAGAGCAGCAGACACACACACCCCGCTCGCTGGTGGCGGGGCAGAGACAAGAGTGGCTGGGCCATCACTTAGGACCCCCTGGAAATGCAGGTCTCAAGGGCTGCAGCTGGGCAAACGGAGCAGAGCACCTTGGGTGCTGAGGGGATGCCCGGGCTTTGCTCTCCAGCCTTAACAGGACTTTTGCCCTGAGCTTCTGCTTGCCGTGATTGTTTCGATAGCAGCCTTTATAGTTACATCAAAACCCACAGGACCCATGTTAACGTGGCAGATCCATCATAAATACCAGCCCAGCTCATGCTTGTGTCGGACTGAAACTGGTGGGAAATGTCATGGTTTCCTGCTGAGCATGGGGTGAGCTCTGAAATCCAAGTGCCTTCTCTTTTGTCTGTGCTGGCCGTGCAAAAACCTGTGGAGCAATGGCAGCAAGAGCCTGGGTATTGCACAGAGGCTGTCACCTGAAATGGGGCTGTGTGCCACTGTGTTTGACAGATGATCAGAACAAAGGGAACCTTGGCTGGGCAGTTCCATCAAATCACTTGCTCTGTCCCCTGTTCTGGGTGCAGCTGGAGTTGTGGGATGAGTTTTTTTTGTCTTTACACCATGCTCTGGGTAGGTGAGTGGATGGGAAAACCTGTGTGGGAAAAAGCAAGGTCTTTGAGGGCAGTGTCACTCTTAAGTCCTCATGACCAGCAGATCATGTGTGTCCCACTGGCCTCAGAGCAGCTCCCTTGGCATCAGGGATCCCTTTATGTGGGGTTAGAATGGAGATGCAGGGTGGCAGGAGCAGAGTGTAGCCGTGTCCCCACTGTGGGAGTGTGTCCTTGATGAAAACACAATGAGGAAAGGAGTTGAGAGAACCTGTTCTGTGGGTGACGTGTTGCTGATGGTTGTGAGCCTGTGACTTTGTGTGGGAGGGGGAGAGTTTTTCTGTCTTTCCTGTTTTTGAATTAATGGCTGGTAAAAGAGTGAGATGTTCCACCTTCAATTTTGTCATAAGCTGGTTTATGTCTTCCAAGGTAAAACCAGCTGCATTCAGTCCTTTAAAGCTTTTTGTTCCTAGAACAATGTGTTGTGAGGTACATAGAGGTGCAGAGATGTCTCTGAAAATCACTTACATCCTATGGCCTTCAGAAAATGACAAAAATTTGGACTTCATGTTGGTGTAACCCACTGACCAAGGAGCCCACCCTACATCTTAAAGGATGTTTTGCATCTTTGCACCTCAAGACACAAATAGCCCTGTGTCTGCTTTTCCCTTTTACTGGCTGCAGTACTCAAACAACCCCTGAATTTTCCATATTGGAGAGGAGCCTGGTATAGGTGGTGGTGGTGGTGGGAAGGAGCAGTGGCAGGCTGATGGATGCACCAGGTTTGGCTCTTGCTCAGTGGATGGACTAGGGTAGGAAGCTTGTGCAGCACAGCATTTGCATGGGACTGGTATTGATAAATAGAGCCTGATCCATTCCCATCCATTCCGTGGATGAAACCAGAACTCCACACATTTTCAATGGTTTTTCAGCAGGTTTTGCTCTCCATTTTTCTGTCATCACCACTTAATAGTTCAGTCGTATGTTTTGTGAGCTCATTTTTCTGCTGAGATATTTGTGCTCTTGCTTTGGATTTTCAGGATGGGGAGTGGGGAGAGCTGCTATGGTGTTTGGTGGGGGAAGGAGGGTGAGGAAGGGAAGGCTGAGACTCAGCAGCAGGAGGACCTGGTGCAGTCTGTGCCTTTAGAGAGGGGACAGAGAGGGGACCGGTCTGGCAGGGTTGAAACTGGTGGGAGAAGGGGACCTGCTCACAATGGGTCACACACTCAAATGCCTGTCTCATGGAAGGTGGGAGTGTCTGGGTCTCCCCTCCCCTTCTCTTGGCCACAGTGCCAGCCTGTGCTGGTGCCACCCTGGTCTCCATCATCAGAGGAATGAGGCCCAGAAGCTGGGCCAAGTTCGACCTCCCTGGGAGCTGTGGCGTTGGCCTTGATCCCCGTTTTTAGGGAGATGGGAGCATTCCCTGTGGTGTTTCATTCATTTCCTCCATCCTGCCTTGGTGAAGAGAGGGGAGAAGAACAGTAGGGAATAAACAGGAGGCAAAGTTTAGGGCTGCTTTGCTCCCAAGCCGGTCATCCCAGGGAGCTGTGTGCCAGGAACTGCTGAGCACCAAGGGGCTCACAGGAGTTCAGCCAGCAGCAGCAGGGTGAAACAGCATCCACAGGCCAGGAAAAGGGATGGTCACACAGGGAGGGGCCAGGCTTTGGACCCTGAAGGTGCCAGAGTTAAGTGGGTAGGTAGGAAGTGATCAGCTGGGATGGGGCATTTTGTAGCAGCTCATCCTCTCCTTGCCCAGGGAGGAGGATGAGATTTATCCCACCTGCTATGAGTGGTTAACCTTTTAAAGAAAGGTCTGAGTTCCTGAGCTGCTGAAGCTCCAGAGCTCCCACACACTGGAGCTGAAGCCACGTTTGTGCAGTGCCTTTGCAAATGGAGCTCTCACAGCCTGAGAAGTGGGGCCCAGGTCAGGGGCTGTGCCCACCTGGAGTCACCAGCTCTGTCTTGCTCTGCAGCTCCCACTGGAAAAGCTGGTGGAGATGCTGCTCAAAGGAAATGGACACTTGTCTGTGCAGCTCAGACTTGCTCTGCTCCTGGTGTGCTCTGTCTCAGATGAAGCAGGGAGCAATGCTGATCAGTTTGATCAGTCCCTTTGTATCCCATCACTGTGTGCTCTGTTTCTGGAGTCAAGTCAACGCTTTCTGGAGTTCCTTTGACAAAACAAGCCTCTCTGCTGGTCAGTCGTGGGTTTATTTATACGTTCTTTTCTTTGATTAGAAAGGAAAATATCGAAAATTGAAAAGGTTTCCAATAGCTGTATTTCTAGTAGCTATGATTTTTGAAGCAATACTCGTATCCCTGTGTGTGCCTCTGAACTATCCATGTTTTTGTTCAGCTTTTTCAGGTCTGGGTGTGTGAAATATCTCTAAAGAAGATAGCTCTGTACGTGATGGTGTAAATGCATTGTTTGTATGTGTCTAAAGTTTAATAGGTTGTACATATGGGATTGTAAATGAACTGTAAACAGCAATCTATATTTTCTTGAATATATTATATAGCAGTATATATTTGTTAAATAAATATTCTTGTATACTCTTCAATAATCTTTTTAATATTTTGTACAGATAACTTTATTAAATATTTTATTGATAAATAGACCTCTGCAAGTTTTTCTTTTGATGACTTGTGCTTGTGTCCTAAAACCAATGTCAAGAGCAGCCTTTGTAAACCACCTTTATTCCCTGGGCTACCTAAGGTGTTAAACCAAAAATGAAATACCCATTCATTTTAAACTGCCGTCCAGGGCAGCCACAGGTATTTTCCAATAAATAAAGTCACAGAACAGTGAGTGTTTGTGATGGATTTATCATCAAAATGTACATCCTTTTTCTTCCCTGTGTTTCTGGGTAGTGCTTACCTGCCATGGTGAGTAGCTACCCAGCTCCAGCCAGCCAGACAGGATTCCTTCCCTCCATTGACTCCATCAGCCTGGAGAAGAAAAGGCTCATGGAGACCTCATTGTGGACTTCAGTGCCTAAAGGAGGGCTTATAAAAAAGAGGGAGAGCAACTTTTTACACAGGCAGATAGTGATAGGACAAAGGGGAATGGTTTGAAACTAAAAGATGAGAGATCTTGATTGGATATTAGGAGGAAAGCCTTTCATGTCCAGGGTGGTGAGGCACTGGGACAGGTTGCCTAGAGAAGCTGTGGATGCCCCATCCCTGGAAGTGTTCAAGGACAGACTGGACTGAGAGTGAGGTGCTTTAGCAAATGCTCCTGCAATGGAGATCACTCAGATGCCTTGGAGACAGAGAGTGAAGGTAATAAGAATTGTGACTCTCCAACATCCCTAAGCACCGTGTACTGTGAACATGCAGGTGTGGGTTAAGGCACATTTGGAGGCATGGAAGAAGTCCTCAAGGGGACCAGGTATGTGTTTTAGATGTAACAAAGCAAACTCAGCTTTCAGGACCCTGAAACAATGTGGAGAACTGAACTGGAGTGAGGCATGGTCATTTCTATTCCCTGTGCACACTGAGCGACAGACCAAGCAGGACCCACCCTTTGGTCAGTATTCTGCATCCCCACAGGCCCATTTTATGGTGACACTGGCTGAGGGGGTGTTTTGGTAAAGGTTCTCTGGGGTAGGAGGCAGGATGGCCTTTTCCCCCTTGCCCCCTGGCCCACTCTGTGAGCAGTTTTTCAGGAATGTGCTGTCAGAACAAGGTATTTTCAACAGAACACTGAAGGGTGAGAGCAAATGGATATTCACAGGCATCACAACCCATCTTCAGTGAAACCAGTGGGAGTGGTGGGGTTTGTGTTCAATGGGTTTTTACTCCACAGCACTGCAGACTGCTCACGTGATTGACAACATAAACTAGTCAGTTTATGACTGAAGAGAAGTCAAAGGCACATCAAGGACAGAGGAGACGTCCAAGGTCACACATGAATACAACAGAAGAAAATGCAAAGCACTGGTAAAACAGGACATGATCTGAATTGGGGCTGGATCACTCTGGATGCTTAAAATCCTGTGGGTTTATTTTGTGGGTGAAAGTACAAGTTCTTCCCTATAAGCACCAATGAGTTGCAGTATCCCCTGCACAATAAGAGCATGTTAGCACTTAGAAACATTTATGTTCTGTAAATGGTATTCCTTGTGTCCTACAAGTTAGACTGGAACAGCTGAATACTTACCAAATTTTAAGGGTGCCTGTTAGGGAAGAGGAGTGGATGAGTCCTGGCATTGGGAAAGCCTGTTTTTTCTAATTCTCAGTTACCTCATCTCATGGATTCCTCTCATTGTATGAAGCACAGTATTTCAGAGTCTGGAGGCTTTGTTGAAGATGTTCACAATGGGGGAGAGCAGGAGCCCCCCACCCCCCATTTCATCTTTCAGTGAGAATTGCTTCAAACAGGATGGAAAAGATCTTCGAGTGTCTGACTGGCAAACCCTGCAGCCAGGTACAGTCAGTCAGCTGTTTGTAAAGACACCCTGTATTTTATTAGCTGCTGCAAACTACTTTCCACACCATAGCTCTTCTCCTGCAAGCACATTCCTGCAATAGGCAAACCCGAGGCTGTCGACTATCAGCTCAAGCACTCTGAAAGAGTTTTTAATTAAATCCCTCCCTGCCTGTCCCATCTGAGCACGAATGTTAGCCTGTTCCATAACTTCTGCGTGATGCTACTGAGAGCAGCGATCGCTCCTGGCAGCTGCTTGTGCTGTTACTGCTGGATCTGCTGCTTGTGCTCAACCCCCATCAGCTGTTCCAGAAATATATGCTGTTCTAATAGTTCCTGGTCACTCACAAATACTCTCTGGATTCTTATTTTGTAAATGTGCCAGGAAAGAGAACATCTGACTGCAAGTGAAGAACCTCAGAAACTTATTGTAGTCGGGAGTCTGAGCATGACCTGTGACACAGAGTAAAACAAGCCTCTTGGGTCTAGTGAGTTTATCCAAACCCAGTAATAGTTTGAGTGACTTGAAAATGATAACACTGAACATCTTGTTTAAAGTCTTTGCCGGCAATTAGCTAGAACAAAGAAAGGGATGGGGGGTGGATGCACATATAAACCCATTTTCTGTAAAATAAATACATAAATGACCTCAGCTGCAGAGAAGAGATTATCTGCTGTGGCTCATGTATGCAATCTGTCTTCGTGAGTCAAGAATCTGATGTTTAGCTTGGAGTCCAACTCCAAATTCTTCACCATAAACACTGGGCAAGCACTCATCCAGCTTCCTGAAGGGACGAACCTCACTGATCCACACACTCTATAGCTCATTCAGAGCAGCAAACATGGAGCTGGAGGCAGCAAGGGGAAACTGATTGATTATTTTGGAGGGGCTCTGGATAAAAATGCTTAAGCGAGTCAGGTGCCTACCACCCACGGATTTTCTGTGCACTTGGCAGATGTCTGCATTGCATGTGAAATTTGGGGTTTGGCAAGTATTTCTGTAGATTTTGTATGCATGAAGTAATAAAGGAGCTGAACCAGAACTAAACAAGTTACCAAAACAAAGAATCAAGTTACATTTTACCATAAATTTCTTTATTTTTGTTATTGGAGTTGTGGACTTTTATTAAAAGGTATCGTTCTAGCAAAACACTTGCACATGAGTCAAAGTCACTGCACTAGCAGGGTTACTCCTGTGGTGAGAATCAAGCACAGATGTGAATGACAGTGAGTAGGTGCTACAGCTTACAGTCAATATATCTGTGATAGGTTTTCCAAGAATTCTTGAATAGTCTAAAATAGGCAAAAACCACACTGTGTTTTCATGGTAAATTGGCACTTTTGACACTCCTTGCCTGGGGTGACAATGAACACCATGGGCTCCCGAGGAGCTGGATTCTCACTGTGTGGGATCTGCTCCTCTTAGGAAATACAGCTGGGGAAACTAGGCCCGTGTGTTTTAGCAATGAACAGAGTAGCAAATTTTCAGATCTTAGCCTTACAGTAACAGCTTCTAGGAGGAAGGTAGCAATTGATTCAATATGGTTTTGATAATACTAGAGAAAATTATCTTAAGAAAATTGTAAGGCATTCTTCTGCAGTTGATCTGGTCATCACTGACCGGACCTAATCTCAGTTTAGGTCTTAATGCAGTTAGCATTCAGTATAATGGATTAACTTTTGTATAAAAGGCATACACAAGTCTAGTACAAGTATTGCTAAATTAATTCCTCATACAAAGTATACGCATAATGCACTGTAAACAACTGCTTCTCGTAGGTGCTTCAGTTTCCAGGCTGTAGTAGTTGCTTGTCATCTTTGGTTAATGCAAGATTCCGTCTGGTCTCAGGAGATCCACTAAAACAGCTGAACTCCCACAAACTGAGTCTTTGTCGATTCCCTGACGCCACATACTTCGAAGAACAAATGTTTTGTTCAACCAGATCAATGTGCAAACCAAAACAACCAAGTGAACTGTAGTTTTTATGATGCTGACATACAAACAGGTGCACATGTAGATATATGTGTGCATTAATGTACCTCCACGTATGTGCACGTCCTCCCCAGCTCTGTCCCAGGGAGCGCCTCAGCCAACAGATGAGGGAGCATCTGCCACAAGGCCATCCAACTGGGATGATGCCAGCACCTGGGGGCTATCACACAGACACGTACAACTATGGATTTCCGCAGTGAGCACAAGGATTGTTTTGATCATGACTGAATATGGACCTGTAGAAAGATGGAAAGTCCTGGGACTCTCCAATGAGCAGAATCAGTTGCATGGGCATAGTCCCCTCACTCTGAGTGTGTCTGTTTCTTCCACATGCTGCTGAAACCGTTTTCCCAACGTTCCTGCTCCACTCATCAGTACTATTTCATTATGTGGCAGTGTAATTGGGAAATCCACTGGCTAGTCTCAAAAGCTAAACCAGTTTTGGATACAGAGAAGGTCACTTAAATCCAGTGTCAGCCTGCAGGTTTGAAAACTAGTCAAAAATATCCAGGAACTGAACTCTATTACAAGTTGTTCTACATATTAGTGAAAGGTTCAGGGGGGGTTCAGAGCATAGTGGAAGGGGTGTGTAAAATCTTGTAAGAAAACTAAGCAATTAATTGATCTTTCTGCATCACAGAGAACATTCTCCAATACCATTCTCGCACATATCAAAACTGGTAATAAATCATGTAAGTTAGATACTCAATGCATCATCTAAATTCATCTGCTTGCAAGGGCAGGACCTCCCCTGAGTATACTCTGTAGTGTTTTGCTTATTTATAAATGTCTTTATGAACTCCACAGGGAGACTATTTCACAGGTTCATGGCTAGAAAGCTTTTCCTGATTACACTTGGCTCTGTTCCCCTTACTTGCAATATTTTCATTTCTAGCTATTCCCTATAACTTCTTTTGTTATCACAACTGGTAGGATGCTTTTTTTCTATTTTTTTTCCATCTGTAAAGGAAAGGGTTCACGAAATGTGAGGAACAGGGAACTTGTCAGCACTATGCAGGGGTCTGGTTCTCAACAGTAACGTTCATGCCATGTCATGGGTGCAGCCGTGGCACAGTAACAGATGTTTTCTGATGGTGAACTTATCTAATTTGTGGCTTGGCAGAAAATTTCATACTTCAGTCCTTAGAGCAAAGAACTGAAATTTAGACATGCATCAGAAGTTGTTTAATTCTTTAAAGTTGCTGAGCAAGCACTGTTCTCATGGACTTCATTAGGAGAGCTAGGCCACCTAGAAGTTGTTATACATGGATTCTACAATCCATTTTAACTTTTAAATACTGGCATTTTTGACCAGTTTACTTTCCCTTCTCTACAGTCAATTGAAAAATTGGCCATGTTCCAAGCAAGAGATCCTTGTGTATTCCCTTGCTGAGCAGCCACAGATACCTTACAGCATTTCTAATACCCTGTGGAGTCCTGGCAGTGCCCCAAACCCATGGTGAGACTCGGAAAAACTGCACACCTGATCTACACATCTTCCCTGAACTCATACCGAGCTCAGCCTGACCAGCAACCCGCTCTGACCCAGAGGAGACAACGTCAGGGTTGTCCAGGGCCTTGGGCTGTTCTGGCTGCCGTGCACCTGGCTTACACGGATGGGTGAGACACGAGGACAGGGCCAGGCCTTTCACAGCTAACCAGGATCCATCGCCAGGACCCACATCCCCACACTTCTGCAGCAGAGAGTGTGGTGGTAGGAGCTCAGATACAGATGTATCAGCACTGTCTAAGAGCACCAGCAGACAATAAATATTCCACCCTCTGCCAAGTCTTCCAGAGTCCGGAAGACTCAGGATGAAACTGCGTAAGCACCGAGTCAATAAAACTATACTTTGGACCAGCCAGTCTCTCTTTAACTTTTTCTAAAACATCTCAATAGAAAACAAGCCATAATCCATAATCTATACTAAACAGAAAAAAATAAGACAGACTCTCTCACAAAAAAATAAAAACATTACACTTTCACAAGATAATTACATCATTTTCTTGTTGATCACTGAATTAGTGTTTATAACTTGGTCAGATCATCCTGTAGCCAGTCTGTGATCATGGCAGCCATCTCCTTGCTGGCATCGAGCACGAAGGCGTGGCGGAGCCCCTTCTCACAGAGCCGAATGTCCCCATCTGGAAAATCCATTTTGATCTCATCGTAGTAGTGCTGTGGACACCAGCTGTCTCCAGTTCCATAGTAAAAAATCAGCTAGAAGGAAAAGCATATCAAATAATCAGTGTGGAGAGTTACTGATAGAGCAACCAATACAATTGCTTGGAAGTAAGTAATGCACCAGATCCTGAGATATACTGCGAGGAACAGCAGATTGGCACTTCTTGGCTGTTTCCAGGTCTGCAGGTATGATGAAAACAATTAAATGTTCTGCAACTCAGTTTCCTCATCTGCAAAACTGTGGAACACAATACAGGCTTAACTCTGAAAACAGAAATCTGCTGATGAAAGCCTGGCTGACTTAATCAATCTTTTATTATGGCTCAGAACATAGAGTTGTCCATGGAGTCCACCCCTAAGTGCCCAGCTACTGTGTTTTCCATAGCTGTTAGCAGTTTTCTCTGTTAGCTTTCCAGATATTTAAAAAAAGCAATGACCAGACACATCTTCACCTCTATCAGGTTGCTCAAACCCCCATCCAACCTGACCTTAAATGTTTTCAGGGATGGGGCATCCACCACCTCTCTGGGCAACCTGTGCCAGTGCCTCACCACCCTCATTTAAAAACACTTCCTCCTTGTAGCTAGTCTGAATTGATCCTCTTTCAGTTTAAAATCACTGCCCCTTGTCCTATTCCAAGAGGCCTTGCTAAAAATTTGTCCTGTTTTTCTTACAGGCCCCCTTTAAGTACTGGAAGATGATCTAAGGTGTCCCTGGAGCCTTCCCTTCTCCAGGTTGAACTGCCCCAACACAACAACCTTGTGAAGTGCGGCCCATGTGGAGTGCAGACACCTCCCAGAGACCAATGAACAACTTTCTTCTGGGTTGTAACATGCAAC
Organism: Donacobius atricapilla; assembly: GCA_013397315.1. NCBI lineage: Eukaryota > Metazoa > Chordata > Aves > Passeriformes > Mimidae > Donacobius > Donacobius atricapilla. The sequence goes on along the minus strand of WBMY01013168.1, from coordinate 1,018,830 downwards.
TAAAATTCTGCAAAAGTCCATTTTGTTTTAATCTTGCCCAAATAACCTTGGCCGATGACATACATGAAGCAGGTGCTGCCTGCCCTAGAGCCCACCTAAACACGTAAGTCATAAATTCCAGGAAAATACCATCTTCAGGGAAGTGTCTTTTCTCTCTGTTAGAAACAGTGAATGTCACATTTCCCCAAGTCATCATTTCTCCCCATTTTCATTTTGGCTTTGCATGCTATAGCTATGCTTTTCAATATGAGGGGAAAGTAGTTTTCTAGGAAGAGTAAAAACCCATGGATTTCAGACTCTACAAGAACAAGATTAATGAGGAGCACTCTTTATATTAAAATGTTTGAATGCAGGTACCAGAAGGATGCTGATTGCTCAACATATCCACACACAGAGCTTGGCCCAATTCCATTATTCACATTTGTTTCATATTTCATTTCTGTACTTCAGTGAATAATTGAGGAACGCTAACATAAATTAGGGGACAAGAAGTTTTCCTTTCATCACAAATATCTTCAATTCCATCATTTTTGTAGCCATGTGGAATAGAAATAAATGGACCCACTAGGGTAGAGGTGGGCTAAGAGCCCAGACTACATTTCACAAACTACTACAAGGTTTTGTCTAACTCACTTTTCTCTTGCTTAAGTTTGCCCAAATCTTGTACATTACTGACTATTGGCTGTATCCAAAATACAGTATCTCCGTTGCACAGACACCAACGCTAGTTACACTTCTACTTATGTGCAAAACATAGAACATAAACCATCCCATGTTAACAAACACTATTGGTTTCCTTTGTCACTCACTACTTGCTGAAAACAAGGTGTGTTGTTTGTTCTAGCAGAAAACTTCTTTTGATCTTGCCTTCATTTCATCAATCACAAGATGTCACACTAGCAAAAGTTCTCCAGAAAAGCCAGTATAAAATGTCCAGATGCATTCAGGCCTTTTGGAAGCAAAAAATCTGACAAATTATGTTTAACCCTGGGCTCCTCCACCAACAGATATAGAAATAAAGATTATGAAACTGGAGGGGAAAAAAAGCAATGGAGCGGCTCCAGTTTAGTGGAGTAGTCCTTGAAATGATGAGACTTTTTGAAAGACAAGTCATAGAGACTCATCACATGATCATTTAGAAAAAGATGAAAAGCCATTTACACTTACAAAGGTGGATAAAATACTTGGCTTAGTCTGCATGGACCGTGAAATGGGCCGTTCTCCAGGTAGGGTTGTAAACTGGAGCGCTCACAGATTTGAAAATGCCTTAATAGAAGATTTATGTGCATTCTCAGCTTGCTCCTGGTATATTTGCATTACAGTTTAATCTTTCACTGTATGATCCAAAGGATCCTGGACTCACTCAATCCACTGATAGGATGACATTCAGCTGATGAGCTGTTATTTGATAGTATTTTTCATTTAAATTCTGTGTGCAGTCTGAGGATTTATTTACTACATATTTCATGGTTTACAGACAGGATTTATTTTCTTTATGCTCTGCATTCCTCTGGCATGCACTACTACAGGATTCACATGCTCACATTTATTATTAATTTAGTTTTGCAGCACCTTAGTGGCAATTTTTATCTTCATTTTGCAGGTGGGGAGCACAGAAATTAATGTCAAGCTACATTTATCAATTTGAAAGCATGTGGTGTAGAGTGAAACACCTTGTGCTGTTTTTCCGGCGTGTGCAGCACTACACAGTATTGACTATACTCAAAGACAGCACTCCTGGACTGCACTTACAGGTGTTCTGAAACACTGTTTATCTGTCTGTAATATCAATTTCAAGGTCTTGAGTGAGATATTCAGAAAAATGAGAATAAACTGTGGCTATCTATGAAAAATATTGATGACTTCACCAAAAGCCCACTCTCTTTAAAGTTTACGTGCCTTTACCATGAACTTAATTCACTTGTATTTCCAAAGGCATTTTCCCTCTTCTGCCACAGATGAGGTAGGGGTTCTGCATCCTGCTGTCTCTTTCATTACACAGCTCTTTCGGTTAATGAAAGAAGAAAAAGGAAAAGGGATGTTTTAATGAAAGATCACTGCTGAATACTTACACAAAAGGTGTCTGAATTGAGGTCAGTGCTCCCCAACTGTGAAATGTTTGGTAAAGCAACTGGTTTTAGCAGAACTTGTGTGTACAGTCTGCTGGGCTTCGAGGAGGTAAACCAAACCCCAGGTATTTCACATTTAGCACCTACAAGTACTGCCAGAAGTGTCAACACCTCTCGATTTGCTGCTTTACGCCTCTGTTCCTTAGGGTCATGGTGTAATTAAAAGGAGCAGCACTGTCAGCTTCTGGCTGGAGGAACATGGGACACCTTCCTGCTGGTGTCACATTGGGGATGTCCAGAACAGAAATTAATGACTAAGTTTGAAAATCTATGGTGTGTTTTTTGAAGCAAATGTCCAGTTTGTCCATATTTATCATACTTTGGTTACCACACTTCGGACCACATGGAGTCCTTCCAACTGAAACTAAAGCAAACATGCTCTTCAGGATCACACTTAAAAAGCTCCAGTCACCAATGGACATTTAGTCCATGGGACCAGACAATGGTTGGCCAAAGTAATAACCCTCTCAGGTACTTCCATTGGGAACACCAGGTCCTCACCACTTACTATCCATCTCTACAAATTCCCTTCTATTGTTCTGCTTCTGTTCTTGAGGTAAACATAGGAAATGGCATCTGATGAGAACAGGAACAGTAAGATTTTGGAAATTTAGGTTTTATTTCAAGCAGAAAAGGGCAGAACTTTTACCAGCTACTGGTCTTCTTGTCCAGTCATTTGTCCACTCTTTAGAAGCATGATTTCTTTTATCTTGTCCTTTTCTGGTCTCAAGACTGCCCTATACCCCCTCTGGTTCTTTATCTCAGTTCTAGTCTCCATATCTCATTATTTCCAATTCCTAGCACTTCTGCTTCTTGTTCTAGTCCCATGTTCTTGCCCTGCAAAGTCCAAATTTTAGTCTCCCGGGTCCTCCATCTCGTTTTGAGTCCCAAATCCAACCCTAGTTGTTTTTTCTAGTGCCTCTACTCCCAGTGCTGTTCCTCAAGAATTTCTCGGAGGATCAATTGTGCCTGTCAGCAGGACTGGGTTCGGTTCAGCATAAAAACATCTTTGTACAGGTCACTGTATTGTGGTCTTTATATGCGTACCAGGCACCTCAATTTCCATCACACAATTCAGGAAAGACGGCTTTGCTTGGGTAGCTCCAATCCACCACCTCATAGAGCACCAGAAGCCTTCCTCCGGCCAAACAGAGCCTTTGGTTCTTCCTGCCTCCTCCTCCTCTCTGTTTACTGCTCCCTCACTAGTTCCTTCTTAACTAGCTCAGCATGTGTCTCCTCTACGCTGGAATGTGAGGCTTCCCTCTCCAAGCTAGGAATTGCTACCATGAGAAAACAACGCATTTTCCCTGAGCTTTATTTGTAGACATTGTAGAATCCTTTGGATTGAAATAAAACCAGTCAAGGTAGGACAGACAATTGTGTCATATATGCAACTAAGTAAGGTTTGGGTCTGTTATAACCAACTGAGAAGTTTTTAAACAGAAGATCTGGGGAGCTTGATTTGATGCTGCAGTTATTTTGCCCACTTATTTCATGTGAAGGTGTTGGTGTGTGCATTCTGTCCATGTGCCCATGCCTGCACATCCAAAACTTTAACAGAAGTGTTTCTTAAGTGCAGAATTGTTTTCAAAACGCTTCCTTATTACTGGATTATGAGAAAGAGCAAGACTGCAATCAAGGTGTAAATTTTCAGTGATCCAGATGTTAGTACCGGGCCTAGGAAACCCGATAGCTACTTGACTGCCATTTGTGAAATTGAGGATCTCCTTTTGAATGGCAAAATTTGCCTCTGCTCTTTGCCTCAGTCACACGCAGACATGAAATATACAGACTTTAAAATGTCACCGTCTTTCCTAAAACATTTAAACAGCATGATTTTAGATATATTTAAAGAAAAGTTTCCAGAATCAATCTCCCCATCTTAATTTTAATGTCAGGAGCTTTGCTATTGCAGCAGGCAGGCAGGAATAATTAACAAACCATGTGTAACCAGAGGCACATGGGATCTCCATTAATGTAGGGAACACTGGCATGCACTGCATGGCCTGCATGGATCTGTAAAGTGCATATTTTCCCGTGGATGGTGGATGGCTGTAAAGACATCCTGAGTCAGCACAACCACTGCACCAGCAATGCAAAGCTGCTGCCAATCTAAGCATTCAGAAATGATGAGTCAGGCCCCCCAAATAATTACACTACCTTAAAAATAAACAGATTTGCAAAACAATAAATAGGAAGACCTTTCTGGATTTGCTGTGGGCTTAAGCTTTCCAATATTTGCATTTTTTTAAAACTTTTCTGCCATTAGGGTGAAAGGATTATCTTTTAGTCTTTTGCAATATTGAATGGTGAGACTTCCAGGTATTCCTGACTCAGAAGGGAAATGGCAGCTACCACTGGACATGACAAAGACTTTATGCCTCCTGATGCAATATCCTGCTTGCTATGAGTGACTAAAACATCTCCTCCTCCTTCAGGATCTGCTGTTGAAGGCATAGTGAAGGGCACGTGGGCTGTCTTTGCCAGCCATTTCAATGCTGCATTTGAAATAGTTATGCAATTTCCAAACTTCAAATAGCTTTAAAATAACAGCCAAATTCTTAAATGATGATTTACCATTAAACAGTTCAGAGTATTTTCAGCCTTAGCTTCTGTAAAATAAAACACAAGTCCAAAAAGGGCTCTGTCAGCTTGTACCCTGTAATATGGTATGTGTACTCTGACACTGCACAATGATGGCAGCTGCTAAGTAAACATCAAAAGAATCTGAGATGTGTATCAACGGGATGTTTACATTTTAAAGAGTTTCTAAGAAAATAATAAAGATTTCCTGCAGTTGACTCCATTGGCACTTGTTACAGTATGCATGACAGTTCACAGAAGTACAAATTACAGAGATTTCTTCTCTGCCTCTTCTGTAACTGTCACAGACCAGCACTGAAAAACAAATCAAAAAAATATATATATATTAATTGATTTTTTTTCTATCTCTCTGGAATTTGGTACATGTTATAACAACTTTAGGATCTTATTACATGGGCAGGCACCATTCCAGCTGATAGCCAAGAGTGAAGGACTGATCTCTGTGGGTATAAAGGAGTGGCACACATGCAGTAGTAGGACTGCACCACTGTCCTTGCTGAAATCCTTGTCTCTGATACACTTACATTTTATCAGTCTTGCTCCCACATGCATTCACTGGCTGCCCCAGCAGCTTCTCTCTGGGTTCTCTCTGACAGTAGCAAGCCAGCAGTTTTATTTGTTCTGGGATGAAAATGAGTTTAAAAGGCATTATCGCAGAATTAATTTTGATTTTAACCAAGGTTTATAGAAAATGACTTCGTTTCTCTGGAATTATGAAAGTGTCTCCACCTTATCCTGCCAAAAGAATAGGATAAACGACATGGGAACAGACTAGTTTGAGACATACTTTCTTTTAATTTGCTGCAGTTGTACTTAGGCTTCTGGGAATTCAAAGAGCTGGCATTGCCCTAGGAAGCCCTAAATGCTTTGGGATATGGTTCTCTGAGATACCATCTCTTTCCCTCATGATCCTGCCGTGGTTGAGATCAGCCAGTCTGATGGTAAGGTCCTGGGAACTTGCTTCTCAGCTTGTTTTACCAGAACTGGGTTTTTTCAGCTTTCCAAGGGCAGTGTGAAACCAAATGTTTTCAGCTGGACTGTTTTGAGAAAAGGCAGCAGACAATCTGGGGTCCACAATGCTCTTTTTAAATACTGACCTGGAGGACTTGTAGGGAGGGTGTAATGGGTAGTTCAAGTGCTTGTGGTGAGGTTATTTAACATAATGGTGGCCAGTGTCATTAAACCAGCATAAATAAAAAACAAAACCAGCTTCCCTGTCTGGAAAGGAGGCGGAAAAACATTTTACTATCAAAAAAACTAGGATGCAATCCCTTAGATAGGGCCTGATGTAGTGGCTGTTCTGCATGTGATTCCAGATGTGAGTGCTCTCCCCAGTGTCAAGTATGGTGATCTACACAGTTTTCATGCCTTTATCAGTGTTGAGACTTGGCAAATCAACAAAGGGAAAAGGGCTTCTCTTTAACTCTGCTGCAGTTTATTATCAACGCTACTGGCTGCTCTGCACAAAGACCCATGAGATCGAGAGAGACCACTTTTATTTCCACTTTCTCACAGATAATGATGGGTCAAACTCAATGCAAAGTAAAACTGTGCTTTTAAAAAGGATGCACAGGATTTATCAACAAATCAGGGTGATTAACTTATTTATATTATCTATGTTACTTTTAAAGACTTAAAAGCATTTTGAGGGTATATATTTAGATGTGTCAGGAACATGAATATTTCAGAAGTCAAGTCTGTATAAATACCAAAATAAAAACAAACAGACCTGAAACCACTATTTAAGCAATACTACCCCTGGGACAGATTCTTCTAACCATATTTACTGCAAACAGTTTTTCCCTCTGAATATCAACCTGACACTGTCTATATTCACTGGGACTTCATGTAAGGCAAACTAGTCAAATCTCTCTTGCAACAGCAGGATTAGCATCTGGCTGTAAAAGGCAATGTTCCCCAGTGGTGTGCACAGTAGCAGGAAAAAATAAAGGGGCAATAAGGGGTCGGTGGTTGCTTTTAAATATTCTTCAAGAGGTTGGGGAAATATTGCTGTCTTTGCTCACTGTGAGCAGTATACATCTTACACCCACCCTAAAAATTTTGGGAATTCTTGTCATCACTTCTTTACTAGAATACCACACAGCACAAATGATGGTAACAGGAGCTCAGTTACAGAGTAAATGAAACATCACAGGTAAGTACATTGTGGTATACTGACTTTTTAAAATGCTCACTGGGATCCTTTTCCACCAAGGAGAGAAGCTGCTGATCCCTGATTAGGCATTCTGGGCACTTCAAAGACAAGGTTGTTCTTGTGGTTAAATGACACAAGCACCAAAATCCCAAAGCACGTGTGCAACTTCCCTGGCTTCAACTCTGCACCTCCAGGGAGCGCATGCCAAAAAGGATGTGAGACCAGCCAAAAAAAGAGGTGTTCTTGGCTAGGGAGAACACTTTGCACCTTTTCAGAAAGAGTGTTTGGAGGGTTTTTCACAGAGTAAGCAAGCACTTCACTCAGGCTGTGGGCAGGCGAAGTATTTGTAGCATTCTCTTAAGCACGTATCTTCAGATCATGCTGTTGTCACTGGGAATAATTACTAACCCCCATGGATGTCTACAGAGACTCAAACAAAAACAGAGGGTAACACAAAAACAGATGCTTCGGGGGTCAAAATAGTTCTTAGTTGCTCAGTTTTAAAAGTTTCTCTAGCAAGGACAATTTTGCAAAAGAAAAGCCTAGCACATCTCTGAGGAAAGGAAATACTTCATTCTTCAGCCTTTATTCTAAATCTCTGCATGTCACTGTTTAGTTGACACTCTTGGAAAACACATTATCTATGGTATCACTGATGTGATATAAACTTGCACTGCTTTAAATTCTAAATACACCACTGGAATAAGCATGACGTAGTAAACACAGACTTCATTAATTCAACTTTTTTTAAACTGTATTTCTGCCCCACTTAAACATCTATACATGGGTGGTTATAAGGCACCTGCAATACAAACTTCCACTGTTTGTGTGAAAATAGGTTAATATGTTGATAAATTTCCAGTTTAAACCTTTCTTCTCAGACAACAGGTTGGGTTTTTTTCATCTTTGTATCTCTACTTCAGATGTTTCCTGTCTTTTTCCTTATACAATCAGTGCAACTGCTACACCAGACCACTGGCAAAAAACTCAAGGAACATATAAATGTTTTTGGTTTAACATGCCAACCAAAAGAATCCTGATTTGCAGTTGGAGGAGACGGTTTATGATCTTAAAAAATTATGAACCACTACAAAAGTTCACTGATTCAAGAAATTCTGAAGCCTGTGGAAGCTCTTCAATGGATTTAAAAGGGCTTTGGAGCAGATCTTACATTTCAAAATAGGACTATTGTGTATTACACATGGACTAATGAACCAGATCTATCTCTCAATAAATACAAAATCTGAGGCGTGATTAAGAGACTTTCCTCTGTAAGCACCCTAGTTTTACTCTTTCAGGAAATTATCTTCTTGATTTATATAAGGTTATATTTATTATAACAAGTTTATATGCTTAGAAAAAGAGTCAATAAGGCTAATTCTTAAAAGAGAGCAATGAACAGGGCACGATGCAAACTTAAAAACCTAAGTGCTGTAGAGAATCTCTGTAAGGAAATATCATTGTCCATTCCAGTCATGCTAGTGAATGCCCAACACATCCATTTTCCTGTGCCTTTTAAATTTTTTTTATTCTGTTCGTAAAAGCTCCATGATGCTCAGTGCTGACCCATCTTTTAAGAACGTGGAATTACACCCACTTCCTTTTGTGCACGAATTACAATAAACTTCCTCTAGTTCAGTAGTATCTTTGCCTCCAGCTTCTGTTAGGAAAGGGAGTTGGTGTTATTACAGTGAAAGAACGTAGGTAGCTCAGCTGCTTTAGACATGATCAGCTAATAATTAACCTCCAGAGCTGAGGACATCTTTTATCAGTATCCCTTACCTTATTTGTTTGGATTTTCTGGTTTATCACAACCCCCCATGTCACTGCAATATGAAGCTCAAACGCCTGTACATCCATGTACTGCTTAATCCGGACAAATAGTTTTACACAATATTTCAAAGGCTCTATCATATATTACTTTGTTGGAAGACAGGTCTCCATCCTCCTCATACAGTTTTACTGCTATTTAATGTGCACAGCTCCTGACTTTAAAAGTGAAAAACCTCACTTAATTATCCAAACAATATTCCAGCTCCCATTCTTGCAACATAAATCCAAGCAATTAACTTTGTTAGACTAAGAATCTGCAGTCTGGTGATAAAATTTCTCCTGGTCCCCAGCTAGTATTAATTATAGTTAAACATGGACATGGAAAGATTGGAATAATTCTGTGTCTTCTTTCAGATCACAGAATGCAAATAAGATCCAGAAATAACTTTTCTATTCCACAGCAGCTGGCAAAGTCAGGTGTTAAGATTGGCTTTTACCATATGATCACAGCGACTACTAAACAGTATAAATTTTTTGAAGTATCAGTTTGCCAGTTCTATAGCAACTTGGACTATAGTTCCTGTTTTTATAAACTTCCAACCTTTATAAGTTAAGTCCATTTTTATTGTCGATACTCTTCAAATTTAACATGATGCCAACTGAAAATTTTTCCCTTAATTCTTACATTCCCAGAAATTACTAGAAGATGAAAAAAGAGAAGTATTTAGCTTCACTTTTAGACCTGTTTTTTCTCCAGTTTGCTAACTTTTATAAGCTTGCTTCAGCTTTTTGTTTTCTTGAATATGTTTGCCACACGTGTATGAGGACATCGAAGAATCAATAAAAGAAAGTTAACACAGGTTTGAAACAGCTCATGCCTGCCAAGGCCATGCTTAGATTGACAGGGTAAACAAAAGCACAGATGGAGCAGGCTAGGACACCTGCAAACTCTTACTGTTGGCTCTGGGCCTTCATTCAGTACAAGAAATCAGAATTTTTGTGATGTGAAGCATCTGATAGACTACCTGAAGTCACTGGAGCTGCAGCTGATTGTCACTACCACTGTCCCACCCAACAAAGCATTTTTGCTTAACTTCAAGCACATGTGCTTGTGATTAACATTTCTACAATCACCTGCAGTCCTGCTCCTGCACTCTTCACTTTGTACCCTGGCCAACACAGGGAGCTGCAGTCCCACCTTGAGGGCACTGACAGCCCTCACCAGCCTTGCCTAGCCCCAGCCCTCAGTCCCTGCACAGGGCTCCAGGGTCTGCAGCTCTGTCCTTCTTTAGTCTCAGCCTCCACTCTGGAGTGACTCCAGCCCTGCCCCATGTCCCAGACCAACATCAAATCTACACTGAACACAGCCTGACACCTGGATGGCTCCTACCTTGCAGCTCCCCTTCCACCATGTCTTTGGCAATCCCTCCTGGATAGACTTTGCACCCACGCTGTGGCCTTGTCTCCACTCCTGTCTCTGGCCCTGTCCCCTTTTGCTCCTGACTGGATTTTCTGGAGGGATGCTGGACACGTTTAATTGCTTTGCCTTGTCTGGGACAATCAACAGACCCTTACTCCCATGCCCTGCTCAGGTGCTGTGGGACTGCATTCTGCTTGGAGAGGGCACTGCCTGTGTGGGGTCAGCCTTGGCTTACAGTTCAGGGAACAGGCAGACCCTCCAGCTCCCTGACACTCAGAGGGGTGATTCAGTAAATAAAATTAACCATTTTCCTTGAATTCACTGGGATTTTGATCAACCCATCGAATGTTTTGTTTAAGACAATGGGAGTATTTGCAATCTGCAAGATGAGCTCTTCAGTCTCTTCACTGAGATTTCCCACAAAGTGCAGAACTTTGAGTGCTCTGCAACAAAAATGAGAAAGCCCAGGCATGCCAGGTACAGTGCAGGGATCCCTGTTAACATGTGCCACTTCAACTCCTTTAAAATATGAACATGCCTCTCAAAGTGCAGAGAAAGCAAATGGGCTAAATAAAAAATAAATCTATTTTCAGCCACAAAAAGACTGTTTTACAAAATGAACTTTATACCATTTCTATTTAAAAGGCACAGAGTAATTTTACAGAGATCTAGGACCTCTGTCCTGGAAAACTCCATTCTCTGAGGAAAATCTTTTCCAGTGCAGTGCTAGAATCATTCTTCCAGCAAAAAATACAGGGATTATACAAAAGAATGGAGAGAAGGAAGAGGACACAGTAGAATATGTTATACTGATTACCTACTCGTACAGCAGCTATCTCCATAGAAAGTTTTTAAATGTGACAGTTTTCTGGCGCATAAGCCATCTGGAATTGTCTGACCATGGTCACACTATTAAATTATCTCAGCCTCCAAAATATGGTGACCACAGGGTGACCACATCAGAAGTTCAATTAGTACAGTTCCTGGCCTGTGCCAACCCCTGAACCATGACTGGGAAAATGTGACTGGTCCAGATAAGTACTTTACAGAATCTCTTTCAACAACAAATCCATACAGACAAGAAAGCTCAGTGTGAGAAAGGTCCCTGAAATTAATCAATTCATCTGTAGCTCCAGCCTCTCAAGAATTTCTTTTACACTACAGTCCAATGGCTGAAATGGCGGAGCCATAATTTTGCTGACTCCACTCTGTTCCATTTTGAAGCCATGGAAGATTAGGCCTGCAAAATCCCATGATAATAACTGACACCCCACAGCCCAGAGAATACATGCTCTTCTTGACCTGTCCAACAGCAAAGTCAGAGGATTTGGTCCATCAGTCCCTCATGTCCTGGCTGGCCATCTGCCTGTGTGATCAGAACCCAGGTAACTACAGGCCCCACTGGGAACCACACCTCATGCCCACTCAGAGCACAGACTGCTTCTCCTCCAGCAAGGAAAACAAACCAGATGGGTTGGTACATCTGATAGTGATGAATGCTACATTTGCAGAGGTGTGGATCAACACATTTTAAGGATCAGTGACCCGTTTAATGGCTTCTCCAAAGTTAATGGAATGACACTCACAAAAAAGCAGAAATGCCTGCTGAAATTCTGTTTTTGCACAAATACAACTGGGTGTAACATTTCCTCGTGCATGTAGGCTTCTTTTGAAAACTGAAGATTAAACATTTACCTTCTTTAAATTTTGCTTTATGGTTGTACTGTCTCTCTCCACCACCTTCATCATTTCTTGGCTTGCCATGTACAAGATGTTGGCTGCAGAAAAAGAAACAGGCAGTAATGTAAATACACAGCAAAACTGTTAGAAAGAACAATACAGACACAACTCTGCAAAAAACCAGAGCCACTAGAGCAGTCATCATCTTGACAATCCCTCGGAAAAGAAAGCCACTGACAGAAAGAGCAGAGTTCATATCACCTAACCATATGATTAAAAAAGGCATACAGACTGAATTAAGTCACCTCCTATTAATTAATTCCATAATTAATGGAAAGGGAAAGAATCTTTGGATTGTAACTTTATCTATCTATCCTACAAACTTCTAGATCAGCCCATGGTGATGACTCTCTCTCCTGAGGAGAGGAAGAACTTTAATGACAAGCTTTCACTCCATGCTTTTAGAAAGGTAGAGGTCATTAGGAAAATCGCCTATGAAGGGTTTTCAAGACTGGGCTTTAAATACAAAACATATATTACAAGGCATTATTAATCAGTAGATGATTAAATTATTGACATCTAATATGCAAGTCATTCAAAAATTCAACACAGCAAATAATAAAAACAATGGCAACTACAAATGTGTGGTTGTCCTCCATAAAATTGATGGTACCTGTCCAGTCAAGACTGGATGGACACCAAATGTCTAAGCCTTAGCTTTCTGGAATGTAAAGTATTAACAATAGCTTAGTGCAATTTATTTTGAGTTGATCTGCAAGATACTGTCTCAGAGACATAAATGATTGAGTCTAACATTTGGACACCTAATTAATTTTATGAATTAATTAATTGAGTTCTGGCATGTCCCATGTACGTTAGACAGCAATGGGAACTAAGCATTTCTGGAAAGTGGGCTGGTTTGTCTGGATGCCTAAATATTCACCAATTTAAAAATACTGACACAGAAGGATCACACTCTGTCCACCTAGCGTGACTTATCATACGACAGAACCTACAGAAGCTCGATGTACAGTCCAAAAACTGGCTTTGAACAAGCACTGTAAATTGTGAATTCTGCTGCTAGAACAAACCTCACATATTCAACTGCAGAATCAGGAGTTGCTCCATGCATTCTGTTTCCAGAATATGAGAGGATCTTCAAAGGTTGTTTTATCAGGGGCTATCCATTTCTGTCATCATCATGCTGTAGTGAAGAAATGTGAAGCTAGTCAAAGAATCAGCACCTCTTTTATCTCTTTTTCGTACCAGTTAGCCTTACTGGGCTCATAAAATGGCCAAGCCTCTCCTGACCTCTGACCACAGAGACAATCATAACCTATATGCAGGAATAAATGACAATATTCTACTTTCTCACCAGTTTGTAAAACCGATGTGGGTAATTCTCCAAAAGCATTTCAATTTCTAGGTCTCAGAGTGACTGAAAGTATTTTAAGATACTAAATCCTCTCCTGAAAAAACAGAGAAAATGGAAAGATTCTGACAATTTTTAAAATCTGAACCAATGAAATTTTGTGCACAAGTAGTTAATGACAGTGTTGGATCTGATGCTGCTTTGAGACAGGAGTAAAATATTCTCACACTGTGAGATAGGGGAGGAAATGGCAATAACACAGGTCTTTGGTGGTGACCAAAACATGGAGCTGGCTGAATTCCAGCAGTCCTCTAAAGAAACACAACATGGGGGAAATAAGTGATGGCACTGGAGATCAAATGTTATTAGACAAAGGCAGTGCTCTCAAATGAAAAAAAAAAAAAATCCTAGAAAGAAGTATCTATTTCTGAGCCAGTCAAAGCAGGTGCAATTCAGTTATAGGCCTGTAGAGCTCTGCCTTCTTCAATTAAACACTGAAGGCAGCTTATCCAAGTTCTTCCTTTCCTTGACAAGATGAAAGAGTTGTCATAGACAATCCAACAAATTTGGTGGTCCTATTCTACTCTGCTGGGAAAAGGGGTCTCTGTGCAATTTCATGTCTAGCAACCCAGTCATCCAATCCTGTGGTGCAACTGGCAAAAGTCAGTGCATCTACAGCATTGTTGAGTTCATATCCTGACACTGGTTGTTGTCTTCTCAATTAAGCTCCAAACTGATCAATTACACATCTTGTTTTTTGAAGAACACACATTTTTGAATGCATCTTCAAAAATAATCTATGAGAAACTTAAATAAGAGACAGGAAAGACAATTGGAACAAGTTCAGAGGAGAGTCACTAAACTGACCACAGGGCTGGAGCACCTCTCCTGTTAAGACAGGCTGAGAGTTAAGGCTGTTCAGCCTGGATGAGAGAAGGATTTGGGGAAGCTTTAGAGCACTTTCCAGAATCCAAAGAGGCTTCAACAGAGAGAGAGAAAGAATACTCATAAGGGCATGGAGTGACAGGACAAGAGAGAATGGCCTTAAGCTCAAAGAGGGCAGGCTTAGAGTGAATGTTAGGAAGAAATTCTTTACTGTGAGGGTGGTGAGGCCCTGGCACAGGTTGCTCGGAGAAGCTGCAGTTGCCTCATCCCTGGGAATGTTCAAGGGACAGGGCTTTGAACAACCAAGTCTAGTGAAAGGCGTCCCTACCCATGGCAGGGGAGTTAGAACTGGATGATCTTTAAGGTCCTTTCCAATCCAAACCATTCTGTGAGTCCATAATGAGGAATTTCACAGGCATGTAATTAATTTCTGATTGAGTTCTGTTTCTAATGTGGTAACTCTATGACTTCAGTGTGTTCAGAACTATTACCTATAACCGAAGCTGTTTGCCAAAAGCCCTGCTCTGTGTCAGAAGGCAGGATATGGAGAGCAGCCCTTGCTGCTCTAAATGCTGGTGCTTCAGGTGACCAAGGTGGCTCACTGGATTTAGATTTCACAAAGCACGAAGTGCAAGGGCCTGGATTTGGCAGGGTATCTGTGGCAGCAGGACTTGTACCAAATGCTCTACATGAGGTTCTCAGTATGTCAAGACTTCTACTCAAGGCTTCTACTTTCCAGCCCAGAATGCAGTTCTTGTTAGCAGGCCACGCCAGATAGCACATGGGCAGTCAGAGCCTCTGCATTAGCTTGCAGTACCTGCAGTGGATGAAGGCCAGGGATGACAATACCAGTGGCCCTCAGTGCAGAACCTGGCAGATTCAGCACTACTGGGACTCTGCAGGCAGCTCTCCACTCCCAGCTCAGTCACACAGTGGGAACAGTGAGTACTGTCCTGCTCCCCTTCTCCCATCTTCCTGGTTCCTCTGTCCTACCTCCCGTTCTCGGTGAGGTCTGATCATAGTTCCGGGTGGCTTGTGTGGTTTTTTTCAGTAAATAATAAGAATTGAAGTGGAATCCACACACGTAGTAAACTGAGATTAGTCACAGAGATACTAAAACTGTAAGACAGCAAAGGCCATAAGGGCAGTACTTCAAAAGGAAATGTCTCTGAAGGTTTGGGTACTGTGCAAGAAAGGGAACCAGGAAGGCAGGATTAAGCTAAACCGGATGAACAGCAAGGTTCAAGAGTCTGTTTCAACCAAACAGGAATCCTTCAAATTTTGGAAACATGATCCTAGGGAAACCAATAAACAGGAACTTAAACTTCAGCAGGCGTTAAGTAAGAGGAAATTGCAAAGAGCAGAAGTAGGTTTCCAAGAACAAACATTAAAGGATTTAAAAATAAACAATAAAATATTCCTTAGGTATATCAGAAACAAGAGGCCTACAACAGAATTTGTACAGGCTAAGGGAGCAGCTAAAGAAGATAATGATGCTGATTGGAAGATAGATTACTTTCCTTTCTAGCATCCAACTTTCTTGTTCAATACATTCAGGAGGTTTCTGCTCTCTATATTCTTTTTCTGGTAATAAAAATTCCTCTTTGAGTAGTGAGATATCAAGAAGTAGCAACAGTGGAGAGAGAACACAGAATACATCAGGGCTAGAAGGTATATTTAAGGGATTGAAAGAACTCTAAACAGAGAATTGCTGAGTTAATAACAATCTTGCTACACAAGAATCACCCCGTCCTATGGCTTTGGGAGTAGAAAATACTATCTAATTGCTACTGATTTTACAGAGGACATAGGACTTTACTGATCTTTAAATTCTTCAGTATGCATAACCAGAGGACAAAAAATTACAGGTCTTTTATGACATATGACATAACAAACTTTGGCTGGAATTAAACATCTGTAAAATGAAAGGCTGTAATATGATAAGAAGTTTAGAAGCAAATAAAAAAATAGGCTTAGATAATCTGATCTTCATAACACTAAAAGAAGGTCTAGATTCATTAAAATTTCAAAAATAATAAATTTATAATAATAAAAATTAAATAAATAGTAACAAAATAATATCAAATTTTGTTTTAAAATCTCTAAATAATCACTGAACACACAGGGATCATTTCTGCTGTTGACTAAATCACTTCTCAAGATGACAGTATTTTCAGTGACAAAACCTTTAGACCTTAATCGGAATTAAATTCCTAAATTGAGATGGAATGAATGCTGGCCAAGAATCTAGTCCAGCTCGATACTAAAACAAAAGGGTACCTTATTTCTTAATGATCTGGTAAATGGATAAGTACTTTATTGACAGCATTTACACAGGACATGACAATAGTCAGTTTGTGAGGAACAGACAGTGAGAATGTGAGAGATTCAATGAGAAGAGAGAAAAAAATCAATGGACTAATGAGGTTCAAATTAAAGAAATCAAGATACATGTAGAAAAAAAACCCCAGAGTATCTTTTCCATAACAAGCTTATAAATCAAAGAAAAGAATAATCGGAATCCAGAGATCCTCAAGATGACTGGTGTTCACTATCTGCATTAACTCAGAAGCCCAATCAGACCATACACCAAGTTCCATAAATAGTAAGAGGAGGACGATACAGAATTCTGCATTACCACTACAGAAATCACACCATGTGACCACACCTGAAGGACCATGTATTCTGTATGCTGACAGCCACAACCCCTGAGGGACACTGCAAAACGGAGAATGGTGGGGAAAACAATCAGAGAAGTACAATTAAAGATCTGTTGCCATAGTTCAAGACACACTGGTTTTCCCTCTCCTAGAGCATAATACATTTAAATATAAAACAATAAAAGGAAATACTTTTTAATGTCATATGCAATTAACTATGAACCTTGCTGCCACAGGAAACTGATCCATACACATATTTGACGCATTCACTTTAAGTGTGTTGCCCTGAGCTCCTCTAGTTGTAAACACAGTTAATACAATTAATTTTAGGGCAAATCAAAGGCCAGACACCTTACACTTATATCAACCTCACCTTTTAGGTACCATTCTCTACATCTGCTTCTATGCTTTCTCGGTTTCCTTCGGATATGTCCAGTGGCTCATCTCTCTCTTGAATTTCACTGATGTAGAATTTCAGCTCATGCCAATGTGTCTGTCTCTCTTCAACAGCAGAGCTGCACCTTTTTCAGCCCTTGTATCTCTTCATATGTATGAGAATCATGCCTCATTTTACAACACGTTAACCCACGTAAACTTCTGAGCCACAATATTCCCATGATATTTTCTTGTGGAACTATTCCTTAACCAGTAATTTACCATGTTTGTAAGAAACTTATGTACAGAACAATTTGGCTCTTTAAGGAATGACAGCATTTGCCTCTCCTTGCCCCCAAAACTTCTCTTAGCTTGTGAAGGTCACTTTGATTCTGTCCCTCTCCAGCAGCATATTCTAGCATGGTGCTTTTCTGTAACCTCAGCAAATACAGACACTGTATTCCACTGGTCACATCCCTGACAGCTACTGAATAGTAAAGGAATGAAGATAAGACTGTAACAAAACCCTACTGGATATATCTTTCCAGTTTCAAAAATCTGCCTGAATCCCATTTTCTAGGCAGTCATACATCTATCTAGTAGGTGCTTCAGGTATGCCATATTTTCCAGACTTTGTTAGAAGAACATAATGGGAGACACTGTAAACATTTTTATTAAGAACAAAATATCCTTAATCTACTGCTTCCCTCTAATCCACATTACTGTAATATGTTTAATGTCTGTGGAAAGCTATATTTAAAGATACACCATTATAAAGCAGGAACAGTAGCCTTCTCTCTTGCTGCTATGGAATTTCAATCTGGGCTTCTTCAGAAAAGCTATTTTTCTCAAAAGCTAAGTCACAAGTTCAGGGAGAAATCTCTCTGCTATTTCCTAATGCTATACTCTGCTAACCTTGGCATTTTTTGAATATTTAGTTCTTTCCTTTTCAAAAAAACTTGTTTTGTTTCCTTATTTCACAAATACCAAGCGGCTTTTTCTAAGGAAATAACTTAGAATTTACTTCTTTTGTGTGCAATTAGAAAGTCATCTCAAAAGTCTCTCAAGGCCTGTTACTTTGAGCTTTGTAGCAGCTCTGAAAATCAGGTTGTGAACTGGGCACAACCAGAAGCTGACACTTAAAAAATGAATGGCCTCTGAAATCTTTCACTAGGTTTGAAGAGGAAGGTTGTACTGGGAGATCACCTTCTTAGTGTTTGCTAGCTGGTGTTACAGGCTCTGGAAAGACTAACAACCTGTGCCAATGCTTGCTTTAGCAGGAAATTTCTAGAGACTCCCAGCATCATTATCAAGAGTCTTGGAAGAAGTATTTATTGGGTTTTAATGTCATGATTTCAAGTAGAATATAAAACGCAATGTAGAGCCCAGATGCTGAACTTCCTGTGTGAAGCTGTTTCACCCAAACCTGCAGAACCAGTCACTGCACAAAATGAAGCACATCCAGCAACCTGCAGGACTGTGGCTAAAAAATGCAAACGTAGGAAACGCACATAATGGGCTGTGTGGAAGCTCTGCTGGAGCTGTGACCCCAGTGTCCATGCTGGATTAGGGTGAGTGTAGAGCTTCAATTTCTTTAGCATCCACCACCCTCTCTCACTACTCACTGAAGAGAGAAATATCCAGGGTTCAGTAAAGCTAAAAGAAGACTGAAATTAGTATTCTGAAAAATCATTATATGTGAAAGATAAGACTGTGGGACAAAAGGTCGAGAGGCCTGGAATTTTTCTGAACTATCACTGAAATCCTCTGAGACTCTGTGCAAATTACAAAATCTCTGTGTCTCAGTTTTCTTATTTTAAAAACATGCTTCAGGCTGCTATGACAATAAAGCGTGTTTTGTAGACAGTCTTAAAAATACTTAAAAGTGAAAAACGTTGTGTAAAAATGTCTATTAATTAGTCCTTGAAAAATATATTTCTTTATCAATAATGAAATTTACAGAGCTAAATTTATCATGTTCCCTTAGAACTGCCCACTACTACCTTGAACATTGCATTTTACAGTGATCAAGTAACAAAATCTTCACAGCTATCTGATGAAGATAACTTCAAAAACAGAGCCAAGGGTTAGTCTGAAAGTACCCAAAGGCAAGAGAAAATTGTGCTTGCTGAATTGAAAATCTTTCTCTAAACTGGTTCAGTAAAGCCAACACTTGGAGGCTTGGAGGACCTAATAACACAACCCACACACTTCTGCATATGATGTCCTGTCTCTGTTTTTAGCAGGAATATTTGAAGAGACACTGTTGAATATAAGAAAGGATAAAAACTGTCCTGTAGTTTGAAACTGGTTTGTCTTCCATCAGTCCCCAACTGGTATTTAGTTCAACTGAAATAAGCTGATTCTGCCATAAAATGAAGGTATAAGCAGTGGTTGCCTGAGCATAATGAGAAGTTGTGCACTTGTAGAACTTCCTCCCAAAAGCAAGCCAGTTCTACCCGGCTGAAGAAGGGACTTCACCAGTGATAAACCAGGAGAACACTGAGTGTCTGAAGAACCCCACCACAGCGCAGCTATGATGGGATGTGAGATGAACACCACTTACATCGGCTCTTTTGGTAGCTTGGATATTCAGACCCTGAAATGAGGAGGGCATTCTCATGAAAGTGTGAGTGCTCCACAGCTCCAGCCACAGACACACACAAAGGCTTGAAAGCTCTTTACTGGGCAAGGGTGGTTTGCAGTATCAAGGCTGGAGTGAAATCCTAAATCCTGTCTTGCAGGGATGTGAATTATGAAGCCATCTCTCTACCCACTGAGGATACATAAACTGCAGTTCTCTCCTGAAAAGACTTTGGAAGAAAGGAACAAAAATTATTTTTTCTTATCCTTTGCCTGGAAGGCAAAAGTCCAGTGCCCCTGCACTCTCAATTCCAATCTAGGAAACAGGCTCCTAACAATCTGGCTTTGAACCAGCCATGCATTCCTAGGAGAAGAACATATAGAAGCTCTTTAGCTTTTCCTGTAAACATCTTTTTGCTTATTCAGTACGTTGATCGGGTTTAAGAGTCTAAAGCAAATTTGAGTGGGCTTTGTTCGTAATTTTCATGGTATAATCCCATTCCTTCAAATTTGTATATGCAAATCTACTTTTGCATACACTGGACTGATGCATGATGAGTCAGCCTGAGTCAGTGGGATAATCCAAAGCGCAGAAAATGAAGCTTAAAACATGAATTGTTCCATTATCATGGGCTTTGTAAATATTCCTTCATGTGGGTTTATTAATCACAAAACAAGCAAAAAAATGTGGTTGAAAACCTACAGAAATCGGCCAAGGTACCTGGTGACAGCTGTAGAACCCCAAAGTGTTTTTATAACATTCTAGTCCATCTCAAGTTGCTGATATGCCTTGTAATTCATAACCAGGTCACTAAGATTTAATAACAAAAAAAGCTAGTGTTAATTAACTATCAAAAGCAACTAGATCTTAAGAGCCTAAAAGTGAATCAAAGTTTAAACAGACAAATACTATGTTTATTGTGTTATTGACACATAAATACCTTCTTAAAATGCTGTAACTTTTTGTATGCCAATCTTTTATATACACAGATTACCTTGAAAATGGAAGCTCCCCATTTATTCCCAGGTCAGGTTTATGAAATTTACTGCCAACTTAGCTTCTCCCCATGATCCTGCCAGTGACCTTTTTCCTGCCCTGGAAGGATCATTCCCTCTCCGTGGATTAAAGGTGATTAAGGATCAGTGTCAGTTCAGTTTCATACATTTTCTAAGCAGAGACGACAAACTGTGCCAAAATGTGTTTGATTTATTTGTGGGGGTTTTGTGATAGAGGAACCCTGATTGGGCTCAAATCAAGGATCCAGAAAAGAATAGAGTGCTTTATATCACTGGTAGCTCTTTAACTCAAAGTGTCACAGCAAGGACTTAATATCCCTCAGCTAAATTATTAGTTTTCATGAACAATAATGACTGAAATCAATCAATCTTTTCAGTGCTTTGGGTTATTTAATCACCGATTCAAGCAGCCAGACGTTAGATGAATATCTGCATCTATTGAGCTGAACTTCAAACACATTGATACAGCCACAATGTAGCCAAGCAAACAATGTGTGAAATAGAAAATTTCCTGACTTTTAGGAAATGCACACCTAGCATTATTATTATTGTTTTGTAAAATTTTATAACTATATTCTAAACCAAATTCGTGTCCGTTGACTCTATGAGTATCAGGAGATCTATGCTAGAACTTGGGAAGCTGTGCAAATTTCAGGGAAGAAACACATTTCTAACTCAGGACAGATAAACTTTACACTTGATTCTTGAAGCAATACAGAGATTTCCTGTACTTGGACTGAAATATGTGTTTTTCTTCAAGTCTTTAAAATTCTTGCTTGATTGTTGAATATCCAAAGAAGATTTTCCTGCTTATTTGCACGAAAAATATTAGATTAGGGCTAAATTAATCAAAAACTCACACTAAAAACTGAGAGTCACATTATATTGTACAAGATGATTTGTAACTATGTCTTTATGGAAAGAACTCTTGAAAAAACCACTTACACATGGTGCACATATCCATAAAATATCAAAGGTTATGTATTTCTGACTTAATCCTGATAAACTTTCAGGGGTATACATGCCCTTGATTAAGCTAAAAATAGCTCTGTGTTGTAGTACTGTGACTAGAGCTCATTCTGTGTGGTTTACTCTGTAGTCTGCATATTAATTACATAATAATTATACTGTGTTTTTTGCTGGGCTAAAGAAATGAATTTACTGTGACAGAAAGAACAGACAGAAGAGATACCATACTAATGAAACAAGGGACAATAACAAAGGAAAAAAAATCTTTTTCAACATCATTGGCTAATGATTTTCAGGAAATCATCCAAATAGTTCCTTTTCCAACAAAAATGAGTGGTTGTGAAGATAGCCCCAATCTAGACAATTTAATGGATGCACACACACATTCTTTAATAGCTTGTTCATCAGACAAACATAAGACTACAAAGGGTTACCCGAGCTCACTTCATTTCCCTGCTGCTGCTGGCTTTAGATTATATTGATTCTGTCAACAAGATTGTGGCTGTAGGTGTAAATTTATTAAGTCCTATTCATCAAAATACTCTTCTGTTTTATAACTTAGTAGTAGCTATGCTCTGGAATGGATACAGGAAGAAACACAAAGCGAAATTTTTACTTCAAGGTCCAGATAGTACAGTTTCAGTAGCATCAACCTTGGAAGAACATATTGTAAGAGTTTCTAGAGTGGGCAATTTCAGAGGAACTGTTGTTGCTTTTGCAGGTACAAATATAGGCTATATCTGCACCACTGTATGAAGTGGAGCCAGGAACTATTCTGAGGCCCTGAGGTCAAGTGGAACGGAATGGCTTGTTTCCACAAAATTAGATTCCTCCCCTACCCAAACTGCTTGTGGGGACGACGCATGGCAGTGCTAACTTAACTCAGCCGGAATACTAGGAGAATGCTAATTCGTTAATAATTCATTAATAATTTAGCAGTATGGATGATCATACTTCAGTGCGACCATGAGTCCTATACTCAGGTATATAGACTGATTTCTAGAGGTAACCTATCTATCTTTGCAAGTCCTTTCATAACATTTCTGTATCCTGCATTCACTCTGCAGAATGTAGATTCATTTGGACATTCAATCAGACCACATTATATGAACTTCCATATTTGCTTTCAACTAATGTCTGACATTAGGCATGTTTTACCTGTATTTAGGTTTCCTCAATATTTCTATGTTGCATCTACTCACCTCTTTTGCTTGGTTCTCCTATGGTAAACTGTCCCTCACTAAGGGTTCTGAAATTCGCAATGCTACTCTTGTATATTTAATCAGTGCGTATGACTTTACAGGGCTGGAAGGGATCTCCATTGGTCTCTTTTTCTTAAGGTGAATCAATGGTACAATGTTATTTTCAGCAGATACTCATGCATCCTGTCATTAGGAAGCACATGTGATGAAAGTTTTATTATCTTCATAGGAAATCCCATCTAGAATTCTGCTCATATCGTTAACTAAAATCTAATCTGAATCACTTTTGTTGCCATGTACTCCACTATATATTATCTCATCTACCATGGACATGTAAGTTAAATTACTGACTGTCCTTTACTTGAAAACTCTTTTTATGTTCTTTAGTTGTCCTCTGTTCAGTCTAAACAACTCTGTACCTGTCATAGGATTCACCTGATTAAATGTGGGTATCTAAAGCTTATTTTTTCTTTCTTCACAGTTAGAGGAAAGTACACGGTTCATCTCATCCTTAAGTACTGACCTAGATAGATTAGACAAGTATTACCTATTTATCCACTGACTGTGGCAGGATTTTAAGGGGATTAGTGAATGAATAGAGCTTTATGTTGAAAATGTGTGAAATATTTCTGTTCTAGCAGAGGTGTTACCCTTTTGTGAAAATATGCAGCCAATCTGCCTCTTGTCTTCAAATGCTCTGTATCAAACTGCCATATATTCTCTGCCAATTGCTTTCTCTGCTCTATTACATATATATTTTGCATATCTATATATTTATGTAAAGCAATGCACTGTGAGAAATAGCTGAACAGACTATGTTGTGGATTCCTTCCTCTACAACCGTCAAGTACATTACATACTGCACTTTGGATAACACCAAATTTTCTTAGAAGTACCTTTAATCCATCTGTCATGCTCTGGTGGACATAATATTCAACAGGTCTCTTGTCTTTATATGTGGATGCAAAGACAAGCCCATTCATCCTCCTCCTTTCTCCCTGCTCATCTTTCCCAAGTGTTAGGTCCCTTCATATCGATATTCCACCCTGTTAGTTCTCTCACTTGTGTCCGTTAAGACAATTAACTAATAATTTTGATATTTTTTTAAAGGTTTGCAATGCTATTTTATTTTTCATACTTCAGAAATTTACATGACCTGCACATCACCTGCCACATCTACCATCTTCCAGTAGTCCTTTTGTCCCTTATGATTTTCTTTCTCCACCATAATTTCGGATCATTCACGAGCACAAATTTGCTCACAGTGATACAGAGGGTTCTTTTATCTTTTCCCTTGAATTCATCATCAAGCCTCCTTTACTAAATGTTTCACTGTTAATCACCTTTTCATGGCTAAGGAAGCCAAAGCTCCCATGATACTGGTCTGATTGAAAGTGCACCAACCTCTGTGCATACTTGAAAATGTTCTTTCGAGGAAGCAGAGTGGTTTCAATAGCCAAGTCTTATGCTCTGTGAAAAACTAGGAACCTCATTACCCTGCCATTAATCTCTCACTCTCTACGGTTTATTTCCATATGTCTTTCTTTCCCATATTGACACTGCAGCTTCCCAGGACACTTCTGATGCTCTGCCTTACAAAACTATCATTTACTGTCAAGTTTTTTCACAGAACGAATCTGCTCTTTCACCATTTGCCATTTAATTTCTATTACTGCTATTAATTCAGATTCCTGTTTGTGTTGGCTAAGGACCACAGCAGAGACTGGGGACATCTTTGGTCAGGTACTGGAAGTACTTATACAGAAAAGCCTGAAGTGATGCTTTCTTCTGTCGCACAAGAGACTTCCACAAAACCTCCACAAATTCTTTGCCTCTTTCTTCCAGAACATTTCAGTGATGCCTCCCTTAGCAAATCTGCCCACAGAAGGATCATTTCACAATAATGCGCTATCTCAAAATGCTTCAGAAATATTTTGAAATATGCAAAATGATAACTTTAAATTCCCACTCCTGGCCTCTGTAAAGGTAAATTGGACAATATAAAATTAAATTGATAATTTGCCAGCAACTGTAGCCAAAGGAAAGAGTCCTGAGTCCCTGTCTGGATACTCTTTTTTTGCATCTAAGAAAGAGTTATACTGCATGGGAGTGCTAAAGGTCCCAGTCAAGTTGGCTTCAGTGGCTACTTAGGTTACCAGGAAAAATACCATTTCTGCTCCACAGATTTTACAGTTTATTTCTTAATGTGTTACTGCTGAACATTGAGTTGCAGATATGCACAAAGAGTTTTGCTTTTCCTTCTGAAGGACTACAAACAGAGGGTACAAGAACAAAATAATGTGACTTCAATGGGATGATTACTGCCAAAGATTCTCCTATGAAGATAAGCTGAGAGAGTTGGGACTGTTCAGACTAGAGAAGAAAAGCCTCTGGGAGACCATATGGCACCTTCCAATACCTAAAGGGGGCTATAAGAGAGCTGAGAGGGACTTTTACAAGGGCATGGAGTGGTAGGAGAAGAAGGAATAACTTTAAATCTACAGACAGCAAGTTTAGATTAGATATTAGGAACAAATTCTTTACAGTGAGGGTGGTGAGACACTGGAACAGGTTGCCCAGAGAAGCTGTGGGTGCCCCATCCCTGGAAGTCTTAAAGGCCAGGTTGGATGGGGCTCTGAGCAGCCTTTTCTAGTGGAAGCTGTCCCTGCCCATGGCAGAGGGGTTGGAACTGGATCATCTTTAAGGCCCTTTCCAAAACAAACCATTCTGTGAGTCTGTGATTTTCATGTGTTGCAGAGCTCATGTGTACTTGGACACGCTGCAACACAACTCTTTGAAAAGTCCTCTAACTCTAAAGCAAAGTTGCTTAAATTGCAATGTAAAGAATAAATGCTACATTTGTATCAAAATGATCAGCAAAAAGTTGACTGGATTATTGAAAATAAGTTTACCTCAAGAAATGTACTACTATCTGATCACATTTTTTTCCTGGTAAGTTTCCTGTCTTATTGTAAGGTTCTTCAGTGAAGTGTAACATTAGTTTCATTTCCAGTTTATCCTTTGCTCTTGAGGAACTAATCTCTGTCATTCCTCTGAAGGAGTCAGAAAACAGTGGTAAGAACTAATAATACCAAACAGCACTGTAATTTCCTACAGGGAAAACATATTTTCTACCGGTAATTATTGCCAACAGCAATCTTGGAAATATCGTATAACTTATTGTTTAAAACATCAAACAGAAGGAACTGCTTTGTATCAAGGATGACTAATGCAGGAACATGTGCTTCCACACAAGCACAGACACATTAGATAAAATGTTGATGTTTAGAGGTTTATGAGATATAAACATTGACTTTGGGGTCTGCTTAAGTTTACACTTGAATTTAGAATGCAAACATAGCAGTTAATATCTAACCATGATGGACATGAATAGGCAGAAACAGATGCAATTGTTATGGACGGGCTTCTCCAATCTGCTTGGTACTACAGTTGCAGGAAGATCAGAACTATACAAGAAAATCAGTCAGCTGTGCTTGAAAAAGCAGAGTAGAGGCTAAAGGCAAAAATAAAAAAGTTATTCAACAATTATACCCAGGTGCTTTACAAACAATAGATGCTTTGTTGGGGAGTGCGAAAAACGCTCATTTACTCTGCATGATGAAGCATGTGCAGATGAAGTGGTGTGTGTGATGGAAAACTGAAATGTTCACGGGCTTAATCCTGCCCAAAGTTACTTTGGAACAACTCCCACCATCTTCAAATGACAGAACTGTCCCTTAGGTAGAAAAATTCATCTCCAGCTTAAACTCTCACATACTGTGGCAGATGGCTGTGACGCTGGGACTTCTGCCAGCATCCAGACTCTGGTCATGGAACGTGTCTGCTCTTACCCTGCAAGAGGGGCACAGAAGGGTCTGCTGTAGGTGGTGCTCAGTCCATAGGGAATGGCCAGGATGGACACTGTCTGCAGCAATCCAGCATCTCCACCCTGTGGATCCTGCCTGAGCTCTATGGGATTACCCTGCTATGCTAGACAGGGTCTAGCCTGTGAGGAGCTACATGGAGGTCAGTTTAAGCGCCTTTCTGGACTAGGACCTGGCGCTGATTCTTTCTTGAGGAAGCCTTATGAAATTCAACATCTGGACCACCCATCCTTTGAAAAAGGTGAATCTTCTTTCAACTGGAGTGGCTCTGATTCATAAGAAAGGTGAACTTTATACAACTTTATGTTTCATAAACATAATCCACTACTTTTAAAGCTCATTTTAAATAGACCTGACCTTTGCACTAAGCAGCAAGCAATCTCTTGTGCCACTGGGTTTGCTTAAGAAAAGCCAGCATTTCCTTCCCAGATCCCTGAAGGAGCAGCAGCAAAGTGGACTGTTTTAGCTGATCATAGGAATTAATTACAAACCAGTGTCCCCTTCAGTCACATGCAATAACAGGTACTGCATTAATTACCAACTTTGTAAATGTCATTTTCAAAAAAAAAAACTTATTCCAAGACACGAATGTCTAGAGTTTACCCATAGGTATGAATTTATCATGTGTTTAAGTGCTTCACTGGTACTGCATGAGGAAGAAGTTCGATGAATAAAGCTAAATTTCTAACCAGTAAACACAAGTTATGACAGAGCCAGGAGTTCTAGTTCAGATATTCCTTGGGGGAGTTCTGGCAGACACTTCTGATTCAAAAGGCATGAGCCTACTTCAGGAGGGAGTCCTTCCCCTGAATTCAGGGGGGTTTGTATTGGCCCAGGAAAAATAAAGTGCCAATTTGCAGATGACTGTCTGGCATAGTTTAACACAACGCAACTGTAGCTGGTAGCACTTGACTGGCATACATACTTATTTTCAACATCCTTTCTGCTTTGTTGATGTTATCTCTTCCTTTTTCATGCCATTTGCAACACATCATTAGACTCACTGCAAATTTGTGGGCATAAATCGTGTCCCTGGGGATGAAACCTCACCAGGGGTGAATAAACAATCTCCCCTTCCCCAACCAAATCCCAACTGTGCCTCACATTTCATGGAAATGATCAGCAGTTCCACTATCAAAACATTCATGCCTTATGAGTAATATTTATGATGGGAGTTTTTTATGTTGGGTTTTCCCCCCAAGAAGAAAAAGAGGAATAATTAACAGAAATAGACGCAATGAGAAATTTCCACATTATTACCATTATTTTCATAAGGCTTTCACAGGAAAGTAAAAGCTTTTGCAAGTAATAAAAGTCCTCGTTAAACATCTTTCTCTCTTTTGGAAACGGGGTAAATTATGAAGCAAATTGACTTTAAAAAATAAATAGGGCTATAAATACATAAAAGTCATTGCCTTCCTTCAGTAATTTAATATGAGCATCCTACTCTGAAATAAGGAAAAGTTTATTCACTCACAGAAAGAATAGAGCAGATGTGAGGTTTTTCCATCAGCTTAAGTGCTGCCTTGGTAAGGTGAGTTGTCCGACTACATTAAACAAACATTTTAGTCAGGCATCACACAGGAAAATAAACAGTAGCAAAGGAAACATGAAAATATTAAAGACTGTTATTCTTTGGCCCCTTTTCCTGCAAAGCAGGTGATAAAATATTACTGTGTTTCCACAGGTAAGGAAACATGCTCTTAAACACTTTGCAGAAATACATATTACGATCATCACTTAAAATGTCAGAAGTGGACAAGACTCAACTGTGACAGCACACAGGAGGCTGCTGAGAAACGCTGCAGGACCAGAGGATTTCACACACTGGGCCAGCCTTCTGGCAGAGCAAATTCAGAGAGGCAAAAAATACCTTGCAGGAGGCAGCTGTAGAGTTAACTGATTTCAGGACAGACTTCTCTTGAAGCCTAATTAATCAGATATTAGTGAGGGGGAGAGACTATCTGTTGTATCATTTTTGACCTCTTTCTGTCCCACTGAGCACCAAAGAATGCACATAGGAAGAGAGAAGACCTGCTGAGCTCCATTGTTTCTGCCCACCTGTGATATACTGCACTACACTGCACAGATGTAACAGGGTTTAGTTTATGTAGATAGAATTTATGTACCATGTCAGTAATTTCTGTTCACCATGAAATTTTGTCTGGCTCTCCATCATGTCTGAAATTCTATACATATTTAAATATAAAACATCCTTGAAATGGTTTCTGCATTGTAGCCAGAAGTTATCTAAATCATACATTCATCAGAATAAACAAAGTAATCACTTTTTACTATCAGGGCTTGGGTTTCCATCAGCCTGGAAATCCAACTTGAAAATGTTCTGGTCTGCGGTCAAAGATCTGCAGAGTTACCCAGTGCCCAGAGTGTAGGGAAAGCTTTTATTCTCCTGCCCGCTATGAAAGACGTAGGTGTGAGATTGCATAGGTGCTACCTGAAATCCTTTGTAGTATCAGTTTCTCTATTTTAAAAAGCACTGCATGCACCAGCCTGTCTGGCCACTGTGGTCTGGGGAGGCTGCTCATGACTAACACATGTATATATATTTTTAGCTTAAACTAGTGGCTAGGCAAGTTCAGTAAATCAACTGCTGCCCTGGGATGCAGGTCTATGTACAGTTCTGCTGCTGACCAGCTATGTGATGCTGGCCAATAGCTCATCCCTTGTCTTAAACACTGGGTTTTTAAACATGCTAGTACAGCATTTGAAATAATAAAACCTAGATGAGTATATAATGTGCATATCTCCCTTGGCTGTGCATGCCTCAATGGACAGGTTTTGCTCCATTCAGCATGGAAGGCAGAGCTCTTTTCATTTTGCTCCTTTAAAAAAAAAATCAAAAGAACAATGCTTTCTGTCCTGAATTTACATCTGCTCATCATAACTTGGGCTGCATTTTAATTTAAAAAGGAAAGCAAGAAAAAACACTAAATTTTCGCTGTGCAATTACATAGCTTTTAAAAATATTTTTTCAGGGGCAAAACCCCTTATTTCACCATTTCATGTGAAGATTTTTATAAAGGGCTTACCTAATACCTTAAGCACTGTTTTTTATCTCTGAAAAATACAAGCAGAATAGGTGGAGGTGCTACTGAGTTCCATGAACACAACACAATGCACTGTTCTTACCCAGGTACTTTGGTTAGATGGGTATTTCCACAGCACTTCAGTCCCAGAAAAAGAACTCCAAAAAATTTCCCATCTTACTTGTCAGGAAATTGAGATGAAAATATAAAATGAGTTTTCAAAGAAGGCAGGAAACAAACAACAGGACTCTCACTAGAAATCAGCAGCTGTGAATTCTTATGCAGCCAAAGTATATCTGACTGTCCTAGCAGCAAGGGCAAAAGCTGCATAGAAAATTTGGAACACATTGTTTTTTGATATCTGAAGCAAAAAGAACAGTCAGTAGATTCTGAGTGGCATTTATCTCCTCTACTTTCGGTTTCTAATAGAGAGCCCCTCTGTGATCAGTAAATTGCAGGGTGTGATTTGCCTTTCCTGCTTTAATGACAACTATTCTGACAGAATGATGTCCATAGTGATCATATGAAGACCACCCATAAATGTCACGTTTAAATTCTCTGATAAATAAAAAGAATTGGAATAGAAGCAGATCTCAAGCCATGATAACTCCTGAGGCTTCGATAATTCAAACCCAGAATGCAGCCTTCCAGTTGGTTTCCTGGAGATAAACTTTTAAAATAACTCTAGTCAATGTAAAAACTTCTGTTCCATTTTCACAGCAACTGGAAGCTTACATTTCACCGGCTTTTGATGTAAATTTATCTCCCAGATGCTATTTGATAGTTGTGCAAAATTAATCCCACAATAAAACCTTTTACTCTCTGGCACCTCAAGGATTTAATTTTGTAATCCTGTACATCCAACAGGGAGAAGCAGGGAGACAAGCCTCAATACCTCAGCTGGGACTCACTTCCTATACAGTCCTGTGGAGTGCCTGAAACTGCCATAGCCCCTTTTTCCTCTGTAAAACAAGGGAAATGCAAACACTCCACATGCAATCTGAATGTCTTCACACTTGGAATTGAATCACAACTCTGGAGTTTTATCTTAATTCTTCGTTTTACAATTTCTGTTGGATGCTTAAATTAACTAGGCGTCTCGTTTCCAGCTTTCACTCATGTGACAGCCTAAATGAATCTGAAAGCCTTGTTTCAGGCTTCTGAGACCCCTCCTTTCTAACCTGCCCCAACAGTACAAAGCAGACCTCCCCCTGCCCCAGGCTGCACTGCTCCCCTGCTCCCCGACCAGGTTAAACAAACAGGGAGATTCCTCCAGGGAAGTCACAGGTTCAAGATCACAAAGGACCCACCTCATTTGGGCCAGTTGGAGATTTTTCTTGCTATTGTGCTTATCTGTATCTTCCTTGTCATCCAGACATTAACCTCTGACCTGTGAGCCTGCCTCTCGAAAAAGCTGTGCAGTGTTTACCCATTATGTAATGTCTGTGCTTTTGTGGAAATTTTACAGAAACAAATGGAGGAAGTTTGCCAGTCAAATGGCTGGACAATAAATCCTGTCCCATGTAGATAGAATGGTTTACTGTCAGTGTAAGTCTGCTACTGGCATCTGTCACCGAAAGAAATGTTTGCAAATTTCAGGGCACTAGAGTGCCAAAGTATTCCAGCACTGCAGGGCTGTACATGATTTGCAGAACCACCACCGCTGTACTAGATAGGGGTAGCCTTGTTTTGCTAGCCTGAATAAACAGAGTGACAATGTTTCAGATAAGTCAGGGTCACTAATGTTCAATATTTCTGTCTATTCATCTCTTAAGTTCAAAAACACAAGTACCCAAATGCTTGTTTGTTCATTGTAATGCTTTTTCTGCCCGAAGATATCTTTGCTAGAAGTTAACCCAGGTAAGCAAAGTCATTTTAGCCCCTTTTTCTTATTTCTTATAGGTCCTTTATTATTTATACACTGTATGTTCCTATTCTTCCTTACAATCCATCTTCTTTACAGTCCCTGCTGTGTCTCCTCCTTCTGTCCTGTTTCCCCTTTGGGACAAGACATTCTATTATGTTCCCTTTCTGGACAGTGTCATCACAATTCCTCTTGCTGTGTAACTGAGGCTTTTATATATCATCAACGATGAAGTTAGGACAACTAAGATTGGACTAAGTTAGGACACAAGAAAGGTGTGTTTGGATAAGAAGCGGGAACAAACATAATTTGGAACAGTGGGATAGATAGGTAATGTAATTCTTCCTTCAGTGATTCTTTCAGCCAAGGGTCTGATCATGCACCAACTCAATGGAGCTTTTCACTCTCAGTGTCAACGGGAGAAGCACTTGGTCTTAGAGTTCTGCTCTAATTAAGTTTTCAAATCTCATTTCCTTTCAGAGGAGAGAAAACATTGTTGTGACTAAGCTGTGGATGTGGTAACAAATCCCTGGCAGGTTGGTTTGTTTTAACGGACGTATTAGATTTAAGGAAACTTTTACCATCTTTTCTGCCCTTAATCACAGCTTTTATTACAATTACAGTAATGCAACAGAGGTACATGCCAAAGGCAATATGTATATTTTTAATGAGTTGACATGCAACCTTCCTGGAGAGAAGAAACAACTTCATTTGTTGAACATTTCTGAACCACATCTAGCAATTTATTAAGGGAAATGTTCAGAAAAGCATCTACCACAAATTAAGAGGCTTCAGCCACTCACAGATGAGCAGTCTCATAAGACAGACTCAGTTGTTGTGCTAGATTTAGCAAATTTTTGCTGAATACTAACATTTTCTATTGTCCTCAAACAATAAAAGAGAAGGTTAACAGGCAATATCCGGATGCTCAAAGATTATTAATCCATGCAGGTGGTCCTTAGTCACTGGCCTGTAAAACATCATCAGTTTCCAAAGATGCAAACCAAAGGGGAATTCTGCTTAAGAGAGATGCTATCACAAGCCCAAAGGAACTAGTTGCATCAGTAAGGCCTATTTTATGCAAGTTTTACAAGAAGTTGGCTCCCAGGGGTTTTCATTCTGGTAGAATTAATTCAGGCAATAAACTGAACATAGGCAGAGAATGCATCCTATGAGTGAAGAGCCTTCGGCCTGGTTTCTTGCCTCAATTTACCTTACAGCTAGGACACAGGTCAAACACTGGTACACACAGGAAATTACAACAGGCTGACAGGCACACATCAACCAGGCTCATTCACCTGGGGACTAAAGAGCTCAGGGATTCAGCCTCCAACAGCAGAACACAAAGTCTGTTCTGTTAAATTATTCCTGCCGCTGCTGTGGCCTGGGCCAAACAACACATACAAACAATGGCTGGACATGCTTTTTTGGAGGTTAACACAGGCCAAGGACCATTTCCAATACAACCGTGGCTGTGTATAACCTGTTTTTTAGAGGTAAAAGTTTATCTGTGGGGACCAGAGAAGGATTCCTGGCTTGTGGAGACATGACCTGACAGACCTCCACATACCTTTTTCTGAGACAAAACTATCAAAAAGGAAGACACTTGAACACTTCATGTAGGTATGACTGCATGCTTGCTTTCTCCTTGGTCACCCGGAAACTGACACCAATTAACAGAAACTCAAGAAACAAACTATAGGAGTTCAACCAGAAATATGTATTATCAACCAGGAGCCTCATTTCATCAGGCACAGGGCACTGCAAGGGACTGGCTGTCATTATGTCCAGTTTGTACAACAAAAAGTGGGGGTGTCCAGGCTGGCAGCACAAACCCCTCTGCCCATCCTGCTTTCGGTGTGTGTACAGTCCTACAGTGAGCCTCCCACGCAGAGCAACACGCCCGCAGATCCATGAAAGGTACAGCCCCTCACTGCAATCCCAGTTGCTCTGGCACATCTGTTTGGATGATTAGTAAGTAAAATTTAACTGATAGAAGACAGAGCCCAACTGGAAATGTAGGAATGTGTTTTTACTACTATTAATGCAATCAAAACTTCCTTCTTGCTACTATTACTGCGTTAGCATGTCAATTCCATTCCAAATTGTTTTAATCTGTTAACTTACCAAAATACCTGGAGTATAGCACAGTTCACGTTCTGGTTTTCATTCTAAACTTAACATAATTTATCTGAAATTATTCTGCTTCTTAAAGTTGTTTCTCTTGCTGGAATGTGCAAAATATGTGTACAATACGCACTGGAGGAACGTTAATCTTTCTCTTTATGCCCAAAAAAGTGCTGAAATTCAGTGTATATAGTAACTTCTATGTGTCTTTGTAGGCTGAAGGTCCTTTTCTGAATTTACCAACATTCCAATTCAGATGACAGAGTCCATACTGGCTAAAACAGCTTAAAAAAACAGATGCAAAGAACCCTTTGTGAAACTGATTACTGATTTACATTCACCATCCAATATGAATGAAATGCAAAAAAGTAAGCATAAGTCACATAAAGTAGATTGTAGAAGGAGTGTTTTAATCACATGAGAAATCACATCAGTAGTGTGGGTCAGTTTGCCTAAGAAATATATATTCTTTGGGAAAAAATTTCGTTATTTTGCCTTTAAGATTTTTTTTTTATTTACTCATATGAGATTTTCCTGTACCCATGGTCTTAAATTTTAGAAAAGACCAGACCTGTTATTCTTAAAAACTCATGCTTTAATATTGAGAACTAAATCAACATTTACAAAATGAGAGAAAGACGAAAGGTGGTTTAACACAGAAAAGGTGCTCACCAATGCAGTCGACACTGAAGAGATTTATGGAGGTTGTTATTGAAGACTCATCACAGGTCTTCATCCCCCGCAGGGCAAACCTCACCAGGGAGGCCTTGACTCCCTCGGGGAGGAAGGACAGCAGGTACACGGGCATGTAGAGAGCGTAGCGGAGCTTGCACAGCAAGGGGGTCATGAGCTTCCCCTGGGGGGACTGAGCCATGCGCTCGATCGTCGGGAACAGCAGCACGGAGCGCAGAACCTGTTGGACCACCAGAAACCACTGTCAGCAAGAAACAGCACCACAGCCCAGCCTGGCAGACCCAACCCTTACAAGAGTCTCCATCGCAATAAAATTCAGTTTACAGGCACACTGCCCATCAGGCTGTGCGGTGTGCCCAGGTCCAGTTGTTTAAAACATGAAGCAAACAAGTACATGGAATTATGTTTTAATGTGAGAGAGGGAAGAACTCAAGAGGTGAGTGGCCTCTGGAGATCGTGACAAAGCGGGAAGCACCAGCAGGAGTAACCCCAGCAGAGGGCAGCAGGCAGGAGCCCTCTGCTCAGTCCCGGTGGGCTTTTTATTTATGTCAGGCAAAGTACACTGCTTTTCATTTCACCTGGTAAACTCTTTTCTCTAAGTAAACCAATCAACCATATTAAAAAAATGTCAGCTGCTCTGATGGCAACTTTAAAAATTGACAGCACACAGGGTTTTCGATCTGCAGCTCAATACAGATAAACTTGGTCAGAACAAGAAGAATACAGCCTCTTCCCCTCAGTGTGTACACTGGCATAAAATATTGCTTTTTTTATCTTATAACAAAATAGACATTCTGAAGGTGGTAATTAGTTTATGTTATAATAATACACTATAGCCTTAAATTACAAAGAGATTAATTAAAATCACACCCACCCATACTAATTAAAAGTGAGTTAATACACCTACTCTTGGTTATATTTCAATGCTAACATCAAGCACATATTCTAAAAGAATAACTGCAACTTTTTTCTGGATGTAAAAATATATTGCAGTAACTCATATAGAAATAACCCTCAAAGAAACACAGCCCTGCCTAACAGAAGTATCAATTATAAAAAAGTAAGAGATGATCTGGGTATTGCATTGGCAGATAAATAAGGTGTAACAGCTAGGCTTTCCTGATGACTCAATATCAGTAAATGTAGTTATATGTCTGCTTAGTGCACATCATTCTACATGTTGTGCAAATTAGATTATTATTTTTGTAAAATATATTTTATGATAGTTTTCCTTATTCCCAGATGAAACGCAGCTGAGGTATGCCACTACACCTGTGTGCAGCACTCCTGGTCCCAGCAGCCCTCCAACGGAAGGCAGGGAATGCCACCAAGAGATGCTTACAAAATCTGGGCACTGCAACAGAACAAACAGCAGGAAATATAATAAAATCACAGAACCCTTTAGGTTGGAGAAGGTCTTTAAGATCACTAAGTCCAACTGTTAACTTAGCACTGCCACCTTCACAAATAAACCATGTTCCCAAGTGCTACATCTAAACATCATTTAAATACCTCCAGGGATGGTGAATCAACCACTTCCCTTGGGCAGCCTATTTAGAGCTTGGCAACCCTTTCTGTGAAGCATTTTTTCCTAATATCCAATCTAAACCTCCCCTGGCACAACTTCAAGCTGTTTCCTCTTGTCTTACTGCTTTGTTCCTTGGAAGAAGAGACTGATCCCCACCTAGCTACAACCTTCTTTCAGGTAGTTGTAGAGCAATATGGTCCCCTTGAAACTCCTTTTTTCCACTCATCTCCCTCAGCCACTCCTCATCAGACTTGTGCTCGAGAGCCCTTCCCAGTTCTCTCCTCCTTCTCTGGACACTCCAACACCTCCATGTCTTTCTTGTCATGGGGGGCCCAAAAGTGAACACAGCACTCGAGGTACGGCCTCAGCATTGCCCAGTACAGGGTGCAATCACTGCCCTCGTCCTGCTGGCCACTGACAACTGGGGGTCTACACTGTGTAGCAGGTCACCAATCATTTCCCTTCAGACTATGGGGGCCTCATTCTGCTCACTCTCCATGTTTGGATACTCAGAGAACCACTGGTCAGAGTCAGGTACTGATCTGCTGGCTCTTCCTGTTTCTTCCCTCATCATTTCCTGCAGCTGGAAGGACAGAGAATACTATCTATGCTTTTGACTCTTTAACCAGTTGTCTCAAGGCCCTGAAGTCTCCCTTGATTGTCCTTGGGCTGCTTGTTGCAATTTCATTGTTGTCTACCTGAAGAATCAATAACAGATAATAATACAAGAGCTGTACCAGGGTGAAAGGATGGGAAGCTTTCTCTTCACATTTTAAACCCAGCTCAGGGAGGCAGCAGGCTTCCATAAGAAGTGGGTCCTTCTGTTTCCTTCAGAAAGAATCTCCTATGAAAATGATTCATCTCTTTTTTTTCATGGAAGCAGGTTGTAGACTAACAACCTCAGCAACACCTCCAAGCCAGGTGAACCCTTGTTCTGGTTACTTTCTTGCAGAGCCTCACACCTGTCAATTCTGGGGCACCTGGAGAGCTAGAGAACTCCCCAAGGAGACACAACGGCTGCACCAGGCAGGAACTTGCCACCATTTCCCCCTGTCCAGTAAGTCACTGTGTTCAGCCAGAGAGAGGGCTGGGAAACCTGTGTCATGCATCCATCATCAGAAACTGTACTTCTTAGAGAATTTTAAAAGCAGACTTTGAAAGAGTTATTTATATAAAATACTGAACTATTTTAAGAAATCCTTCTTCTTTCCAGCTGATACTACTTTGGTTTGAGACAAAGAAAAATACCTTCTCAGGGAAATCAATCCTGGGCCTCTTTTTATTAAAGGCAACCAGCAGCTAAGTATAGGAATGCGAAACTTTTACTAAATTATATGGTAGTTTTCTGATATTTCAGCTAGGAGCTGAACCCAAACTGTTGTGATCTAAAGCAGATTTGACCTGCATTCCCAGGCACACTTTAATCCTTTGACA
The DNA here is from genome assembly GCA_013397315.1 of Donacobius atricapilla. Classification (NCBI taxonomy): domain Eukaryota; kingdom Metazoa; phylum Chordata; class Aves; order Passeriformes; family Mimidae; genus Donacobius; species Donacobius atricapilla. Next base: position 981,429 of record WBMY01013168.1, on the reverse strand, counting down.
TTGCAGTTTATAGATATAGGATTAGTTGCTTGGATGGCTATTCTAACCACGGGGAAAGCTGCTAAACCTTGGCAGAAAAAGGACAAACCAAGAAAGCTGTTACCCCATTCTCTACATTCCTGCATTTTGTAATGGCCCACAAATTTCAAGGTGGAGAATAATTTTATGTAATTACTTTTTTAAACCTTTTGTAGACAATAACAGAGGAATGTAAAATTTGGATTTTTCAAACATTTATCCAGTATTTATTAATTTACTGCTGGGTTCTCAAACCAGGATCTTGAAATGTGCATTTGGCTGCAGAATTGCTTAAAAGATTTAGTTCAACTTTTTTGCAACAGAAGTGTAGATATGACAGATTTAACCCATTTTGTTATAATGACACATATAATGATAAAAAAGTATGTCATATTTGTGTCTTGAAATAAGTGAAGTAGAAATATTCAGATAAAATTAGGGAAATTAGTAAGATTCAAATGCTCAATATCAGTTAATATTTTTTTTTAAACTTTTCAAATGCCTGGATCTTATCTATACACAGTTTACACTAGATGGAATCAGGTAGATGACACATAATTATATTCAAATTAAAATTTTCAGAATTAATATTAGACCAGTTATTCTGAAAATGGAGGACACTACCTGTCATAAGCACCAGATATTGCCACAACTATGAACGACACATAAATACCATTAAATAATGTGCAAAGATTAATGATCTTCTTATTTATGGAAACCCTTCTCATAATTAATAAAGTTTCTTGAGCTAACCATCAGTCAAAATACAAAAAGTATTACAAATATTTATTTATATAACAGAAAGTATATCCATACATATATGTAAGTTTAGATATAATGCAGAAATATTAAAAATATTAGACAGTAAAATTCAGATTCACCTAGTTTAAATTACAAATTCCAGTAATATTTATCTGTTAAGCACATGGAAAAGCAGAGAGCTGAGCAAGCAGAGACACTGGAAACAGTGACTCGAGTGGATCCGGGGACTACACAAAGTTGGCTGGTGACTCCACTGAAGGCAAACACACCTTGTGTCCAGGAGTTGACTATCCTTCACTCTGCGTTGGTCAACTCACTAAAAATAGTACAAGTACTCTTAAATTTTACTAGAATTGTCACTATTGATGATTGTGACAATCAACAGTATTTGTACAACAGTAGTTCAATTTATTTACCAGTTACTCACTTACCATGCTATTGAACTGTGAGATTTCAACACTCAGGATGACACATACACTAAAGTTCACTATTCAAGGCATAAATGTTCTTTTGGTTAGTCACCAAGGCAGCTGCTTCTATTTCATCATTAATTTTTAACTCAAAATTTCACTGGGCTCAAGCCCTGAATGGTTCAAGGGCCTACATTCTGATGCAATGTCTCAGAAGTTCCACATTTTGTTAAGAGCCAAAGGCTAACATTACCTGCAAACTCTTCACATAACTCATGTGGGTGCAAGGCAGCTCCTACTCCCTCATCTATCAGTGTATATATATCACAGAGAAAATGAAATGGTGCATGGCCTGAGCATGTGTCCAGAGAAAAAACCAGCCCAGAATGTTCTGCCCTTGATTGTTCCAACACATACCACAGGAGGAAAGCGTGGGGACTTCAGGAGTTTTCCTTTTGACAGTGTTTATATATTTCAGTATCTAAAGCAATCAGTCCATTAACTTCAGGAATGTTATGACCTGCACAGTAAATTTTAGAACACAGAGGGAAGAGAAACTACTTATTTTACAGGAAAAGTGAGCGCTCAAAGCAAAGAATATTAAATATCCATTCCGTAAAAGCGTGGTATTGACCAAGGCACTTTGTTTAGGAAAGATCCCCAATGAATATGATTCACTTCCCATGATCATTGGTCCATATAAATATTAAAGAATAAAGCAAAGGCTTCATGCAAGCTACCTACACAGAGAACACATACATTCCTGTAGATCCAGGCTCTCAATTGAGCTTTTATCTAGATCAATCCAAAGCAAGATGACAAAATGACAACTGAGTGCCTTCACAGCATAATGGTTATGTCAACTTTGGTTTGGATTTGCAATAAAAGCTGTGAGTTGTTTTGATTAAAATGAGAACACAACACAAAAAGCCAAACCATTAAATTTACAGTAAGTTGCTGTTTAATGCTTCACAATTTAATAGTATCAACCACACCAGCAAAGGATTTTTGTAAAACCTTTAAATGGTTTCCTTATAAAAACAATACAAGCATGCAAATTGGATGAAGTGAAAAACACTCTCACAGTAATATTTTCCACTAGTGCCTTCTACTGAATGAATTGAAATACATTCTTCAGCTACAATTTGAAGTTTGAATGGGTAATACTACTTTTTTAAGGGACTGGTAAATGACAGTGCTGAGGACGCAAAATCATGCTTAAAACCTGGATGTCACTTACAACCAGTACTCAAAGAAGTGACTCAATTTTCTGAGTAGCTAAGTCCTTCAATGCCAACAACAGGAGGTCAATGCTTTTGAAATCAGCCAGTTTTGATTACACAAGAAATGCTGGTTGCAGACTCAGGCCCTCAGGTGTGTGCCTTCTGAGCTCACACAGCCGAGGGGCTGGAGAGGGCTGTCTCATTGTGCCACCTGCTCTTAATACAGAGAGACATTTTGCTAAGAGAAATAAAATGGCAGAGAAGAGCAGTCAGGATGTGAAAAGGCAGACACTGACCAACACAATGGAGCAGGAGCCATTTCAAAGATCTTTTTCAGAGGAGACTCCAAGGAGGTGAATACAGTAATTACAGCCAGGCCTTCTCAGTCCTGTCCCTTGGCTCTCAGTGAACATACCACTCCAGCCCATGACAGACCACAGGTACACTCAGGTATCTCTATCACAGCCATAAAATAAAAAGACTCTGGTCCACTGAAGAAAATACCAGAAAGTGAAACTTCCTCAGAAATAAACCACTGGTTCACTCTGCTTTGATGGCAGAAGCAGTGGTTGCCGGAGGCTCTCACTGGCTTTTGAGCAGGGGAGTTTTTGGAAAGCACTTGCTCCTGCTGCATAACCTGTTCTTGATCACTGGGACAGCAGAAATGGTTAATAACCACCACCAAAAAGATTACAAGGCTCAGATCCCACACCAGCTATGTGTTTCAGAGCCCACAGGGAACTCAGACTTCAAATCAGGGGCAGAAGCAAGGAAACAATCCATGATGTGCTACATTGGAGCCATCGCACCAACTCAGTAATGGAGCACCCAAGCATGGCACTGCACCCACTCACCCAGCTCTGGAAAGAAAACATGTGAGGAAGTTTAATTTAAATTCCTTCAAAACCCTACAAAAAGCAAGAGCTGCTTCTCTGTTAAAAGCAGCACTTCTTTTGATATATATTAGGTCCCCCCATGTATTAGTTTGTTATGCCCCTCTTGTGTTGGCAGAGGAATAGCTATTATCTGTCAGGTGAAACCTGCTAAATTTCTCTAAGATAACATAATGATGCACTTAACAGTAATCTACAGTCTACCCTTGACACGGAATGCCATATTAATCACAGTTTCTTCTACTCAGTATGCAGGAACCTGCAGGCAAAACAACAAGGATCAGGGAAGTATTCTGTGCTTTATTGCCACAGCTGTGCCGAGCAGATTTCCAAGAAAACGCACAGGACAAACCAGACAGTGTTGGCTCGGGCTGTCCTCTCCCCGCAGCAGGACTTGCTGGGCTTGCCTGTTCACTTTGCTCACTCATGAATTACATAGAATAGAGTATGTAAAATATAGAGTTCTACTTTAAAATCTTGAATAATTTCTTCTTCGTCTGTTTAAGATGTCATTTGGCTTTTGTACCAGTGAACTCTGTCATGGCTCAATATCAACAAATCCACAGGATTTCAAGACAGCAAAAGAGCTAAAGAATGGACACAAGTGACAAAACACAGTTTTTCTCCTGGTGTGAAGTCAAAACATACTTTATGCATTTTCTTCTACTTTATCCTATGGATCTCCTGTAATTCTAAACAAATGTTTGGCATATTAAAGAGGCAACAAAAGTATCTCAAACACAGTTAACAGAAGATCTTATAACTGTTAATTTCAAAGTGCTTTATAAGAATTAAGCTTAACAGAGAAGTCTTAGCATGCTTTTTATGGACAAATAAACTGAAATTTGTGAAGTTAGATGACTCCACATGAAAATAGACATTGCAAAAGCAGGAATATTTAAAATAACTGTATAATAAATTAGAATTCTCTGCTCTAACCAAAGCTTAACTTTACTGGGTAACCAAACTGTTTCTGTAAAAAAAAAAAGGTAAAAATTTGTGAATAACCAACATTTTGTAAAAAAGTTTGTATTTTTTGTTACAAGTATGTCATGGTGGCTTAGTTCACTAGTAGCTGCTTAGCACAAGAGAATCTTCTGTTAACATCTCATATGGATCCCTCCCAACATACAGGGGCTATAGAACATGGCAGAGGTATGTGCACTTGATTTCAAAGTTCCAGTTTAAATTTCCTACATGTCCTATTTCTTAGCACCCATATTTTCCCTTTGGCATCAGATGCATTCTATTTTTTTCTATTTCTTTCCTTCCAGATTTCTAATTTCATTACATATAATCTGTGAGACTAAGTGACAGAAGGAAAGATTTTTAAATTTTCTACATTAGTCTTTTTCTATAAGAAGAAAAACGTGCTCCCTGAAGAGCTGAATTTGTTTTCCAAACAAATTCACAGTTAGTATATGCAACTCTGTGAACATGCTGGTAAAACTAAACAACACTCTTAAATTCTCTGACGAGCTGAAGGAATTCTTGCTCCCTAGGAAAAACAGACTTTTTGAGTGCCACCAACAGCATCATGTTTATGTTCGTCAGCTCAACATCACCAAGGTTATTTAAATTTTTATAGTTTGAGAACAAACTGAATTAAGGATCCAGGAGTGATCATAGGACTTTCTGGTAGAATTTCCACAGACAAACTGAGGACCCAGCTAGAGATTGAGTTTTTAAGGGAATCAATACATTTAGGGCTGTGAAGGTACATGGAGGATGCACAGACACACAGGCAGAAATTCTCTCACAGTGTCTGAAGAAATTACTGTTAGCAGAACTACCTGATGCTATCTTTAAACATACAATGACCCAGTTAGTGTTTTCATGTAGGTGAGAGCACAGCAGTGTAAATGTAACAGAACACAAGCAGAGAGCAATGATCCTAAGGATGAACATGATTTACGAGGTCAGGATGCCATTTTCCTTTTATATAGACATGTATGCACTCAAACAATAGCACCAAAGATATAAAACATGAGTACATAAAATCAAATGCACTTTCAAGGACTGAGCAGAAAAGCATGCAAGCAGTTCATAGATCCATTTATCATATAAACTTTGGATTGAATTTTACTTGACAACTTCAGTGCCTTTACCTCTAAGGCATTAGGCATAATGGGCATGTGCCCTTGGGCATGTGCCAAGTCCAACACACGCACACATGCACATACCCAGGTACATGCTTCTAATTCTTCACTGAATAAATATAGCAATACCTAGAGATCCCCATCCACCACTCTGGTTACATGAATATTAATGACATCTTACACTAAAAGAGCAAATTCATAAATACAGTAAAGTATGCATACATGCACAGAGCTGAGCTGTGCCAGAACAGCAGTACGACAAACAGTTCTCTCTGTCAGTACAGCAATAACCTGAGCTTTATCATAGCAGAGACACTCATTATTGACTATCCAACATGTTTTTTCCCCGTTTTATGTCTTCTGTAAATAGAAAGAGGTGAAACCAGTACAAAAAAGGTTATCTCCTAACATGTGATAAACCCCCTGTTTTTCCAGTCTGCATCGTAAACTCAGTATGGGTAAGTGAAACTGGGCTAGGGCCTAGGCTTCAAGACCAACACCTTTTAGTATGTTCTCTGGCAGGATTTTGGCCAAAGCTAGCTGGACATCTGGGCACAGGTTCAAAAAACAGTGTAGACCAGGGATTCTTCTAAATACAGGATGTCCGTGAAGCAATCAAGTTTGGTCTCGGAAGGCTTCACGCCTGGAATCTGAACTGAATTTTGCCACTTGCTGTCAGGAGCCACAGGGTGGGCCCTGGTATGTTTTATACAAAAAAAGAATTTAAATACAATTCTTAGCATATTTACCTCAATCAATCAGAAATACCTTGACCTGTTCAGTGATATTTAATAATCGGTTTTGTCTACATGAGATTCTAAACACACTGTGGGTCAACCCTGGCAAGTATATACCGATGTCCCCTCTGTCATCAAGGGATCGTTCATCAGATGCTCAGCAAGAAAAGAACATCCTGTCACTAACTCTGCATGGGTTTACATACATAGATGTTAAAGGCATCTGCTGAAATTGCACCATAAAATGGTGGGGAAATAACTGAGAAAAATCTTTTCCCTTTTCGGAGCCCATCTTGACTCAGGGTTACCCAAGTGCATCACTGGTTCTAAACTGAGGTGCCTGAGTTGGCAGTTAAATCACTCAAGACTCCCAACTGAAGTCAGTCACGGACAGATCCTCAGAAAATATCAAGTGATCTAAAACCACTTTCTAGTAGAATTATCTGCTTCCCACTAATTACAAAAGGACCTACAACTTCTAACCAGGAGCTTCATCATACAGAACAAAATGACATGCCTCCTCCAGGGAGAAGCAGCAGGGCACACTTCTAAACAATATTTTGAGAGAAACAAATGCTACCATTAAGCAGTATCTGAGCAAGTGTTCTCTAAAGAGGCCCACTCACAGCAGTGTACGATCTCCAGCACTCAAAACACTCTAAATACACTGGTGCCCCTTAACGTGGCCATGTAAAAAGACCAGAAACTATTATTTACTTTTGTAAAAACTGAAAATATGCAGTAATTATGATACTAGGTCAATGTGTGAAGATTTGATCTTCAAATTTCAGACAGGCAGTATAAGACAAGAAGCTAGAGGTATTTCTAACTGACCGTCACTACCTCTTTTGTAGCTAGACAGCAGTTTCCATGGACATGGTGCTTCAGTACATGCCAAACCACCTTTCTAAGATCCAACTTGAGTGTCTGCTTTATGATGTTTAAGGTAATTTTCCTAAGCAGAAGTTCAGAAAATATCCGCCCACCAACAAAACCCCCAAAACAACACCCACCTTCACCCCACTCCTGAACTGGACAGCAGTGGTATAATAATGAGGTTAAGTTAAATTTGGTACTTTAATTATTCAGCTCACAGAACAAACTCAGAACTATTACTATTTTTAAATATGCCAAGTAAAAATAATCTAAAGCATGAATGAGTAGCAAAAATCCTGGCAAGTAATACAGTGGTAAAGACACGTGGGAGATGCAAGATTGCAATATGATATTGTGCAGAAAGCAAACGAGAGAGAAGCTCTGCAACTTCACGTTACATACAGTGAGGAAACAGATCACAAATGCCAGAGGAAGTTCTGCCTCTGGGAGACAATGCAGATTGTATCCTGTGCTCTACATTCTAAATGGAAAGATTTCAACCACGAGTGAGCCACAACTACAGCCTAAAATTAACAAGAGGCTTGGATGATAAAATTTCTGGAGGAAGTTTATACATAGAGAAAAAAACATGAATTGTGGGCAAAATGGGAGCAAAAAGGTAATGGAGTGGAGAGTAACTACACAATTTTTAAGGGCTATAAATGCAAAGGATGGTCAATAATATTCTGGGTGGAACAAGTAACATAAGTAAATATGATGGAAAGAAATGAAAAATCTAAAATGCTAAAGCAGGTATCAGGAATCTGTACTGACACAATTTTTTATGAAGCACCAAGGTATAGCGTCTCACCTGCAGAACTGCTACCAGCAGAAATGGTGCAAGAAAGAAAAATGACCCCTTACATGGATGTACAGACAGCCTTGCCTTCCCAAACCAGAATGTTGTATCAGGGAGCTGTAAAAAACTAGCTAACATAAAGCCTGATGATGTTACTTATTTATTCAACTTTTCTCATGAATGTACCTTGTCCTGGGACTTGATATTACAGATGTTGACTAAATTAATGATGAAAAGCAAATGCATTGATTTAAAATGTGAGGATGTTTCTCTCCTCTATTCCTTTTTTTGTATAAATGTTTAACACATTAAAAACTTAAAAATGCATTTATGTTTCAGTTATACAGCAAGCTGGCAGAATATCTGCAGAGTGGTTATGCTCAGGAAAGAAATATACCCTTTCAGAAGGAGAAAACCAATCACACATTATTCCCAAAGCCTTCACCCTTCCTTCGGAAAAAAAAAAAAATCAGGAAAAAAGCAAGGATGAGAACACCATGGAAAAATACTTATTATTCAAAGTATTCTGTTAGTAAGATAAACTTTTCAACACTCCAGCACAATATTGATCATTAAACCTAGTCCAAAACCATTCTGCATTTCCTTCCCATCAAGCTGTAAGAAATCTGCTAGCACCCAATGACATATTTTATGATGTTTTGGAAAAAGATCCAAACGCCCAGAACTGATGATACAGCACAGGATGAGAAGATGGCAGACTCACAACACTATCACCCTCATGGGCGCCCTTTTCTGATATGGAACTCATTAAAATAAAATATTTTTAAAAGCCCAGGAAGGGATTTTGTTTTCAGCCAACAGAAAATGTTACTGAAACAAAACACAGAGATCAGTGTTGATGGAGAATTCCTTTGTGATTTCAAATATTTGATGAATTTTCCTGTGAGCATGTAAACAAGGTTTACAGTGTTATGACGAGCACTGCATATACTCTCTACCTGTGGTCATTTTTTATCGCTTCCAAGGAAGGCAAATGAGAGCACAGAAGATATACTTCACATCAGGACAAAAAATATTTGTGGAACTATGGAAAAGTCNAAATGACAGCCACGATAACAAATGTTCTCTCTTAGCTTTCTTTACAGCCCTTTGCATTAACTATTCACGTCCTAAGCTCAGGCTGGCTATGTGACAAGGGCTGTTTCCTGTCCAAGTGCTGTTTTCCATTTACCTTTGATGTCAAGGATGTCTCTGCCTCTTGGTGTCTGATGCACTCTGCTTTTTCATAGTTCATTTTATGTCTTTATAGTTAAAATTACTTATAGCATACTCTATTAGATTGGGATATTCAATTCAGTCTGAGGAGGAGACCACTCTTGTTTCTCTGTCATCACAGGCATAGCCCATGCAGACCCCTCTCACCTCAAAAAAACTTTATTACTAACCTTAAGGGAGCTGGCCAACTTGGACAGGTCTCCATCATTCTGATTTATAAAAGAGACAACTCCAGAGACTACAACAGGCTGGCTTCGGGACAACGCAAATTCAGATAACCACGTCCCATGGTTTTAGCTATTCCTACCTGGACCTGTGCAGCTATATCAGCTCTTCAGGAAAGTGTACATAGATCTATACTTACTGGAAGGTTTCTCTAAGAAGCAACATACATATAAATCTTCCAGAAAACCTCAGAAATGTGTTATTTCCAAACATTTCAATAGCATTAACTGCCTTCAAGATGAAAGATACAAGTAATGAAAGATACAGGGCACACCGAGACCCATCTTGTGAAGCTGGGCATAATTCTCATAACTTCACAATGTTCTATAATGTTACGAACTGTTGCAAAAGATAAGGTCATACTTGGCCTTTTTTTTTTTTTTTCTTAAGGGAAACAATTTGTATGGGCAATGCTGACCTCAGTGATATCAGACAAAGTCACTATTTGTAAATGGCACCAATGTAAGCCAAGCAACAGTCAAGTAAATCTCAGTGAAACTTCTTTTTTGTGTAAGCTGGTTCATATTTCCTGACCATAAGTTTTTTCGATCTTCCTTTTGCAGTGGTCAAATATAATACGATGGATCACAACAAACTGAATTTTTATAGGTTAACTTATTGTTTCTTACATTCAATATATCCAATATTATATTATAAACAATACCTCCTTTAACACCTGAATTTGGCCAACTATTTTCAAATATATATAATCCACACATTTTTTCAAATGGATTAAAACTTGCTTATTTTTTTACTATTTTCTTTCAGCTTATACCTGATTTTATATATATAACAGGAAAAAAATTTGCATCTGTTTAAAATACTCTACAGTGATCACACAGTTTTTCCATGTCCTGGCACCTTCTTTAACATACATTATCCAATTTTATTTGAAGTACACCTATAAGACCCCAAGCCTCCAGTGCTTCCTGGCAGTTCCATTTGGATGGAAATAAAATTCAAGGACCAGCATTTTTGTTAATGTATTTGTATTTCAAACTGTGATCTCCAGTGTAATGACAAATACAGTGCTGGATACAATGATTACATCCTTAGGTATGTGGACCTGAGTGTCATTTGCACCAAGGTGAGGTGTGACTAAATTTATGTCTACTTTAAGGCCACTTTCCACTGACTTAGCATAAATTTGATTCTGAGCTTTATACATTGGAGTCCTGCATTCAAACTCATTGGACTTTCCATATGAAGAGTCCTGTTAAAACACGAATCACCGTCAGGCTTCTACAGTCTTAACTTTGTGCTGTACTGTTAGGAGAATACTAGAAGTTGCTCTGCAAAGTTTAATTACAAAAGAACTGAAATGGGACAAAGGTAACTGAGGATAAGCGAGAGGCATGGAAATCTCAGCAGTATCCAGTTTCAGCTGCTGAGAATAAGAAATAACCTTTGACAACAGTGATCACAAGCACAGTAACCAAAAAAGGAAAAGATCTAATGAGACTGTGCCCTATGTCCCTTTGAGTAATCCTGGTTCTCTGTGATTGTACCTGCAGTAAAGGTGGGTGTGTGATCTTGCTCCTGTTGAAACTAGTGGCAAAATCTTCAAAAATTTGTCTTAATTCTGCCTCGTGAAAAAATTCTGATCAAAATATCATTTCCCAGATATTAAATGTGACAGCCTACACTCCACACAGGTATCATCAAAGACACAATATCCCCAGCTCTAGAAACCAAGACTCTCTTACCTATTCTTGGATAGACAGAGGAAGACCATGGCTGCCATGAAACACTGATCATGGTAGAGATTCATCTCACTGATTGATAAGTAAATTGAGACCTTTGACAATTTCCTTTGAAATCAATACACTTGCAATCACACCTTTCAGCAGGTGTCAGTATTTTCTGTGTACTTGACTTCCAATGCTGAAACCTGTTTAATAGCAATAGGAAAGGGACTTTCCACACCTCACCTTACAACTGGGTCATGGCACAGGAAAAAATTATCTGTTGTTTCACATTACTTGAAACATTTTCCAGTAAGAAGTACTCTTAGAATTTTTCCAGTTGAAGCCCAGAATTCTGCTAAATATACAAAAGTCTCAGAAGTGTTCTCTACAGACACTGCAAACTATTTTTCAACAGGTCAGCTCTACATACTAAATTATTTGCAAATTATTAAAAATATAAAAAATATTAAATATACAGACTGTTCATTACATTTACAAGTCTCACAGGGCTGAAATGCAAATTACTCTGTACTACAAATATTTGAGTAACTGAAAACTTGCCCAAAATGTTTGAATTAAAAAAGAAAAAAAAAGAAGAGCCTTTTTATGGGTTAAGGTAATAATGAGAAAACTGTTCTCCCAAAAATCTGTATCTTATTGTTGGACTGAAAATAGTTTAATAGAGAAAATATTCATTGACAGGGCAGTATTTTACATAGAGAATTAAGCCCCATCAAAGTGGGCAATGTCATTCCATCTACAAGGGAAGTGCCAAAGGAGACAGCCAAAATTTGCAATGGTGTGATAATACCAGCAGGGATGGATTTGTTGCTATTATGATTAAAGCATATAAACAGAAGAAGATTAGGAGGGGTGAGAGTGAAAAGAGAGGAAGAATAGTTTATTGGTTGGAAGAAGGGCAGGGAGAAGCTTATGTTGGAATGCAGTGTCACAGTTACACACCATAAAGCTTTCAGTTGCTCCCATTACATGAATGTCAGAATGCAGCTGCCACTTTCCAGCCAAAATTCTTTCCATTTTCATTTTGGAAGTACAGGGTGGGTTTTTTTTCAGTGTAGCACTCCCATGAGATCACCACATTGCATATGCAGGTACCTTTATGGCACAGGGACTGGCAAATGTGACCTTTGTACACATGTTCTGGGACATTTACCACTTACCACTCTGGGACATTAAACATCAATATGCCCTTAAAGTGCAGAGGTGGCTCAACCAAAAGAAAGCAATAAGAATCAGACTGTGTTGTCTTGAACCAACTGCTTTCACAGCCATCCATGTACAGCCATACCTACCAATAAATCTCAATGACAATCCATTCAGTTTAAGGAAATGGGGCTGAACAAAGTAACTGAGAAACCAGCTTTATAATTATAATCTCATTCTGCTGATGAAAAAGAAAGGCCATGATTTTCCATCAGTGTCTAGAGATCCCTGGATTTCTATTTTTAAGTGCTCCACTCAAGACATTTGAAAGGGGTTTATTTTATCACTCACTTAAGTCAGGTCTCAAAAAGGCATCCAGTCAAAGCAGACCCATAGCCCGTCTCAGCTCAAAGGGTTAGGAGTTAGACAAGCTAAGCTGGCATTGAATATTGCAAGGAGTTCAGGCCCCTATCATTTTAACTAATTAAAGTGTCTTAGTGGCTTAATGATGAAGAACAGTAAGGTTCTGCCTTGGGATATCAGTGAAAAACAGGATGAGTGAGTCAGGAAGTATACACTGAGCAGAACTTCATATTTTTGTCAAAGAATGAAAAGAAACCATGCATAGTTGAGGTTTGAGAGAGAACTTATGTCCCAAATTCTTGTCAGGGTATCAGAAGAAGGTAAAAAGAGAGAGAAGGGAGTTAGGAATTCTCTCAGTCAGCTTGTTTTTCCATCCTTGCTTTCATCTTTCCAGAACTGTAAGCATTTTAAACTGTAAGGGAAAAATAGAAAATTCCTTCCTTTGCAATACTACAGACTACTGCTAGCCTTAACTATTATGACATATTGAATATATGCAGGAATCTGCTAAGAGAGAAAAATTATCCTATCTAGTTTATCACACAAATAAAACTCATCATCAGGTCAGTAAGGGTTTTAGTGCAACTGAGAGCAAGAATTTTCAGAATATCTTTCAATTGCCAACGCCAGGTAAAAAGTCTGAACTGTGCCAGCTGCCATTAAAGGTCGCAATTTAAATTCTATTCATTGAGAACTGGGGTTTTTACCTTCTATCTCAGTAAAATACACTTGTAGTAGTCATACTACTGTTTTAAAATAAAGGAGCAGAAATTCAGTGTTTGCAAGAACAATTTGGACTCAGTGAATTCTGCTCCTTATACAAAACTATGCTTTGTTTTGGAATTTGAAATGGAGCAGCAGGTTCTTAAAGTTTTCCAGTGACTAGAAATGTTGTAACAAAGTTATTAAAAGCATATTTTCATTACCATCAATTGAACTTCCTTATAGGACTTCAAAGGTAGTAAGTTTATTAAATATATCATCCTTCCTGGACTTCTGCTTAAATGTATACTTAACACTCATCCACATGAAAGGGCAAACTCCAATGAGTTTTTTTCACAAAATGCCACAGTTAAGTAGACCTGCATCCAAACACCAGAAATCAAATATTTCAAACACTTCCACATTGAAACAAATAGAAAAGGAAGTGGACTTCTTTTACATTTAATTTTGAAGATACCCCTAGTCCTAAGAGTACAGATTGGGATTCCTAAGAAGAAATCTAGGGCTTGATTTAATCCCTAAACACAGGCTTATAGTCACTGAACACATCCTCAGATATCTGAAAAGATCAATTCTGGCATTGGCAAAAATAATCAACAATCAAAGAAATACTAAAAAGAAACTGAAAACAAATTCCTCCAGTATTTGCCTGAACCTAATTTAACACGGTATTAGAAATGCACTCCTTGCAGTGTATGTGCTATCCAAGCTCATCGAGATGTTATAACTGTTTTGTATAAAGTTTGTGTCTTTTTCCTTTTACACCTCCAGTGAACTCTTCAAACAGGAGAAACCATTCTTGGGTAGAAACCAACGCAGCAGAAGCACCCCTAGACTTCACCATAAATCATGTGGAATGAACAAATGAACAATATGGCAGAGTAGGAAATATTTGCAATTACAACCCTGTCCATCCTCAGTACCCTCTTTTATAAAGTTTTACTTACTGCTTGAGCAACTGTACCACATATAACATGAGGCAAGAGCTGACAAAGTAGCTCAACTTCTTTGCTGAGGGTTCTAGATTGGCAGTGGAATTCCATTTTAATATAGAGCTTCTAGGAAGAGATATTGGTTGCCAGAGCTAAATCCAAGCTCAAAGTGTAACTACGTTTGCAAAGTCTATGTTCAATAACTCCACAATGTCCCTTCACCTGCTCCTTTCATGAACAACTCTTTAATGTCCTAACTGGCTGTGTTCTCCTTCACCTACTATTAAAACAGCATGAGAACTGCTAGATTTTTGGCTCTCTTGTCTCCTGTAAAAGCACATTAACTGCAGTATAAAACATAAAAAAATTTCCAAGTGATGTGCAACATATACAATTCCAATCATTTGGTCCAATACTCCAAAGAGATGACACTTTGATTTTCAAGAGCTATGTACATACATCTGCAGAAGTTCAAAAGATCTCACCTCTTAGCATAAAATGTGTATTGGGAAATCTGGCCTGCAGAAGGGTGTTGAGTTGAGCTCTTCTTAAAACATATGCCATAAATCCTAACTCTTTTTCAATCTCACTTCTTGCTTTTGATTCCCTCATTTTTATGCAATCATTTCAGTTAGTTATTACAATAGGAATCTGAATTTCTGGGGATACAAAATAACAACATTTTATTAACAAATCTGTAAAAATTCATGGTACTTAGTTAATCCTGTTATTCTGCCATTTACCATTTTAACTATCTTTTTTATTTTTAGTGCTTCATTTCCACCTCATTCTCATGTTTTACTTTGGATTCCTGATGAATGATCACAGATTCCACTTTTCAGTTTATTTTTCTTTCTTTTCTGTTTGTACATTTGGCTACTTTAATGTCTTTTGACTTCCTAGAAAAAATAATTTTTATAGGTATATTAGAATTTTGACTACATACACTTGAAATCAGATGTTTCATTAGCAGTGAAATAAACACAGTGTTATGAAAAAAAATCAATTCTCTTGAAATCAAAATGATTGTTCTTAAGTTTTACTTCTTTGAATCATCACAGATCAAAATCTTGCTTTTCATATTGTTTCTGTATTTAACTGAGCAGTAAACCAGTATATTAAACAAGCTGAGAGAAGTTGAAGTTTTGGTGAACATTATGAACAGAACACAATTTTTCACAGAAATTTTTACGAATTAAGCTTTTTCTCAGGCCTTCTGATCACAGGCTTATGATCCAAACAAGGAAATCTTAGGGCAATGCTGTTATTAACTCTGAATCCTGACTCTTAAAAATGTGATCAATGTTAAAAACAGAAGCTATTATTCATTTGCTTGGTAATTACAAGCTGACAGATATGGTCTTGCTGATTTTGTCAATCCTGTCTTTTAATTACAAAAATTGTCACTCTACTCTTTACCAATCTCATCTCACCTTCAACACTTTTGGACTGCAAATTTTCTTGACTCAGAAGAGTACTGAACCATATGTAATTCATTATTCCCCACAAAGATCTACGCTTGAGCAGGTGATACCTACCTGCTTCACCCACTACAAAAACCACACAAGATACCCTATGGATACACATGGCAAACTGTTCAAAATTTAAACTTCCCTCAGGCAAGTCTCATCTTAAGTTGCATCACCTTCAACAGGGCTTATCTCACTTCATTTTAAATTTCCTAAATTTATTTTTTTGCATCCTTGAGAAATTCTTTTGATCGCTATATTACAAGGTGGGGTTGTCTGCCTGTGAAGTAATTTCTGGCAGACCGACGCAGCACATGGCAAAGGATGATGCCTGTTCCTACTGACAAAGGCAGAGTGCACTGAGGGTTATACAAAAGAGCCTGTCTGCCGGTTGACTGCTGCATTTTCTTACAGTTTACATTTTTTAAAGCTTTTTTTTAAAGGGGAAATGTAGAAGAGAATATAACGGGATCCCTCAGGGTTACGGTCTGTCATCAAGCCAGTGAAAATAATGGTTGCTAGCAGTCTCTTGGGTGAGCTGACACTTTCAACCTCATTCCGCAGTTATCAGCCTTTCGCCAATGGTGTTTTCAAGGTTTGCTGAAATTTTAAATCCCAGCCTTTTATGAGTGTCTTGGTCAAAAGTTAGTGTTTTCCTTAAAAACCTTTGTTTGCCATGAACCCATCTCTACTTTGCAGCCTCCCACCTGAACAGAGAGGATATTTTATGTTTTCCTTAAGTTTTCTTGTGAAGGTTTTTTCATGTTTTCTATTTTAAGAAAAAAAGAGAAATCTTTCTACAAATCTTTGTAGCAACTCCTTTGACGCTTTGAAGATACAATATCTTATTTATTTTATTTGGTTAGATTTATTAAATCATCTGCACTAGTTCTCTCTTTTTCCAAGTGAGCGAGCTGCAGAACGTTTGCATATGCTCCACGTTTCTATTGCTGCTTTACTGCCTGTTCCATCAGAATTACTGATACTGCCTGAAGCATCATCCAGAGTTGTGAGGTGGATTTTGCAGACTCTGTAATGTGTCAGCTGTCAACTAAAGCAAATTTTATTCCAATTGCTGTCTCAGCCCACCTGGGCTTCCTTGTATATGCTTCCAAAGATTTGATATACCAAGAACTGATAGAACTGCCAAACCTCTCTCTTTCTCTCTCATAAAAATAATCAAACCCAGAGGCCAACTTAAAACATCTATAAAGTTAAATTAACACACTCATCTCACTGAAGGCAGCTGAACTTAGATTCCTGTTTAAATCTGTGCAAAATTGTGTCAGAGTATGTCTTTTCTTGCTTCCTCAACACGTAAAGGGTGATGAAGGTGGGTGTAAATGAGCCCAATGCTAGTCAGAACCTGCCACACTGCCATCCTTTCAGAAGATGTTTTCTGTAATGGTGACATCACAAGTATTGGATTACATATTTAGGTTTAATCTCTGTAAAAGAGAAACTGAATGAGGGTCATTGCTTTCATATATTCTTTCCCTCTTCCTTTAATCTTGCTGGAAAGATTCCTTTTTATCTCAAAGCTCAGACATGCTTAGTAGTTCCTGTACTGTTAAAAAAAATGTCTGTTTTTTAATCTCACAGATTATCTGTGGAAATCTACTAGATTTCCAATAGTTCCAGAGTAAAGAACTTTGCTTTCTTGTAGAAATATCTATATTTAAAACCACAGTAGTTTTCTCTTCCCTAACATCATGAAAGTGCTTCCCATACTCACAATCAAGTGTTCAACAACTGAAAGTAAGTAATCATTATATGCACAGAAATGATGTGTCAGGGTTTCCAAGTTAGGAATGTGTTTTATGCACAACTATTAGCTATCATTTATGAAATCAACAAATGCCAGCAGTTCCCAATATTCTTTCACACCACTGACACACAGTAGGAATGCATGAGTTTAATTTACATATTACAGAAATTTAATTTGTTTAAACTGATATTACTCAGAGGTTTTAAACTCTTCCTCTTCAATGAGTTTTACAGGAAGAGCAATACTTACATTGTACTCATTAACAGGAGGTAATTTACTACCACAAAGGTGCTAGCATTTCAAAAGCATCACTGCAAATGAAAGACTAATGCTGTAAGAGAT
Organism: Donacobius atricapilla; assembly: GCA_013397315.1. Classification (NCBI taxonomy): domain Eukaryota; kingdom Metazoa; phylum Chordata; class Aves; order Passeriformes; family Mimidae; genus Donacobius; species Donacobius atricapilla. Next base: position 963,702 of record WBMY01013168.1, on the reverse strand, counting down.
TGAATTTCACTAGCAAGGAAACTTGTCAATCTTTGATTAAATTAATGATCAAATGGAGTGTTTTAGGAAACACTCAATAGTGTCGCCAGTAAAGTAAAAGGAAATCCTCCAAGTAAGGATTTGCATTTTAGAATAGAATGCCTGGAGGATGTAGCATGTTTATGAGTCTGATGCATGTTCCAAAAACGGAGAAAATAATTCTGTCACTGAGACTGATTTTCAGGCTTCTGAATAAAGAGCGAAGAAGATTATCAGGTTAAGAGCAAGTATCAAGGAAGCTGTACATTATTGCAGTTTTCCATCTTTACAAAGAGGATGATTTTTTTCTTTCCAGTGCCAAATTTTTTCAGCAGTCTGGCAAAATCTGGATGCTCTACTTCTCACTAAGAGGTGAATGTTGTTAAGACTTGAAGCCCACCATGACAACTGGAAAGTGTTTGTGGTTACTCATAAGCCAGAGAAAAGACCAGTCAGGAATTATTCTGCAGCTGTGTCAAAGAACAGGCGGGCATGGGATGATCTCTGCTCACATGGATGAATCTCCTCCTGCCTCTGAACACAATGTCAGCATCCAAACTAACTACTGGGACCTCAGCCAAGCCCAGAACCGTGCAAGGGTGTAGCTGGGAGTTGCTGGCTCCTTTGGGCCAAAAAGTCACTTAAAGACAAGTTTAAAACATCACTGTCCCAGTGCTAAAATCTGTGCCTTAGCCCTACTTAGTTACAAGTACGGATGCAACCTGTGTGCCCCTCTCTACTAACCAGACTTGGTTAAAGGCATCGAGCTAAGACTAAGTTTGTGATATGGGTCTCCTGAAGGAACCCCCAACGGAAGCCTCCCTGAGAGTCAATGGGAAATCAGGGATGGGCTCCAAAACTAAATTCATGCTGGAATAAACTGGCAATTTCTGTTATATTTCTCTTAATTAAAGAGAAATTAAATCCTTTCTTCACTGAATGAGTGGTCAGGCACTAAAATAAGTTGCCCTGGGAGGTGGTGGAGGCACTGTCTATGGAAGTGCAGGGAAGGCACACTGGATAAGGCACCTGAGGATATGGGTTAGGGGTGAATATGGTGCTATTGGGTTGATGACTGGATTTGATGATCTTGAAGGTCTCTTCCAATCTTGATGATTCTGTGATTCTGTGAAAACTGACAGCCGAAGAGGAACCAAGAAGGAGAGAGAAGGGGATGTCCTTTCTCCTTTTCATGCATGCTAAGGGAGGGACAATCCAGTCTCTATATGGTTGGACCACAGAAGAGGTTTAAATTGTGAGACAAAAATTTCTTCGGTGAAGCAGGGTCAGGCATTGGAACAGACTGCACAAGTGGCTGAATCACCATCCCTGGAACTGTTCAAGAAAACACATGGATGTGGCAACATGGGGACATGGTTTAGTGCTGAACACAGCAGCGCTGCATTAACAACTGGACTCAATGACCTTAGAGATCTCTCCCCAACTTTATGATTCTCTGACTCTGTGATTCTAAAAATCAAATCTGCTAAATGTACATTCCAAATATAAATGTTAACTGGATTATTTGAATAAAAAATACAACAACTTAATCTCTACCTCAGACTAATAAACTGTAAACAATGAAAGGCTCTTAGTGCAGAGAATTTTAAGACCAAACCCCAAAATTCATTTAATGCAAAAATATCACCAAGAACTACACAAATATAAAATCAAATGATCTAGCTACTAAAATACACATATGTGCTCAAAATCTTGTGGGAATCAAATATTCCAGTAAAAATAAAGGGAGAGATGGAAACACAAGTTTCTTATTATCACACTTCATATGTTATAAAACCTAAGAGTTAACTTATTTTTGGCAAAGGGACAAAGATTGCACAATACTCTGGCTTACACAAATATTTTCTATTGTTGAATGCATCTTAAATGTAGCTTGTCATATATTAACTTTATGCACCATGAGGTCTAAGAGTGTCCCAAAGATCCCTACGTTTCAAAATACTGACAAAAAGCTACCAGCATCCAGTGAGCCAGGTATAAAAATGTTACTCAACAATTTATAGTTAAATTGAAAGTAGATAAAATCATTTGAGCAATAAAGCAAACAGATTTTGTCTGTAAAAAAGTTGGCACTTTCGGACAAATTAAAGCACATATTTTCAAGAATGCTTCTTTCTGAAAATATGTAAGATTTCTCTCAAAAAAATGTTCTTGTTTATAATCATAAAGTGAAATATGCCGGCAGAAATAGATCAGGTTATCCTCAAGTTTCACATTTTTAGCTCCTTTTTCCTTTAATGGAAGAAAAAGTTAGATGTGCAGTGGAAATGGTTATGAAGCAGCGGATATGCATATATTAACCACATACATTACATTTATTAACCACATGCATATATTAACCCCAGACTTCCTGTCACCACGAACATGGCTCTTCCTTCCACTGAAGATTTTATAAAGTAAAGGAAGAAACAATGATTAAGGGTGAATGTTTAAGAATAAAAATTCCCTATTCTCCATTTATCAGCCACTAACAGACTGAGTTATTACTGAGCACAGTTTGCCATTCACAGAGGGCAAAGATATGGTCCTGCTTCAACGTTCTTACTGCTTCATTGTGACAAAGAAAAATGTTCAGACATACAAACCATGCAGTAACAGCTCTCACTCTCATTAAGTTACACAAACCAAGACTGAGTTGCAGAAGCAGTGATAGTTCTATTAAATTTTAAAATTAATGTCTTTCATAGTATCACTCCTCACAATTTATATTCCTGCTCATTCCCATACATTTTCCCATGTCTAACCAGCAATCTGTTCGCCTCAAGATAAGAAACCACTATAAAAATCACAGACAGTCTTAATTTTTGGTGTAACACTTAATGCAATTGCCAAATATCTAGTGATTTGCTTATAAATTATTTAAAGATGAGGACAAGGAAATCATAAATATATTTCTCACCACTATTAATTATTTATATTCCAAGGGCATTAAAGATTCAAATTCAGACTCAGAATCACATCAATCTGCTTTATTATGTGTTGCTAGGATCAAGTCTTTTTTGTTTGTTTTTGTATAACAGAATAGAGTTTCCACAGGAAATACATGGCACTACCCATAGGCTGAGCACACGCACTGCTTTGCTAATAAAGCAACTCCCATTCAAGAAGATTCATGTACCTGAAGTTCTGACGCTCGTTTCATCATTTCCAGGGTGATGTAGCAACCAATAGAATGAGCAATCAGTACCAGCTTTATATTTTTCGATACATTCTTTCTGAGGAAGTTCAGCTTATGCTCTACTTGTCCATTAAGTCCAAAAACATCCTCTAGCTCCTTAATATCTGTGTCTGAAACATAAAAGAAAAGTCCTTTGGTTCAGTGAAAGAAATTCAGGCATGTCTTTTTTTTCGCCACTTCTTTGTAGAACACTGAAATAAAAACATGTATTAATTTTAGAAAAACCAAATAAACCAAACACACACCAAAAAAAAAACACCAACCAAACAAACAAAAAAAAACAAACCCTCACCAGACTTAAAAATTTAATTTTCGGTTACCACCACTGGAAAATACTGACTGATAAATCACATGCATAGGATGTAAAGCCTTACGTGTAGCTTGGGAACCAGCACGGGATATGTAAATACATGGAGATTTCATAGCACATTATTCACTATTTTGATCTCCTTCATTCAGAACAAGACCAAACTCAGGGCATTGGATCAACTTGAATCAATCCAACTTTACATTGAGAGATCAGGACCTACAACAGCAGCACTGCCCAGGAATGAGTCCCTCCTCACAGAAGACAAGCTACCATATATGTCATCATGCACTAGCAACCTTCAGATATTTAAAATCTCCTGTCTTAAAGATGCACAAAAATGTCCCATGGAATGAGGAAAAATAGGAAATGCCTATGTATCAACACAGAACACTAGTACCTGCACAAAATATCCCTGTTAATACAGGTTCTTATCATTGTCAATTCAGCGGCAAAGAGGAAAATCAAGTTGGAACTTCATGGTTCTAGATTACTGTACAATTTCATTCCTGTTTTGACAGGGACCTTCTAGAGGAGCTCATGATGAGGAATTGGCTCCTTGCTCCCCAGCCAGTCAACAAGACAAAACTGGTGTCTGTAAGAATATACAGCAATTCAGGTACCTTAAACTTCCTTATTACACGGGTGACATGGATCTGAGGTTTCCCAGTCTAACAGGGTTCATAGCTCTTTCATCAGCTAGAAAAGTACTTTACTCACTAAACTAAACTAAACTAAACACTAAGTTAAGAATATACCACTCCAGGTTAAGCTGGACTACTCTATTGACATGACTGTAAGAGGAAATACTAAAAAGAAGAATAAAAGAAAGAGTGATGGAATGCATGCCCCTAGCATATCTAGATGAAATGGAGTAGTACTAATATCACTTAATCTCTTAAATCTGTGCTATTATCTCAGGGCTCAGTTTCATACTCCAGATTAAACCTCTGATCATTTATTTCCTTACAGGTTGACTTGCAGTGTAGTTTTAGCTTGAAGTAAGCTAAACCTCCTGTCAGCACAGTTTGGCCACACAATGGGGACCAGCTCGTTACTGAGCCATGGTCCTACAGATGGCTCCGAGGTTCCTGGCAAAAGCCACCCACCTCTAAACAACTCAGGAGCAGCTAACAGAGTGCACCCACAGCCCTACATGGCCCAGTAAGGGGTTTAACTTCTCACTTGGTGTCTTTTGATGAGCTCTGCAACTGTTGCCTGTGTGAAAAATAACGTGGAAGGAAGTATCCATCAGGGAAAGACACTGTAAAGATAAATATATTAAAAAGACTGAAATGCATTGAAAAACTACTTTAAGAGAAGGTCAGAATTGTAGTTCTGTTTCAGATTGTTCTGCACCTGCTTGAGGAAAGAGGTAACTATGACTTAACTGCATATGACCGTGAACAGCATTTATCAAATTATGGCTGTCAGTGCTTCCATTCACACAGAGTAAATTTCGTGGCAACTGGACAGTAACCTCAAATACTAAAGATTACTAACACTGCTGTAGTGAAGTTCTTGGGAGGTTGGTAGTGACAGAACTAATTGGTAGCCCAAGTAGGCTGGTACTACATGACCTTTTTAGATCATCTAAATGATGATCAAATGCTTTAGAAGCAAAATAAGTGCTCAAGATGGATCTTTTCTGAGTTTAAATAATTACCATCAAAGTCCCAACAAAGCTGTTTTTCAGTTCAACTAGTATTTCTGCTAAAACTACCTATGATCCTATCCCAGCATAATTTAGAGCAATTTCCTCAAAACGAAAAAGGATTTACCAAAACACACCCAAGGAATGCAAAATTACATGAGAAGTGATATTTTGTTTATTAGGCTTTCTACATTGTAATAGAAAACAAAGAGTTTGTTCTATTTTCCAAAACCCTAAATAAAAGCCTAATGCAAAAACATAGTTTCGAATTTAGGTTCTGTTTTTAGCAAAAGCTGCCTTTCCTATGTTAAATTACACAGCAGCTCAGCCTCATGCAGGAATAGGCTGCCTATATCCCAAGTCTAATTACAGGTATATGTAACACAAAAACTGCCAGCATAGTAGAAATATGATGGCCCACTGGATATAGCAACAAGTGAAAGAGTAAGTTATACTGAGTATATATGTGTTACAACATATATTATAAAATATATGTGTTGCTAACATATATAGGGTTGGGTTGAATGAGTCAATTGTCCCTTGTAAACATTTGCCATCATTTCTCTACTGTTTTGCTCAGGCACTGCCATCTTGGTAGTTTATCAGCACATCTTTTAATGTTTTACATTTCATTTCAATTCTTGAAAATAAGTGTTTTCGGCTTATTTTCCAGTTAAAGCAAGGGAAAAGGAGGCAAAGTAGGTGTATAAATCTTCTAGAGAACTTTTCATGGTTCACAAGACCCCAGAAACCAAGCAGGAAACAAGACAAATTTTATTTGTATTATTCAGTCTCATGAGGGTAATGGCTTTTCCATACATAAAATAAGCATCTGCTCAAAAAGCTGCTGAAGACTGCTTCCATGAAATTAATAAATAGCACAGCAGACAGTTTAGGCCCATCTCAATATTTTCCAAGTTTAGATAAGTATGTTAGACAAATACAGTTAATTAGTTAAGACATTACATACCTAATTTAACGTTTATTTACTTAATAAATAGCAGTGTAGACATTCTGGCCAACATACCCAAAGCTACTGACTTCAGCAGAAATGTGCCTGTTCAGAACCAGCTGTGTTGCCAGAGCAAGAACCCTGAAGAAGGACGTGGTTGGGGATTGAGAAAACAGTGAAAACAATGGCTTTTTCCCTTTGCGCTTGGCCAGACCTGTGAACACTCAAGTGAAGCCTGTGCACCAGTGTTTCCCTAAGGGAGCCAGAGAGAGTTGAGCCTGCAGAAGCGATTTTTAATTGGATGGGTCAGTTGTGATTGATGATGATCATGGACAATCGTTCTGCTGCGGGCCAAATCAGCCTCAGCGCAGCCCTGCTCTCACACTCAGAGCAAGGATGCTCTGATTCCCTCGGCTACTGGCCTGTATTGCACACACAGAGAACTTCTCTGAGGCTGCAAGTGAGTCCTGACAGCCAGGGCTGACCCCAGAGAATTGTTTCAGCTGTTTAATACTTTTCCTTTTCTTCTGAAACAGCTGTTTATTGCCAAACCCAATCACCTTGGCACTTTTCCTAGAGAAGCCACACTGGGGAATGAACATGCAGTGTGGGGTCTGGTAATCCCCATGCAAAACTCTCATCATGGACCAACCCCACACTCCTCAGGTGAAGCTCCAGTGTCACGTAACCCTGTACTGAAATAGCCACCCAATTTGACATCTGGACAAATATAAAATTGCCCACGCCTCGTGTCACTTCATGTTTCCCCAAAACAAATGCTACATTTCTAACAGTCCAAAATGTGCGAGAGCTGGGCTGCATCACAAGTCTGAAAGATTTATTTATTTATTTTAGAGAATAAAATCACCCAGGGATTATCCAAAATCAACACAAATTTCTTGGGTGGAGAAGCTTAAATGGGTTCTTTGTATAAGCAAACAGACTTGCACAAACACACTGGCAGTCGGCACTCCAATGGCTTTACATCAAAGAAGGGACCAGAGTGACTTCACTTCAGGTGTGGAATACATGCCATGGCTGAAGGAGAGCTCATTTAAGCAGTTTTCAGATAGTAGAAATTATACAACTTGTACCTTTATGCTACAAACACCCCATCTGGGCCAAGACATGATTTTAAGACTTTATTTAACTGGTGTATTAAAAGAAATACTGTATTTCTTTATTTTTTTTGGCAAAGCATTAATTTTCTGATGTGCTTTCAGAAAAACAAATGCACCACCACTTTAATGAATCTCTTTTTCTAACCTCTGCTAAAACTACAGGCAGAAAACAATGACAGATTTAAAAAAAGTGCTTGCTCTAAGATTAGTCAACAAGTTAATCTAGCTAGGAAAGAGGCCTTTGGTTTTCGGGGAAATAACAGAGAATTGTGTTTGTTTTTCTGCTGTGTATGCAAGGGAAATTCTTATGCAGAAAAAAAGCATAGCAGTTATATGAGCAGACTTGAGGCTGCCAATTCATAAAAGTTAGCCTTTCATTAAAAAGTCTGCTGAATCATAGACTTCTTTTTACTGGAAGATTCAAAAAAATACTGGAGGCCTGACTTTCTAACAGGACCTTCAAATTTCTGCATGCCTTTGTACTTCCCAAATTTCACAATTTTACATGCCCAAACTCTGAACTGCCGTGGTCTCAACAGGTGACTGAGTATTTGAGCTCAGTACATACAAACACTTGTCCATTTGTCATGGAGTGACTTTGAAGTATGTCCCAAGATCAGCTCATAAAGAAGGCCTTCAAATTACTCATGAACAAGTAAGGAACCATGAAGAAAGGTGACCTGCAATTACATATAATGAAGGAAAGGGAGATAACCACTGGTCTACCTGCATTGTATCTTCCTCTTCCACGGATCATTGACTCTAAGAAGTGGTAGCAGGATATCTAAGGACAAACTTCAATCAATCATTTCCATAAACTCATGTGGTCAAGAATTTTCAGAATTGGACCTTTTGCAGGGTAAGGACAAGTAAGTGTCTGGAAAATGAACTAGTGGGGTGGCTCAGGGACATATAAATTCCTCTGCATCTCCACCAGATACCCCAAGTAAAACCAACATATTGGGCCAAGTGTTTTAGACTTTACATGCCACCTCCTTTCTTCCACTGCAAACACAGACACAGACACTGGTGGGAGGAGAAGTAGTTTTGACTGAAAAACTTGTGTTTAGATGAAGCAACACCTGGAAAGGTTTTACCTTTTCCTTCATGTAGTGACAGTCAGAAATTACAACTGAATTACTTAGATTAGCTGTTAAAATGGTGTGCATAATACGAAGTCTAATTCTGGAAATTAAATAAATAATTCGAATGATTTTTTTTCTCATAGCGAAAGACAGTAAGTTCTCAAAACTGAGCCACGCCTTTTGAAAATGTTTAAATAGAACTGTAACTTAAAAATTGAGACTTAAGGTTTGTGGGTCTAGGATGGTCATGTCCTAAAGATATATTGCTCAAAGCCTGAATGTTTCACTCAATCTTTCATTTGATTAGTGAACCATGGATAATTTGTATCAGCAAGCAATAAAATGCCAAAGAAATAGGATGGAAACCTTGAAAGAATGTTAACTAAATATTAAAGAACTCTTCCTGACACCAAGAACAAGGTCTTAAAACATTGTGTTTTAGATTAACCCTTAGACCTTAGTCTGGCCCTAGCACCCTCAGGAACTGTTCATGCAATTTTTAAGATAAACACACCACTCATTAGTGTTTATTGGAGCAATTACTTTTTGTAAAGGTATCCTCCACAAATAAATTACCATTTAGTCAAGATACTGAAGTGGTCATATGTATTATTTTCTTAACTAGAAAAATAACAAGGCCTTATTTTACAAATTGAACCACTGATTTCCTTTGCTTTCTACACACCTATTGCTGGGACACTTGTTTAACACCTAGTATGTTTTTCAAAGGAAGCTGTATTACAATTAAATTAGTACTAGTGTAGTCTGACAGAATGAACTAATAAACACGACAAGTACTAAACCCCGGATTTTTATTAAAGGCATACAGGAGCACCATGAACATTTTAAATTATCTCTTAGAAACTTATTGTATTTTACATTCCCAGTCTTGCTTCCCTCTGTTCAGAGTAACTGTTATCAAGTAATTATGAAAGAACAGTACAAACTTCGAAGCAGAATTTTGTTGGGTGTCTCCAATTTTGGCAAGGCAAACATCATTAAAAAGTGTTTTACTATGCAGTTCTACCCCAGTCAGTGTCTCCATTCCAAGCACTTTAATGGGCATAAAGTAAATGTTATATGGGTGTTTTACATAATGCATATGGCGAAGTTTTCTGTATTTGAATTACTGCATTTTGCAGTCAGTAAGCTGAATAACTGCAAGAAATGCAATCTGTAAGAATTCTCAGCATCATATTATAAAGACAGAAAACAAGCAGTAAAACAAACAAAAAACCCCCATAGTTGTCAGGGTACAGGCAAGAGAACCCTCACTGTATAGGAGCAGATCTCAATTTCCAACATAAAATGACCTCAAGGAGCAAAAAGCAAAGAGGTCGGAGTCCATGGGAAGGTGATTGCCCATGCTATGTTTCTTGTTTCTGGACACACGGAAACCAAGTGCAAGACTATGTCAATTCCCCCCCACTTCTCCACACAAACAAAACTGCACACTTCAACAAGACTTGCTTTTATACAGATTAACAATGGAAGAAAACCAGAATAATGATATTCTGCACATCATCAAGAATGGGTAGATGCAGCATAGATGGTAAGGAAAGGACAATAGAAATTGTGTGAGTACTGAAGGGAATAAAAATAGATGAATATCACTTCACAGGCATTGATTCCATTGGTTATGACAAATGAGGTGCCGCACCACAGTAGGCAAGTCCAACAGTCACACCTATTGAAAACAGCACTTCAAAACTTTGGGAAGTTTAAACAGATACAAATAGAGAAAGAAGGTCTGAGAGCAAACAAGGGAGAGCCAGCCGGAGTTTGGAGCAGAGTAAGACAGCTGGCCAAGGAAGACAACTCATGTTATTTCACAGACAGGAAATAAAAAGAATTATTTTCAAAGTAAGATAAAATGAGAAGGTGCACACCATGATGTTAAGAGAAGGAAAAGGGAAAAAGCAGGGAGTTGAGAGGGGCAGTTATACGACAGCTCAAGTTACAATATCGAATCTGTACTTCACAGCGATTGGACAGATTGATGGGTGACATTTTCTGAAGTGTTTGAAGCTTCTATTGAATTCAATCTGTGACTTTTAATTTGCTAGGTCAGTCCCAATTTTTCTTGAAAATCAATCCCAAAATTTTATTCAGTACTGTGGTATCAACCAAGACTGACATGTTTAATTAAGTATGACTCTTCAGAATAATCCCGAAGTAACTGTAATGCACTTCCTGTTTCACCAGCCCCTATAATGGGCATTAGGAGGGCATTCAGTAAACTCAGTCCTTTTTCTTTGCCTTTGTGTATATTCATCTTGGATGACACTGTTTCAATAAAAGTAAAAAGAGAAGTGTAGGTTTCTATGTTCATTTGTCCATAGAAATGTTAAATTTAATACCCAGATCTAAATTATGAAACAACAGCATCCTTTTTGAGGAGTAAATGATGCACTTAGGCAAGCATAACATTTTCCCATCTTTCATCTGTATACCTCAAAACTGATGGATTATAAAAAGCCTTCAAAATTATTATCCTCTTATTCCCTGCTGCTGTAAACTGGTGGCACAGGAGTGACTGCTAAGAGCTACATCAGTTTATGCCAGCAGAGAACACAACCCCCTGCTAGCAGTGCTGAGGGCTGTAGCACAGCATGTCTGCAAAATATTCTGCAATGCAGCGCTACCTCACAGGACTCAGCTGACACTGCCAATGCTACCTGCCTTGAAAAGCCTTGTAATCTCTGTCAGGGCTCCTCTTCACACAAGGAGTGTGACCCGACAGCAAAGGGAACCAACCACAGCTCAGTGACTCCCAGCACTGATCCCCACTGGCAAAGGAGAAACAGACAAAACAGCACATGCAAAAGTCTGAATTTATGCAAGTCAATGGTAAAACTGAGGAGAGCAAATAGAATTTCACCCTGTACCTTCTATAAATGTAGCAGGTTTCTTTATCAGTTGCTGATGCTTAAAATAACTATTTGCATAGGCTGTGCACTGCAACTTTTGTATCTTTGGGGAGGAAACACATTTTTGTGAAATGACTACTTTAAATTCTGATTTATATCTTTTCTTCTCCAGTGTTCTGTTACACTGTTTAAAAATTAATTCTCTCTTACCGAGATAGCAGTTTCCTTTTTAACCTTGCTGGAGAAAATGCTGAAGGTTTCTTTCTTAGCCACCCACCTGAACTGTCCGGCACACAACTATGGCAACCTGCCCAAGGTACTACTGTGATGGCTTTATTGTACTTGGAGCTTTACCCCATAGGTGAAATAGAGACTGAAGTGCCACCAGTATGAAACTGAGTAATTAAATGAGCTGCAACCAAGCTGAAGAGGGATTTTTTCAAGGGCATGGAGTGATAAGACAAAGGGAAATGGCTTTAAACTGGAAGAGGGCAGGTTTAGTTAGGTATAAGGAAGAAATTCTTTACTGTGAGAGTGGTGAAACACTGGAACAGGTTGCCCCAAGAAGTTGTCGATACCCCAACTATCAAGGACAGGGTGGACTGGGCTTTGAGCAGCCTTATCTCTTGGAAGGTGTCTCTGCCCATGGCAGGGGAAGAAAAAGGGGTATTTGGTCTTCATTTTGCACATGTGAGAGGTCCTACATGGAAAGTAAATCCATTTACCACAAGCAGTTCTAGAGTCACGGTTGTAACAAGTTTGGTTTCCTCACTCATTTACATTAGCAGACATTGAAGCAACAGCTCAGTATAAACATTTTGAAACTGCCTGAGGCTTTACAGTATAATCTATATAAATAGACATCAATGGAGTTTTAACAGCTCCGCATATGATCAAGTAGTTTCGTACTGAAGCGTTGTCCTAGAGTGACTTTATGATGCCTGTATCCCCAATCATCTGTTCTGTATATTGTGTTCTGTACCTTTAAGTCTGATTCTCAGAGCAAGGGAAAGAAGAAGCGCACAGTTTGTTTTGAAAACTTTGCTACTCCTCTGCATTCTGCTTCTGGACCGTGGGTTCAGTGGAGGCTCGGATGGACTGCTGCGGGACAGAGATCTCCTGTGCTTTTTTTAGTTAGTTTTAGCTAGCTAGGGCAGAGAACTGGTGGTTTTTGTTGGGTTTTTTTTCTCCTTTTTTTCTTGGGACTGTTTAAACCTGCTCTGGATTGAAAACTCAGAGGAGAACTGAAAGATTCCCCCTGCCCCGTGCCCCTTCTGGGGCTCAGGACGGCATTCTTCTCCAGCGCCGGAGGAACTGATAAGAGACTGAGAGAGAGAGAGACGAACTGCATCTACGGCAAGGACTCCTCTCAATTTGCCATCTCACTTCAACGAAAGGTTTTATTGTTTTATATTATTCATCCTATGTGTTTGTGAGAATTTTTTTTCTTTCTCCTTTTTTTT
>WBMY01013168.1:936713-951027 GCA_013397315.1 Donacobius atricapilla | reverse complement strand
TCTCCTTTTTTTTTTTTTTTTCGTTAAATAAATAGCTTTTTCCACTTTTCTCCAAGGAAGTTTTTTTTTCCTGGACCAGTTGTGGGGGAGGGGCCATTTGGGTTTGGTTTTTTTTCAGAGGAACCCCATTCGGAGGTTTCCTCCCAAAATTTGCCCTAAACCAGGACAAGCGTATACAGCAACACTGATATTGACCTCTTGGTGATTAACTGACAAATCCCCCAAATCATGTAAACCATAGCATAGAAGTCAGCGGGGTCTCTGACAGCAAACTCAGCAGTTTGAAACCATAGTTCTGTTCTGAAAAAAGTGACACTACAATGGAAATCCCCAAGAATTTTAATTATCTGCTACAACATTTAACCCAATGGGAAATTATTTGGCAACTCAGTAGTCACTTGACCACACCAGTAATTCCATAACTGGAGCAAATTAGATTATTTTAATATCTGTATTAATTGACAAAACTGCAAATTCAGCCTTTAGAAAGGTAAGAATATGTCTATCTTAAAGAAAGACAGTAGTGCCATGTGGTATCAAAACTAGACAAAAAGAAAAATTTCATTCAGCAAGCGGCAATGAGACTCCCTCATTGAACCTGAATCCACAGTACCACATCATGTTGCTCTTCTTCATTTCTCCAAGCACTCTGCCTCTACTCAGGTCATACAGATTTAAGATAGACTAGAGGTAACAGTAATTCATTACTGATTATTTAAGAATGAGGCCATTTGGAGTTACTTCTTCTGCACACTCTGCCTTACAGCTTCCTGTATTTCCCTGAATTGCCAACACTGCTCCTCAATGGAAGGGAAATTCCTAAAACTGAAACAAAACCAGAAAGGGTCCATGTTCCAAACCTGATTATTTTCAGAATCTGGAATGATGTTGTGCATTACTGATGGTTTCTCACTCTTTCTCACTCACAGCTATAGATCACTATCAATTAAAAATAAAAATGTCATTAAACACTGGACTGATCCCATACAGATCTGCACCATTTGTTGCAAGTTTTGTGGGTATCAAAATTAAATAAAAGGTCCCTATTATAAATTAGAATTGCTAAATGAAACTATTGATCAGGTTTCCTTCCTGCAGCCAACCTGTGTGGTGAATAAACCTTTTGACTCAACAATAAAAACAAATCCAGACTTCTTACACCCTCAGGCATGACAATTATTCTCTGCTGTGGGTTACTTCATTGTCACTCTGCTAGCAGATGTAAGAATATCTTTCAAATTCAGTCGCTTTAAAAGATTCCTGAGTATTCTCCCTGGGGAAAATAACATGATCATGTCAATACTGTGTTTATTAAATTACCTTAGGTTTTTACTTTCCCTTTAACAGAATGGTAAACATTTAAACAAGCTGCTCTGAAACATCATAGCACTGCTCATCCCAGGGACCTGTGACAGTCCTTCAAACAGACATCAGAAGATGTAACTGTTACCTTTTCAGCCTTTTCCATTCTTGAACGCTTTTTACCCCCACTAAAAGCCACCTGCATCTAAACAGAAATGGTGGTATCAGTTGGAGAACATACCAATGTCATGGGACGAAATGCAGAAAAAAAACCCATAAACAATTTCAAAACCGACATCCAAAGTTTCAAGTTTCCTGGAATGCAGTAAAGACATTGTGCTCTGTAATGGATGAATTCTTGCCTTTTTTTTTTTTGTTTTTTTTTAAATCTTGTTTTCTGAATAAAGATCCAGAAGATTATATCAGTTTTCAAAAATCTTTAAAAACAGAATTATATTACTCTTACTTGTCGGTATGGATGAAAAATTCTGGTTCTTTTAACCAAGGATTTAGTTGAATAAAGTACTAGAATGGATTAAAAAGCTCCCCATATGGACATTTTTTAATAATATTCCAATAGATATGATGTCAAAAGAATTAGTGGAAAACCTTGAAAGAAATAGAGAATGCAAAGAACCTATTTTTCATATAGCCATAAGAAATGTAAAGACAAACTCCTATTCCTTGTAATGTCAGCAAAAATTAGTCACTACTCCATCAAACTCAATGGGATATAAAGATATATTAAGTGGTACCAAAATGAGCTTAATAGTGTTTAAGTGATCTTAACAAATAAATATATGGCTGCTAAGATATGATAATATAAACACTTAAAATTGTTAACATTTTGAATGGCCAGAAAAGAAAACAACAGAGCAACTTAGAAATATTTTATATATGACAAAATTTTATTTTTCTTAGTTTTGATTTTGAATGGAACAAGACTTTTAAACACATGCTTAAAATTAAGCAGGACTGATAAAGTCAATGCCAAATGCCAATATTTCACTCTAAGGATGTATTTGCATAATTATGGGCATGATTATGGGACCTCCATGAATAATTAACTGAATGTGGTTTAAAGGAAAAAAGTAAATGGAGTACTGCAGCATCCCTAGGGCTGCTTACTTTTCACACATCTAGATTTCAGGCATTCCAGTGGATTCATAACATGAAATGACCATTTGTTTCCTTAAAATAGACACTTAGCATTAAAGCCATATAGTAAAATTCAGATCTAACCAGGCTAGGACAAAAACCTCAATCAACATTTAAATGGCTCATAATAACTTTTACACATGCACACATGCTTCCTTCCTTAGGTTGCCTTTTCCAAGACAAGGAAGGAATAAAGTTTCTGGGCAACAGCAGTTGCTGGATCACAAGGGGCAGCAGGACTGCACTGCAGTGAGCTGACAATTCCTGACCCATCCAGGAAAAACAACCACTCTCTCTGTGCACACCTTGACCTGGGATCCCTCACTGCTGACAAACAAAGAACTCCATGTGATTAATCAGTGCCAAGGACAGATCTTGAGAACAGGAACCTTCCCCTCTCTACACATTAAAAAAACTACTCATGGTATGAAATAGTTGTGAAACCAGCATAATTCTACCAGGATGGCATGCTCAAAACTTGTTTTTTTAATGGTATCTACAACGTGATATCACTAGACTGGAAGACATTGTGTCATATAAATCTGCATTAAAGTTAAGCAGAATTTTAATGTGTTCTGGGCCACAAACATGACTATAGAATTCTCCAGGTCTGTAATATAGAACTACAATTGACTAAACCTCAAAGGAACTTATATTAAAGATGATTCATCTTTCAATGACTCTCAGATATTTTAATTTATACACCTAGGAAGGAGAAAATGTTGTTGAAATAGAAATTAATGTGAATTAAATGTGTGTAATGTGAATTAAATGTGTCTATGCATACGCTTAAAGTATGCATATGAGATGGCAGCCCAGCTGCCTTCCTACTCCTTTTCTCCCCATGTAGATATAAATATGCAAGACATAAATGCTTTTTAAACACAGCTATCACTGCATACTCAGTGTGGCCACATATCTGCTGTTATGACCAATCATACAGGGTAGAAGAGCAGATAAGGATTTGCTGGTCAAAAAATTTCTGAGTACGACAGAGATTAATTCTGAAGTGTTTTTGTACTGACCAAAGAGGCTGCCAGTATCTCTGATCCACCTGATGCAGCAATGTAGGTATTTTCTATCACCAGCAATTGCTAAAAACATCGATTCTACTTAAAATAAATGACTCACAAACCAGCAAAAACTACCAAACGCATACGGAGTCCCTGGGTCTGTGTAACTTCTGTCTCTGGAAGTGTTCAAGGCCAGGCTGGATGGAGCTGTGAGCAAACTGGTCTAGTGGAAGGTGTCTGTATCCACGGCAGGGGGGTTGGAACTAAATGATATTTCAGCTTCCTTCCAACCCAGGCTATTCTGTAATTCTGTGATACACAACAAGGACAAATCTCTATTTTTAAGAATCCAGTTCTTGAAACACCCAACTCCCATGACCTCCTCTCCTGTTTGCAGTAGTGCAGACCACAATCCCACTCCTTGCCAGCACCACACGTTCAAGTTGGCACAACATCTCCAAGGGCACTGAAGCAAATGCTTACAAAGAAGTGTTATTGGAAAAGTATTCTCAGTTACTATTCATTCCACTTAGCAAATGCAAAGTGGCAAGAGTGCCAACTGCCTCTGATCAGCCAGATCACAGTTTGGGAATCACTGTCCTAAAGAACTTGTGACCCTCCTATTACAGAACACCGCACTCTTTGTCTTGCTCAGGCTACTATTTTAATAAGCTTTTTCCTGCCAGCACAGCATATCATGATGGTAAAAACTTATAGCTCATATCTGCCAATCAT
Organism: Donacobius atricapilla; assembly: GCA_013397315.1. Taxonomy (NCBI): domain Eukaryota; kingdom Metazoa; phylum Chordata; class Aves; order Passeriformes; family Mimidae; genus Donacobius; species Donacobius atricapilla. Next base: position 946,819 of record WBMY01013168.1, on the reverse strand, counting down.
GCCCACACTCCTACCTGTCGTCTGGTGGACAACTACCCAGCAATTAATAAGATTATTAACTTCTTGAAGTATAAAACCAATTTTACCCAAACAATTTCAGTCATTTTTGCTGGATTTATATCACTTGACCTAGAGGCGGATTCTCACTCATAGCCAATTCTGCAGTTTCATTAGAAGCCAGAGGGCTGCAAAAGCAAACCCTATTCAGATGAATTGTAACAACAGCCAAGAAGCAATATATCAAATAAATTTAAGCTACATACCACTTCCAGATTTTCCTGCAATGCCAGAATTTATTTTTTTTTTATGCACAACTTCATTTCAGTTCAAAACTTCACACTGATGGTACATTAACATTTCGAGTTCACATAATCAGTGTTTTCACAGATAATTTATTATTCCTTCACCACTTGTCTGCTTTTCCCATACTGTTTCTTAGGATGTAATTCAGTTTCAAAATGGTCTGAAGGCCTTACTTCCCCCGTGTAAAGAGAAAGCAGTGCAAACACTCCTTTGATGAACTAGAAATCAATCATTATCTTTTTCACCAAGATCCATAAACTAAGGCTAGTTTAGCAGATTTTAAGGACCCACTATTATCTTCTACAGTCCATAGAACATAAAAGATTAAACTAGAAATTTATTTTATAAATTTGCTATTAAGAATGCCACTCAAAATTTCCTGTCATTCAGAAGGAAAAACATGCCTTGCTGATTTGACTGTGTATAGCTCAATACTCATCCATACAGTTTATAAAATTCTAGAGATTTACCTGAATATAATTTATCATTGACCAAATATTGTATCATTAAGTCATAAATGCTAACTAGCTAGTTATTAGGTATATGATATTTTAATACATCAATTGTGTCTCTTTAGTTGATTAAGATATGAATCACAGGATTCCATATTTCTGTAGCTCTTGGCAAACACAGACCATCAGGATAAATAAATTAATAATTTAATTCTGATTTCATTTTTCTTTACTCCCAGTATTACTTTGCTACCAAAAGCAGTTTATTGGCGGCCCTAAGGACAAACAAAAACAAGCCTTCAATCTTCTTGAAGGACATTGAGGCACTGGAGTGTGTCCAGAGAAAGGCAATGAGCTGGGGAAGGGTCTGATGAGGAGCAGCTGAGGGAACTGGGGGTGTTCAGCTCGGAAAAAAGAAGTTCCGGGAGGACCATACTGCTCTCTGCAACTACCTGAAAAGAGGCTGTAGCCAGGCAGGGCCTCATCTCTTCCAGGTAACAAAGAGATACAACAAGGGAAAACGACCTCAAGTTGTGCCAAGAAAGGTTCAGGTTGGAGACTAGGACAAATTTCTTCACTGACAGTGGTTAAGCATTGGAAAAGGCTGCCCAGGGAAGTGGTGGAGTCGGCATCCTTACAAGTGTTCCAAACCAAGCAGATGTGGCCCATGATATGGTTTAGTGGGTATGGTGGTATTTGGTTGCCTTGGACTTGATCTTGGTGGTCTTTTTCAGACATAATGATTCCATGATTCTACACTTATTTCTGTCTGAAATTTCTATTTCTTATTTCTCATCAAGCCACTCCAGATGCCCACAGAATTAAACCACTTTAAAACATGGCTACGTATGTACACCTGCTGTCTATGCATGTTTTTCATGCTAATTTTAAACAAAATAAGAGAGAACTAGAAATCTGCTCTCCTTTCTATAATTTTGCCTACACCTAAGGATTGATGTTGGCCTGTTTTACATGCACAGCAGTGCTCAAAACAAATGTCTTTTTAAAAGCTGAGGAGGAGGAGAAGTACACTGAAATTGAGGTATAACATTTGTATTGTATTCACTGAGTAAAATTAAGTTTCAAATAGTTTTGCATAGTGGATTGATTGCTGGGAGCAGAATCACAGTAGTGAAATGTTCAATTAATGGTGTGTGTCTCTGTGGAGCAGATATCACAGGAGTTCTCTGAATAGAAGGATATCATACAGAAGTAGAAATGAAGGGTGTAGCTTTGCTCAGTTTCCAAATTGCTAAGTCAATCAGGAAGTAGTCTGTGATTGATGGTTGCCGTTGGAAAGCTCGCTTTAGTCTTCATGAGACTTTCAAAATCTACTTGAACTAAATGAAATCAGGCATATTATTCCTATGTAGTTTGCTACATTTTAGACCCCTTTTACAGGCAGCATTCTTCGTAAGTCAAGGGCACAATTTAAATGCTTGCACACTCTAAACCAGTGATCTCCAAAGTGGGGCGTGTGATATAGGAAGAAAATACTAAAAACGCTGACTTACATCACTGCAGCTTGACCAAGTCCAGAGGACTTCCAACATTAATCAGCTTTCAGGACAGGATTCACTGCTGGTTCCCCACCAACTAACAATGCTTGGAGCACCATCTCTAGCTGGAGATACGCAAGTCAAAAGCCTCTTAACATACACACAAGCAACCTCTCTCTCCCCTGCAAACATCCCACACCCCAGTCTCAGAAAGATATACTTGCTTCCATGAAATTCACTGATTCAGTACATCTATTTTTAAATTCAGAGATAATTAAATCTCTGCTAACGTACTCAATCTCTGAACTGGACATTTAATTTAAAAACGTACTTTTCTAATCTACTCTTCTCAACATAAACACATTCTAGATCTTCTTCACTGTAACATGTCTCTAATGACTGCCAACAGTAAACTCTCTTATTCTCTTAATAGCACATATTTGTGTGGCAAATCTAATTTACCTAAAATACTTCACTAAATTCTCATCTCATATAGCCGTGAAAATTGTTCTGTGAAAATACAATGAAGACGTTTAAAACTCATGTAGTTACCCTGTTTTCAATAGGCACAAGTTTTGCCATTGAAGCCAGAAGGGTACAAACAATTGTATGCACAAGTTACAGTATTGTACCTTCTATCATTTCCATCCCACTCGGAGGTTTACAGTGTCCAGCATGGCTCACAACCCAGACAGGATACTGCTGCTTCAGTCCACAATAAAGGGCCTGTATAAAGGTCCTGTAATAACCTGCCAGTCCAGGGTTACCTGCCAAAAAAACAAAACATACAAGCACAGACAATATTAACCTTCCAACAGCAAGCAATCTGCTTCAGAACAAACTAAACAGCATTACACAGCAATTTGTTAATTTATTTTCTCTAATACATTTCCAGTTTTTATTTCCCCAATGTCACAGGCTATGCTATTCAACTTGTTTAATTCCACTGACCAATGGCACTCATGGGAAGCATTTTACAGAATTACTTCGAAATTGCAAAGCCTAAAATTGAAGTCCAATACAAGTGAAAACATGTTCTTCCATCAGAGGTCAACTAGCTTGCTTACCTATCCCATCGAGTTACAGGAATGTGCAATTAAAACTTCACAAAGTCTACAGCATGTATCACCTGATCCAGATGGCTGCTCTCCAAATATCTCAGAGTTACCACTTCAAAATAGGTATGTGGCATTCTTACCATACAAAAATGCTGTCCTGACTCTAAAAGAAAGGATGTTTAAATTTTAAACACATTGGACCAAATAAACCTTTTCCTGCTTGCAACTTCATTTTCTCTCTGTCCCTTTCTATATCAGTGGAGAAGCTTTTTCCTTTTCAACTCTTGTGCTCTAGAACCACAGGAGAATCTGTCCTCCCTCCCTGTGTCCCAGCAGCTTTTGAGGACTTCTCAGAAAAGGCTGGTGTCTGAATGGACATGGCTTGTCCTGGGAATTCAGACCATCCTGCTCTAAAATCCACTGTTAAACATGGAAAATATCAACAGTCACCTACCACTGCTGAAGTGGAAACTGAAATACTGTCCCAAAGATAAAAGTACATCTACAAAAGAGATCTCTGGATTGCCAAACAAAACACTATACTCTGCTCCTCCTTTTTTCTTTCTCTTTTGGATACCACTAGTGATATATATTGGAGAGGAAATCCATATGAAGATGAAGCAGAAATTTCCTAATTTCCATACGATGCATAAAAATTCCACACAGACATAAGAACATATAATTCCTATTTATTTATTTATTGACTGTCCAGAGTAGTTACCCTGATTTTTTTATTATCATTTAGACACCAGCAAAGCTCACCATCATGACTGGGATTGCTCAGTTATGTGTCTTTCAACTTCCACGTCAGGCAATTCTTAGTTTGGATATCACCAATAGCAAAAGGCAGCAGGAGCAGTACTGTGTAAAAAGGCTGTCATTGTTTAAGACAAAGACATTCCAAAATAACACCAGTGCATTACAAAACAAAAAAGCCTTAATTCAAATTTTGTCAACTCCTCTGTATCAGTCTGATTGTAATAACAGAGGTTGAGCTGTGTAAGTATTGATAGTGACAGAGAAGCAGAATTAGACCTATAATCAAATTAGTACCTGTGAAAACGGTGCATGGAAATAAAAACAAGGGTAATTCCACCTCTCCTCTTTCTGTAGTAGGTATTTTTGTATTTTCTTCTTTTACTTCTACCCTTTTGCTCTTCAGGTAGCACACAGTAAGTTCATTGCTCTCCCAAGAGGGTCCCTGAGCCCAGTGCTACCGAGGCACCCAGAGCTACCTGGAGCAGAGCCACGTGTGCGGGAGGTGATACCACGGTTCACCCTGGGATGATGTACAAGCACAGGAAGGGAGCCACCCCTCCAGGTAATGTATCTCACACACTCCACCCCTCACTTACATGTAGTAAGTGCCTCTGGGGGGGTTTAAATCTTAACAAAACTACTGATCTTAGAAAAACATTTTTTTTACCGCACTACACAGATGGGGGGGGGGGGGCGGGGAATCCCCAAACCCCAAACATCATTATCAGTTATGTATTTCTAAGCATCTCTTTGTAAGCTTGCCATTAAAGGAAACTTTTAAAAAAGAAACTGTTGTTTTGTAAAAACTCCAGAACACATGACCAAATTTGTGTAGGTTGATTTCCAGGAAAACAATTTAAAATTCACAAGGGTCACACATCCATGCAACTGCATCACAGTTTCACACATCAAAAATATATAACATAAAGGGCCCCAGAGAAAATAAAACATAATCTTGACATCGTCTGTCAAGTTCCTTGGATTGATGTTACACAGAGGAAATCTGTCTTTCAGCAAGGCTGAAGCAAAAAGAAGCAGCAATCCAAAATCAATTGTGTGTTTTGTAGTACAAATGATCATAATGTCTTGCATTATGTTTAACCCTGCAATGTAATAACACTAGCAGTTTTGAGATCAAGGAATCACAAAATTAATCTCAATCACAGCATTTTTTCTTTATACTTCTCTCTTGTTAATAATACAGAACAAGGACAGGGGAGAAATGACAGCAGCTTAGACATTTTGGTGCTCTTTGCCATCATCAGCCAGATGAACCAAACATGCAAAATCTGCTCAGAATTTGGTCACCAGCTGAAGAACAGTCAGGTAAGACCTGTTTAACAACAGTGAGGCTTTGCATTAAATATTATACAAAGCTTAAGAAACTCTAATACTTCTTTCAGGGAAAGGGGACTTTTATCCTGTGATATATGTGGTGTGTATTTTAGGCAGGCAAAAGAGAAAATCCATAAATGCAAAAGAAACCTAATTTCCCCAGTCCTCATAAGCATCTGCTCATGGTAAGAGATATTCTGAGAGGTCTGAGCTGTTAGAACTGCTACTGGCATTTCAGAATGCCTTGAAGGTGGTACGAATGAGAACTGCTGGCACACAGGGGAATGAAAATCAACAAGAATTTTAACAGCAAAAACCTCTACAGATAAATTACCACGCGTAAAACAGCTATAAATTTATTCTTTATTGAACTTGCAATTCAAATGGAGTTATACCATATTTGTACTGAACTAAGTAAATGCAGATTAATAGTTCCTGCTCTTGAAAGCTGGCATCTACAATATTTATGAGCGAAGAATGTTTATCTTATGTCTTCAAAGTAGTTTTGTTTTTAATTGAGCTGCTATCTGTCAAAATACTTTATGGGGAGGAAACAAAAAACCTGGACTGATTAAGATGTTTTTCATACAACAGAGTAATAGTAACACCTAATAGAAATAACTAGGACTTAGGAAGTACAGCAGTCTGTGATCAATAATGTTTTAGGCTGATCTTTGCAACTGAGATGTGTTCAATTAAATTACTTTATTTTATAGATAAAGAACAACCAGGTTAATCACAAGGGCACCCAGGCAACACAGTGCTCAATTGTGCTTTTTAAGGATTTCCCAGTACAGTAAACCAGAACAGCCTATGCTCTATCACTCAGCCAGTAAGTGTCAAAAAATGGAAACCATAAGTAAATGCAGTGTTAACCTCCATGATTTGAAGGTTACTCCAGTTATTTGAATACCACATCAATCCTTAGACACCTCAGGGCAGCTGAATCATTCATGCATGCCAACCAATCTCAAACTGCAGTCACCTCAACCATGAAGCACATCTTAAGCAGTTACTCTCAACTGTGCTTAATTTTCAACAGCATTTATGTTGTTTCAGAAGTCTTTTAAACAATAGCTGTAAATGGTGATCATAACAGAAAAGACACAAGACTGTAATACACTGCGGATTTGTTTAATTTGCAAAAGATTTCTAAGCATTTCATGGAAAGAGTGTGTCAAATGCACAATTTATACAGTGAATGAGAAAAGCGGGACTATCTGATGTATCCATAAGGTGCAATACCAAAGAACTCCTGCCACACTCCCTGTTTTTCTCTGTAACACATGACATTTCACCCAGGTATTCTACATTAAGCTCAATGTCTTTCCATTTTTAATTTGAAGACAGGAATCCACTGCTTCCTTTTCCAATCTGTTCCACCCACAGCAAACACAAAATGGTACAGAACAACCTGGAGCGCAGAGGTGGAACTTGGAGCTATTTTAGGAGGTAAATATTCTCCACTTCTATATGCTGCAGATACAGGCTTCCAAGAACTAGAACTACTACTCTATAGTCATCCATATAAGTAGAAATATGAATGTTACTTATAAAGATGCATTTGCCTACCTTCCACTTTAAATATTTTCCTGTTAATGCTTTTCCCATCAAATCAAGACTTTAAATGCCATCTGCTTCCTCAGTGAGACACTTAGGCAGTGAAGAGAGAATTTGTACACACAGAATATTTACCCCAGGATATCACTGCTAAAGAATAACCTTTATCCTGATTACACATTATTTCCTATACAATGCATCATCATAAAGTCAAACTTGGCATGTCTTAAAATGAAATACTAATATTTGAGATGTGGCACTTCCACAAAAGAAATTATTCAGACTTGATAAATTTAAACTTATATACCGTGCACCATCAGTGAAACTCAATCAGTTTCATTATGAGTGGTAAATGACAAACACATCATGCTCACTTAAAAAGTCACAGACCACAAACAAGACAGTTTTTGGGCTTACAAATTGTCAAGCATTTTGAATTCTTCAGCAATAGAACACATTCATGTCAAATGCAAACCATAATTAAGACAGCACTAAAATGCAAAAAAAGTTCCAGGTTAGAAATGAAGATATTCAACAAAACACAAAAGAAGTCTTCTGTCCAGAGAAATGTTAAGTCAAAAACATATACAGCTTGCTCAAAAGAAATTGAGACTAACACATAAAACTAGGCAATGTTTAGCAGTTCTGGAAGGGATAGCTGAATTGAGAAACATTTATTTAAGCAGTATATAGTAAAAGCCAGGAGTGGAGGGGAGTGAAGAAAAAACTGACATGTAACTAAGTCATCCCAAACAATGACAAAGTTTCTTGCACCTTGCTTTGAAACAAGCATTTGGGTTCCATGCACCATCCTGTGAGACATTCCCCACTGTTTCCAGTTGTGTCTCCAGGCGCCTGACCATCCATGGGAGCAGTAGCTGGCACTGAGCTGTGGTGCTTTATGCACTTCTCCAGCAGTTGCTTTTTGCTTGCTCTGGGACCTCAGCAGGACTATGAAGAATAAAGGCATGAATACAAGAAGGGAAATACACAGCCAGCAGTGGATTTACAGAGAACTTTGAGGAACTGGAAAATATGCCAGCAATTACCATAAGTATAATTTCAGAAATAATCCAGTTTCAGAATTGAATGTATGCCGCAGTATTTACATTATGGTCTCCTGCAAGAAAAAACAAATGCAGCTTCTAAAAAGAAAATAATTTTAAAAGAGCAGCCATAAATCAACTTTGAAATCCAAGGGTGCACAGCAGGACACATAAAAATCATTTTTGTGGCGATGATTCTCACTGCCTCTTCACAGAGCTGCCAAAGCTCCCAGCTCCAGCTCGAAGAGCCTCAGTGGCAAGTTCCTTGCTCAAGGAAACTTAATCTGCCTTTGGCGTCTGACCAGCCACCATGGAAGAAGATGCAACTCCCCTACGTTAATGAATGGAAAGCAGCCCACGCAGATGTCAGAAGAATTTAAATGGTGCATGCAAAAAACACAATGATGTTCTCACACTTGGGAGAAAACTGCAGAATCTGACACTGTGGCTGGTGATCAGGCCTTAAAAGGCAACACATAGGTCTCTCTGACATGCAAGGTCAAGGGATTTCATATAAAACATGTCAAATAACATTTGAGTGACCATCATAAACTCACGTCAATGAAGCTTTCACCTGTTTGCACATCTCAGGGACTGGCATTCTTCGTCCTGTATCCCTTTACAGTCCCAACTCTAGGGGAGCAGCATCAGCCAAGGAGCAAAACATTACAAGGACATTATACAGAAACACATGTGAAAACTCTGTTTGATGCTCTCTAACTCTGGAATCATGAATTTGGCTGGAAAGCATCTTAAGATATTTGCTTGGGTTGTGAAAATAGGGAATCTCAGAAGGATTCAGCCAGGTGTCTATAACACAGCTTATTAGAGAGGTTCTTCTAGAACATTTCACATTTTTTCCCTATATATACATACACACATACACTTATTAGTTTGACACAACTATAAAATTTACATATAGGATTTTATAATACACATTCCTAGTATGTATTTTGCAAAGCCAATAAGCTTGTCTGTTGCTCTCTAAAGCTGTTTCACCTTTAGGATAACTTTTGGTTTATTCACCTCTAAAGAAATCCCACAGACAGTTTGATAAATCTGAACTAACCTAACACAGTTGTTTTTGCCCAAGTGACAAGAGTGCAAAATTGTGACAGTGTACGCTGGTTTTCCCATGGGACTCATTAACAGCATCTATCCAGGCAGATAAGATATGAAGTCAAAAATGCTGATTTCATCCACTGCAAACCTACTGGACTTTGTAATTAAGCAATACTGCAAGGGTTATAAAGTCCACAGATGTATTTCAGTAATTATTTCTGCCATCTCAACCAAAAGAGGTATGTAAATATAAAAGAAGCCTTGATTTTAATTTTTTTAATGTGTCTGTAAACTAATGTTTCTTGGAATTGAGTTAAACCTAGGACATAAAACTCAAATAATTGAGTTCCCAATGGAATAACTGATTTTTCACATTTTTCAATGGTAGAACCCAGGATTTCCTAGTGTTTACAATTAAATAATTACTGTGTCATTTTCCCCATAGTAAACGAAAAATTGAAACATTTAGTTAGATCTCCTAGTACACACCTACACATACACAGTCTCTTAAGTAAATGAAGACAGATATAACGATTTTTAACACTCCAGAGGTGGTTGGTCTGATCCAGTCCATCCTACAACCAATGCTGGCAGAGAGGCTACTGCGAGTTCTGTGCTGGGTCTAGAATTCCCAGTGGGAATTTTGCAGCCAGCTTCGTGGTCTGAAGCAGCACTGGACCAGAAGAAAACAAACCTCCTTCTGAAATTAAGAGAGAGAACAAAGGAAGTGCACGAAGAGGAACATGAGACTTGATGTCAAATGGGTTCACAAGAAAGCCTATGAAACATCTGAATAACACAACCCTGGTGAGAAAACAGCAGCAGGAAAAAGACAAAGACAGAAAATAAATAATTCAAACCCAAGATAACCACAAATTATTTGTTTTATGCAGATACGCAACTCTGAAAATTTGATCACTTTTGAATAATATACAAGGAGAAAGCAAACAGTACACTCAAAAGGCACCAGAAAGAGTATTTTCAAATCTGTATCAGATTTTCCTATGCTATACCACTGGTAAGAATTAAAAA
>WBMY01013168.1:878723-936701 GCA_013397315.1 Donacobius atricapilla | reverse complement strand
AAAAAAAAAAAAAAAAAAAAGAAGAAGAAAAAGCACAGGTTTGGGTGCTTCTGGGTTATTAGGTTTGGCAATTGCTTGTTTTGTTTTATCAAGGTAGCAACAGACAGGAAATAAATAGCAACAGAGAACACCGAGACAGTTAATTTCAGATAAAAAGGCTGAAAATGTGTTTCTGCAATTTTTGTGTACTGCAACTTCAAGAATGTCGTATTTGAAACCAACAGTCTAAGCTGATTTTGAAAACGAATTTTGCATTTGCATCTGCCTTGAGTCTTCAGAAATGCAAGATAAAAAACCAGACTGTTCTGAACATGGATTAACCAAGATTTACCAATTCACATCCTTAGGGCAAGACTCTCTGCAGTGACACCACTGTGTATTTCTCACTGAGGAAAAAGGTCTTGTAGTTGGGGTATTAATACTGGTCCTAAGTAGATGCCCCATGAAGACTTTAACTGAAATGCTTTTTTCAGGGAAACACAAAAGGCAAGTCACTTCACAAGCACATTTATTCACCCATTCAAGATCCATTGTGAAGAGTTTCTGTCTCTTAAGAGAAGGCTGTGATAATGGATATAACATATCTAAAACTTAAAGATGGAAGGCAGTATTTATTCATCACTACGTAATTACTTATTCCTATGAGAGTTTTTTAATCCAACAAGGATAATCAAGGTTTGTTTTCAAAACTGGAAATCAGGACAATGATCAAATTCTTCCATCATGCCCGTAACAGGAAAGCAAGAGCAAGAGTTACGACTAACTGAGTTTCTGGTCATACTGTTTTCCATAATCCAGGTATTGAACAGAATGGGTGATATTTATTTCTATTATAGATTCAGTGATCCATAACAGTTACTATTAGATAGAGATAAGGCCATGTGTTAACTAGAATCTGAAAGATGATTTTTATTTTTCATGCTTTTCAGATACAACTAAGTCAAAATGTTAAATAACAAGGCAAATTCATAGTAGCTCAGGCATTTCTGGCATCAGCCCCCAGCAAGGAAGTACATTATACACTGCTGCTCTAGTTTTAAACATTTTAAATTCTTTATTTGTACATGATGCACATGGAAACACTGGATTTCCATCATAGGTAGGTCCTTCACTAAGCAGTTTCTTCTTCCCTCCTGTCTCAGACGTCCCATGAAGAGAAACAGATCCTTTTTAAAATTTTCAAATCAAGCAAAATACCCTAGGACACAACTTTTCCATAACTCTGGCCAACTCAAGCCACTGCATGCTGCAAGGAGAGGGATCACTTCCTCCCCTGATGCTGCTCACACAGCCAGGCAGGAAGGATCCATGCTGAAAACGCCTCATTAGTAAGGAGAGGACACCAAAAGAAGACTGTGGATTGAGAAATTTCAGTAAGTCACTTCAGTAAGTCACATCTGCCACCCAGATTTAGGGGAGGGAAATACTGTCAAGCACAGTTGGACGTTCAACCATCCTGTCATTACTCTGCCTTCTCAAACTTAACAAGCTCAACTGTGCCAAGCCCCCATCAGAGGTACTTCTGGAGCACTGGGAAATTCAACAAAAATGGCATATTTCAAGCCTAGATCTGACATACAGGCTCCTCTCTGCATGAGGAAGTTTTTATTTTTAATGAAAGAGTGTTTTTTTCTGTTCTAAAGACAATGGAAGCTCGTGGGCTGACCCAGTAAACAAAGCTCAACTGTCAGCATATTTTAAAATATTAGTCACAAACAAGTAGTTCATAAGCGGCAAAAGTAATGGAGAATGGTGCCCTTAGAATTGAATTTTTTAATCTATAATTTCAGACAAAACATACACCTTTCCTTCAGGGGGTACTCTACCAGCATGCATGTCTTCTAGTCAAACTTTTATTTTGGTATCCTTTGGCATCCACTAAGTCTCAGAAAAAAACCTGGGGAAAATTCACTGATATATTCAAAGTTTTATGTGGATTGAAAACAAAAATCAAATAGGTACAGACAAATTAGTATTATCTGCCACAAATAATGCCCTCAGGAAGTCAAACTATTTACGCCAGTAAGTAAAGGGGAGGGAAATTCAATATTTATTCACATTTTATAAATAAGAAACAGAGTAAATAATCAGTGGCTAATACTTTAATTTTCATGCACAAAGAACTCCAGCTTACAGTACCTTACATGCGTGACCACCTGAGGAAACAAGGCTGATCTTGTAATTAAGTCATGAATATTTGCACTAGAGATAAAGAAATGGCTGGAAAAGTTGGGAGGAGAGGCTTTGGAAATATCAGGAAGATATGGGGGGCTGTTTCTTGGTTTGTGTGTGTTTGTGTGTTTGCTTTTGCTCCTGTTCAAGTGCAAATACACAAAATACGGTGACACATATCCCATACACACATAAGAATCAAAACTGTTTTGCAGTGTTTATGTCTCACTGAAATAGAAAACTGTTCTAACTTCCTTACCTGCTGATAAGAAGACCAGTCATAGGGAAAGTGAAAAAAATTTATCTTACTTTACATACTTCTACCTGGATTGTTGTGCTGAACAAACTTTTAACTCTACTGTGTAGTCTGTTCCCAGTGATGACTTTTGCATCCCACATACTAGTTACTGGAGAGTAGGAAAGCCAAATTTTTTACTCAGAAAAAATTCATTGCAATGTAAAATACAAATTCTCCACGTCAGAATCTGAGAACTCAGGGTCAAATGCAAAATGTTGGCAGCTTCAGCTGGAGCTGCAGTGGAAACAAAAGCAGAAGCCTCAAGGGAGAGGTATTCTCAGCGAATCACTACCACCTGGAGAGGCTGGTGGGGCACCAGCTCCTGCCAAAGAAGTCTCCAGACAGAGCATGTGAACTCATGTACGTGCTGAGTGCTGTGGACTGACGCCATAATTTATCAACAGAAAGTTCTGTGGCAAATCCAGTGGAAGGAACTCCCACCTTCCCCCTTGACTATCATTCCCACCCTCCTACCATGGCTCACCAGCCCTTGAATTACACTGGCACAACTCTGTGGGGGCCCTGCTGGGAACTCAAACAGGGAACTGTTCCAGCTGTGAAAGACCCCAGAAATAAATGTATGTATTTATTTAATTCACAGCACGATCTCTCAAAGTATTGTTCTGGCAGAACTGAGGGGTGGACTGGGACAGCATGGTGGGAAAAGGAATACCTTATGCCAGTATTGTTGACAAACATTTTGAACTGTGAAATTATGGCCTTAGAAAAAATTTTTAAGTGCTCTAAGCAGTAATCTCTTGGATTTCCATTGTCTGGTGAGTCTAAATGAACACTCTACAAAAACAACTTCCAGGCTACTTTACACTCAGGAACATCCTAACTTCATGATTCGAACAGCTCTGTGAAGGCCAGAGCTGTATGAATGGTCCAATCTCCTCACTGGCTGCCCACATCCAAAGAGAGGTTCAATTACTTCGGTGTTAGCTGCAAATAAAAGCAGGTCATGGTAGAGACTTTCCAGGAAAACTCTGATTATGTTATGCTGATCACATAAGATCATAGTACAAAGAGGTGGAATACAGGGAAAGACACTCTTGAAAATTTTAGGAACACCAGGTAGTTTTCTCTGAGCCACTGCGATGAGCAGCCCAGCAGGCAAATAATACCTTCAAAGATCAAGTGGTTGCTTCAATCCCTATGCTGCAGGTGAGGCCATGATAAAAGAGCACAGCATTTCTCTTCCTCCCGCAGAAAAGGGCTGCAGATTCACAGCCACTCTCTCCACACAGCAAGGAACAATGTTTTATAGTAAATAATCCTGTCAAGTATAGTAGCTGCAGAACTCAGTTTAATTTCAAGCACTGCAAATATCACAGAATGGATGAATGCTGCTGTTAAGATAAAATGTAAAAGAGAAAGAATTCCTAAATAAATAAAGTATCAGCACACATAGAGAAGGAATTCTGCTCAGCTGTTTGGATACGAATAGCATATAACCAGGATACAGATCAGATGCAAAATTCAGACTTTTTTTTGTTCCTGCTGATTAGCCACATGTGACTCAAGTGTGCCAGCTGGATTAGATGCCATTCTGAGCTCTGTAACCCTCCACATGCCTTGTCAAAGAGAGCCAAGACTCCAATCAACAGAGATTTTTAAGCTGATTCCCAGATGTGTTAAATAACATCTTCACTTTTGAACATCTAAAATTTCCTTTTTCTCTGCTCCATTGCTTCAGCTGAGGATGGACAACAGAAGCACTGCTCTCCTTAGGTATGATCAAAATAAGCAAAGGCAATAGGACTCATGAAACCTTGTATCTTATACTAGTAGAGGTACATGAAGATAAACACACAAGCACAATGTTAATATGATGGAAAACATCCACACAGGAAACAACCTCAGCTTTAGGTCACCAGCACTATGTGATATAGGATTAAGAAAAGTAAAGTGTAAGTTACTGCATGAACAGGGGACCTCTGTAGCTTTTTTCAACCTAAGTACTAGTATAGTTACAGTTTCAGAATTTCACCTAAAAATTCTCATTGCATGCAGAAGTATTACTTAATTCAACCCCCAAAATCCAAAGTTAAATGAACGATTCCTTTTAAAAAGACCTGTGATGAGTTATTTTCCCTTACGTCCTTTGGGTATTTAGTGCTGTATATTGGAGGGTGATACCTGCCCTGGCACAAGAATTTTTCACAGTGAGTAAGAGTGGAGCTGCCCATAGAGCTGGTCAATAATTTAAACATTTCAGGAGAGGAAGTATTTATTGTCTCACTCTATGCAGCTGTGCTTCTGTGCTAATTTATTTACTTGGTGTTAGCTGATTCTAAGTGAATGCTAGCTTAGAAGCTTAGGCTATTGTATAATTACAAACACTGTAAATGTGAATGAAGATTTATTTGGTGCCTTGGGTCACAATTTATGAGAATGACTGGCCATCTACTGAGAAGCAACCCAATGGAAAGGTGGGAACAGAAGCCCCAGCACTCCCAATCTTATATGCTCTGCTCTATTTTGACTTGCTTTATCTCACTCCTCCTAATGCAAACAAAAGGCATTTGTATGACCCTCAACAACTACCATAATTGGTTAATCACTGTCACATGGTCTTATAAAACCACTGATTTTTTTTTCTGATAAGAATACAGTAGAGAATCAGTCTACAGTAGAGAATCAGTCAATGCTTACCTTACCTCTCTGCATTCAGAGGAGAGCCTGAAGCCTGTAGTATGGTATAGCTGCCTATTGCAGCAGTAACTTTGACAAAACACACTATTTTTTTTCTAATCTTTAGAACAGCTCCCTCTTCTGGCATACTCCGTTTACACTGTATTTAAGTAGCACGCTTCATTCCTTACCAATTTTTAGTTCTATTTGGCTCCCAGCACTTAGCAAACCCAGCTTCATTGTTAAGGCTCTCACTGTTCAGTACAACTGTCAAGAAAATACAGCTTTTGAAAGGAAAATTAATTATTATCAAGTATTCATCTCACATTATCCATAGACTTCACTACATTTTGAAAGTATCACAGTATCAACCAAGACCAGAATCCATAGACTAGGAGCCCGGATGGCCAGTTCAGGGGCCACATTTGCAGGATCACCGAATTTGGAAGGGATCATCTGAGATCTCTGAGCCCAGCCCCTCCCTGCTCATGCAGAGTGAGAGCAGGCTGCCCACACACTCAAGTTTTAATTACCTCCACAGCTGGAGATTTCACATCTCAGGGCAACCCAACCCCTCAGTAGGCAGAAATGCTCATGGTAGTGCCATCCCTACCTACTGGTTCTATGAACTATCCAGAAATTTATGCTTCTTCCTTCAGCATCTGAATTAGCTGCTTAATATCAGGCTGGATGAAATTGGCCCTTAGAGTCCCTTTATGAAGCAGGTGCCACATCATGGGCTTAGCCTGAACACCCCCCACCTTCGCCCCCCTCTGCAAAAAAATCAACAAACCACCAAGCAAAAAGCAAGCAAACAAACAAAAAAACCCAAATCAAACTTCATAAGAACTCTCATAATCCTGCTGATAGTGACAAAACTGCAGAGAACACGAGTGATGCAGTTCGTCACACACACACTCTCACACTTTGATCAGAAGACATGAACTAAAAACTACTTTATTTGAAAGTCTGGCTCCATTATATAGTATCTTTACAAAGGCCAGGGATTGGGGGAGAAGGTTGACACCTCTCCTCATCCCATTGGTCAAGACAACTGTCCATCAGCTGTCCATAGCTCTAAGAACAGGAATGAAAAACTTTCCTTGGAAACTACAATAACACTGGCTGTGTTTACAGACCAGAGCATGAGAAAGAACCCAAAACATGAAACTGTGAAACAGAAGAGAAGGCTGAAAAAATCAGAGCAACACACAAGGACAGACTTTTTTTCCTGGATGATGCTCTGGTACTATTATTTTAAAAAAACCAACAACAACAAATAAAAACAAGCAAAAATAAAACTAGAAAAAAGAAAAATCTGCCTAATGCATTCAGACAGAAGAGGTTCTCAGCTTCGTTCACAGAACTGCTGCTGGAGCTCATTCAGTGACTTTGGGCACAAAACATACATGACCCAGAACTCTGAACTCCCCTTGCCCAGGAGGTAAGAAATCTGTTTTCCCCCTAATATATCTATCCATTGCCAGCAGTATTTCCTATCCTCCAGTTGCACTTCAAAGGCAAATCATGAACACTGCTATGTCCTGGGGGAGGAGATCCTGGCTGCTGACTTGGACAGTAGTGTCTGAAAAGATAAAGTACCCTCCCCGAGTAACTCAATGGTCTTGACTCCAAAATCAGATTTTGCTTCACATAACCAGTTCTGATCCATCCACATGAGATGCCAAGATTCCATACAACATTCCAGATTATATCCCGGCTAAGGTTGCCAGAAGCTACACACTGCAAGCTCATCTGCTGATACTGAGAGTCTTTACTAGATCCAATTCAGTTGCGGCCAACCAAGTTATAACAGAAAGATTCTGTACCAACAAGGGCATTTAGTCACATAAACTTTGTATAAATCAACACCTGTTCTAAAACCAAACTGTAGAGAATTAAATATTCTTTACACAGTTTGCTGAATGAGGAAATATATTCTTTTACCCCATGGTTGTTGCTGTTGGACACACAATCACACACGCATACACGTTGTCTGGTGAAGAAGCATGAACTACTTATTACAACATCTGACTCCATATTTATAGTATTTCCACACAGACCAGGGATTGGAGGAGAAGGTTGACACCTCTCCCATCCCATTGGTCAAGGCAACTGTCCATCAGCTGTCCATTCCTCCAAGAGGAAGGATGTAAACTAACTTTGTCTTAACAAAAACATAGCTTCTATTTAAAACACCCATGTGTGAGCAAGCTAAGAACTATGAAAAAACTAAAAACTGTGAGGCACACCAGAAGGCTGAAAAATCAGGGCGAGACATGGTCTCAGTGGTGACAGTAGACCCTCTGAAGAACAATTCATTACAGAAACCGCTGAGCAGAGTGAAAGATTAATAACTTTCAAAAAGCTGTTTTGGTGGGAGCCAAAGAAACAAAATACAAAGAAACTGAGCTTCAGGGCTATACAATTAGTTTTATTGCGAAGTATTATAACATAGTGATTCTTAATTATAACTTTCCTTATGCAAGTGTTGAGGGTGATGACTGTTAATAAAACAGCAGGTGAAGACAAAGCCAGATAACGCACAGAAAGCTTTTTGGAGTCCCTATGTTACACTCACAAAAGGCACTTTAAAGATTTTAAAACTAACAGGAACTCTCATCTCAAGAGAGAATATACTAAAGACTTGTCACAATCCAGGCAAATTGTTTGCACTGTTTTCACTGCTGAAAAATAGTTCAGTAGTCTTCAAGTGAAACAATGTTGTTGATGTAAGTACATGCAAGGACTCCTACGAGAAGATGAGAATCCAAATCCACAATTCCTGTTGCGCATAAGCAATTCTTGGCTCAGAAGAAAGCTTTCTACTTGAAAAAAGTGTCTGTTTAAGTCCTCATAGCCCTTAAACATCACCAAGTGACATCATGAGTTGGTAAAACAATAAGATGATCCAAAAGCCCAGCAGTGATCCAGCTGCAAACAGGCCGATTAAGAAACTTGGCAAAGCATAGGGAGTACTCTGCATGTAGGCCAGAGAACCATATTCTGAAATTGTTTCTATATATTAATGAATGAAACTCGTGTAACATGAATTACCACAAAAAACATTATTTACATTATATATGCTTCCCAAGTACAAGATTGTAAAGTGCAGCATTGCCTTGTTCACAGCAACGTAAATTAGGAAGCCTGGAACAAAGGTATCCCAATGTACTCCTGCAATGAAATGCAAGCAAAACTTTGATGAAAAGCAAAATGTCATGAGCTAAGCGGCACAGGGGTTTTAAAATTTGTATTTATTTACAAGACTAAATGTTTCATAAATATACAGACACAAATAGACAGATACTATTAAAACAGAAAAAAAATTCCTTTACACTTTGTGGATTCTAGTTTTCAATGAACACAAGCAATGTTAAATATTGCTGCAGTAGATTCTGTATTTCACTGCTAATTTTACACTCAACACTGTAAAAGTGAAAACAGTTCTTTAGGACGCAGGAGGAAAATTCCTGTCCTTTCCATTACACCTACATTTCCAAAAAATCAGGGACCTGATCCTTCAGCTGTACACATTTAATGTTATTCTCATGAGTAAATCTCATCAATTTTAATAGAAAAGAATTCATATTAAGAAAGTCAAATAAGTATATGCATATATTCTGGACTGAGGAAAAACTGGACCTTCTATATAGTAATTATTTTAGTAAAAACATTATTACTCCTATTCAGAGGTTTTGTGGACAGGAAAAAAAATGTTATGAAACAAAAACGTGTATTAAACATTTCAACTAATACAGTAAAGCTTTGTTAAAATTGTACGTTCACACAAACTGCCACTAATATAAAAAAATCAGCTTGTTGCAGTTAGATTAAACTCTGCTCAATGTTCTGTTTTTCAACTGCTTCAAGCACAGTGAGCTATCAGCTCTCAGGAGGCAGAATCCTGCCTCATTTCAAGTCAATGGGAATTTTGCCATTGATTTCAGAGTAGAAGAATGTTTTGGAATTATTTTTTAAAAAGTGGGGAGAGGGAAAAGGCTAAGTTGGACTAGTGAGGAATTCTCCCTGTTGTGAAGTAACATGATTAAAACACAAAATGAAAATAAATATACAGGATTTATTCTCAAATCTTCTGCATCAATTTGATTCCAGCAGAAGCTGACAATTTTGTCATCTTTCTCAATATCCACCCACAACTCTGTTTGGTTTGACTACATGTTAACAAAATCATATGCCTGAATTTCATTAGGATTGGAAAAGTATGTACCAGAGCAGTTTAGTACACAGAACAGAGTAACACATGCAGCAGGATTAACCACCCTCAGTTCAGATCACTCAACACTTGGCTGTGCATACTCTCTTTTTTAAAGCCAGAGCTGCCCTTGTCTGGATATTGCTTTCCTTGACTTGCGTACCAAGCTGTCCTTTTGCCCCTCTTTCCCTCATTCCATAAAGAATCTCAACCAGGAATACATGCCTTTCAAGTGTGAAAATTGCTGGACTCCAGAAGGGCTCCATATTTCACTTGGGAAGTTAAAAAAGCACAAGGGGAATGTAAGCCTGACTGTTTAGGTACACAAACATGTTGCCAGATGATCCAAATGTCTGGATCTCTCCTAAGGCTGTGTTTTTTGCACTGGCAGATAAGCCTTCTCTTGAAGGCTAAAATGAGACATGTAACAGTAGCAAAAAACCCCACCATTTCTTTTACCAAAAGCAAAACTGGACTTTGTTATGTCAGATCCCACTAAGCTCAGCAAGAAGCTTGTATAACTTAACTCACTACTGAATTTGGGTGCCTAAAGTGAAGATAGCATTATATGGTTGCTGAGGTTTTAAATTGTTTTCAGAGTGAGAGAACTTCCAGCTTGTTACCAATATAATTCTGAAATAAGAGCAAAACCATAAATCAGCTGCTTGCAAAAGCCTGAAGACCATGATAGAAGCACAGTGAATTTCACTGATGTCCATTTCTGAACATTTCTCTAGTTAAGATGTTATTAAGGAGTCTTCACAGAACTGTTCTGCAGGAAATCAGCTCCATGTAGCCCTGCCACTACATTTTCTTGCATCAAAAGTTTCCTATGATGAATATGGAGGCCATGCAATGTATGTGACTTGGTACATTTTGAACAGAGTAACTTACACACCTTGTAGCGGTACTGTGCCTTGGATGCTAAGGTTTGACTTTTGTGCTCTTACCCTACATATCTTTCTACTGATAAAATCTAGTTTTACAGATTTATCCTTGTTACAGCCTCTCTTATGGCCCCAAACAGAAGGTATCAGCCTGAAGATAGGTGAAAGCTCCAGAACTTGTGGGAAAAAGAAACTCTAAACTTAGCTGTTCAATTAAACCTTCCATAAATGCCTTAACTGAGAGAAAGCAGCAGTTGAAAAGCATGAAATCAGGCTTGTACCTACAGAGAGGTACTAAGAAGATACTGCATAGTGTATTTGGTTTAAAAGGTTATTCCCCACCAAACAGGAACAAGATGCACTCATAGGAGGTATCTTCAGTTAAAGAAAGAATTTAAACTTCACTGTCACTGGCTTAAAAAGTGACTATTCAACTCCTGGAGGCAAAGGCATAAAACCATTGTGTCCAAGGAAACTAACATAAAATATTCCATGGACCTTTCAAAACATTGAAAAAAACCCGCAACAACCTGAAAAGTTTCACCTGTGTTCTCTTTCACCGCTGTGTAAAGACCAAGCCACACACAGTCCCATAAACAGCAACCAGGTACACCAACAGTGAACCAAAGTTGTGGATACTCAGCAAAGTCATTATTTGCATCACTCGTTCTGGGGGAAATAATAATAGTATCCAGTGCATTCAAATAAACTACAGAAAGCATTAGAAATCTACAAACTGTAAGGCAGTGAAAGAGTCACAGTATCTGTGCCTGAGTGGGCTCAAGCTCTACTTTTGCTGAAGACAGAAGTTGTACAGTTCACTGGCAGACTTTAATGAAATTAGGACTTTGCCATTGATTTTAACATATGCCAAATCCAAGTTTAGAGCTCTCATTTTAAGACAGCCACCTTTAAATATAATGAACTGTACAATATTTACTGAGTTCAGGAGGGTCAGCATAAAAATTCGTGTGCAAAAATCTAAGTTAAAAAACTTTTACTATTAAAAAACAACTTAAAGAAAAAATATATTTAGAATTTTTCCTCAAATACTGTAACTTTCATCTGTCAGTTGGCACATAGCTGACATTGCAGTAGTACTCCAAGGTGCAAGAGGTAAACGGAAGAAGAGCAATGAAAACAAAAATCCACAATGCTCTCAGTAAACCACTACCATGATGAAGAAAATGAGTAAGACATCCTAATCTCTAAGTACTGCCTTCTGCCACTGTGAAAAATAAAGGTATCAGTAGCTATTGAATGTAACAGATTTCATCACTGCAATATTGATCTTTTGGTTATGTGCACAAGCCAAAATCTACCACCTAACATAGTGCATTTTTTGAAAATGAAACTGGACATACCCCATTCAATCAACAAACTTCCAGACTTAAAAAAAGACCCTTACCAGGAATAATCATGAACAAGAGCCTGGGTAGATTTTTACTTTCATCTTTTGAGAGGTCTTTCCAGGGCCCACACTTTAAGACATGGGTAGCAGCTCCACAACAGTAGATAAATTCCTCATGCAGGGGGACTGGCTCTTCTGACCCCGACCTCATGGTTGCTGTTAAGCAGAATAAGATACTGTTATAACAGGTCAATGCTTACAGAGTCATCTCCTTGCTAGTATGCCTTCCCCCAGAACTGCAAAAAAACCCACTCAACCCCCCCCACCCCCAACTGCTGTCATATGCAGTAATCTGAGGCCCCGTTCAGTAACTGATGTCTGAAGGAGCTTTGGAAGTTGATACATGTCACTACTATATGAGAGAAAGCATCTTTCAGTTTCTGTCACAGAAATACACAATAATGAACTGGACATTAAGCCCTATTGTACCTTAAAGGTAAATAATTTTAAACTTGTTCATACTGTCCACTGAAAAGATTCATCTGAAGCCTATTTGAAGGCAAAGAAATGAAAAAATACCAAACAAACAGGACTAGTGCATGAATGCCTTTGCAAGTTCCGTGTGCCTCGTAATAAAACTGCATATTGCAGCATAACACCATGACCTTTAACCATCAAAAGCATAGTTAAAAATTGCATTAGGCCTGTCAACTATTTTTGCTTAGTGAAAAAGGACCATTCATTTTTGAGTACAAGGTCACAAATTTTATTTCTTGGTCAGTTTGTGAAATTTCAGACATGTAAACCAAAGCCTGAAAGATCTACAAGGTCTGCTGCACTATTAAGTGGGGGGCACTACCCTCACTAACAGTCACTGGAAAATTCTCAGTGCTACACAACTTAAAAGGAACAGATCTGACTGAAATTTTAAATGATGACACCTGCCAACATTAGAAAATACACTTGAAGAAACAACATTTCCTTACTTTTGCCAGTTTTAATCTGGGGTTTTGAAAGGTTTAAGGTAAAGAACAACCAAGGCAGAAAAGCCAGAAAATATTTTGTTTTGAACTGACAAGTACCACCTTGAAAAAAACTGAATATAGTACAAATGGAAAACACTTCTGGAGGGAAGGGAGAAGTGTTATTAATGTCAATTACAGCACAATTCTCTGGATGAAACCTTGTACCCCCATCTGCCTATTTCACCCCAGCACCTGCAAAAAGAAGTTCTTTTAATGATAGTGCAGACATCTTTACTACTTCATTGTTTGCCATGTTATTATCATACTTGCAGTGACTGAAAGTACGTAAAGTAAATTTTGCCAAACTATAAAGAGGTACATTTTTAATACATTATGCCTGCTTTTATTTCTTCATTATTTAAAGCTGAAAGAAGCCAAGAGCAGTTTCAACAAAGAAATCCAGTTACATCAACAACCACAGTAAACCAAAGTAAGTTGTCACCCTTTTCTGAGGTGTTTACAATCCAAGAAGCAAAAGTATTAAGTTCTTACCCAGGAAAGTAGGTTTTGGACCAAGTTTCTGGTCATGAACCAATAAAATCTGTTGCATATTTTCATTCTGAATTGATTTCACACAACAAATCTAAATGGAAATACCACTGACAACTCTTCATTCAAAAGAAGTATTTGCAATGTTAAGGTCAGAAGTTAAGCAATGAGAACAGGAAACTCAGCAATACATTTTGGACTGGCATGGGAGGATTTTCAGGTTCACACAGACTGTTGTTGTAGCTTTGGTCCAGTCTTTAACTTAACTTCTAATTTCAAAAACACGGAGCGTTGCAGTACCGGAAAGGAAGACTGCATACTAGAGAAGAAACAGTTATCTGAAAAACTGCCTGAGACAATCCCAAATGGCTTCCTTGTGCTAGCTCTATGTAATATCTGAGCTCTATGTAATACCTATGGAATATCTGAGTTTTTAATTTGAGACTTTATGGCCTCTGGCAATACAAGTGGACAGAAGAGAAAAACAGGAAAACAATAGTGGATATACTCCCAGAATAATATTCAGACCTGTTTCACGATGAAATCAGTAATAGCCAAAAATATCTCTGGATCTCCTTCCTTCTTCCTAAATGAAGCTTTAAGAACAGTATTTCTATCACAGGCATCTATCTTTGGCACAAATTGCCTGCATTTCCCTTAGAAATATCTTAAGATGGTCTATCAATTTCCAAATATTTAACAGGCAGTGGTCTTGAGAGATAAGGCTCCTACTGGCTCTGTCAGCCCACAGAGAGAGCACAGTTCGTGCCACAGCAGCTCCAAGTATGTTGAGGAGACAGAGGGACAAACGTGCCTGGTGGGAGTTTCATGAGTTATGGAGAAAGTTAACAAGACTCAAGAGATGCCACTACCTAGGAAATCAGACGTTATTACATCCCAAGCTGTATTTTCTTCCTTTTCTTCAACGCCTGCACATAAATTCTCTAACCACATGCAGGAAAAGTATTACAAGAAATTCAGTTTCTGTCAAGCGTGGCTTAATCTAGTATCAAAATTCCTGTCAGAATACCGAAATACAGGTTTCGTTTCACAGGGCTTTAGCTCTAGATTAACACACCCTTAATGTAGGTGTCTACCAGAAAACAAACTCTTATTACAGGATACAAAGTTTTGGGTGCCAACACAATAACTGATAAGGAGAATAATCATGGGATCAGCTTCTTGGTTGCCACCTCAGGATTAGAAAAATCCTCTCCTGGTTAGCAAAGCCTACAGTAAAAATACATGAAGACATACACTTGCACTTGCAAATCAACACCTATATCTAAGTGTCTCACTACTCATCCTGAAGCCACCTACAGTCATTTTTTCAGACAGGAATATTGGGAAACAGAATTAGCCACCAAGAGCAGATTACCTCTGCCATAGGACCAATTCTTTTCATCTTTGGTTCAACTGACCCCAAAGTAAAATGCTGATAGTAAAGCTAAGTGACCTTTGCAACCATAGGAATTATTTATGTATCTTTCCTGAAAGCATATTTTAACTGCTCCATCCTACACTATTACTTGGACTTCACTTTTTATTTCAAAGATAACTTGGAAATAACAAAATTTGATCTTCACTTAAAGAGTACTATGAAAGAGTTATCACAAACTCAGATTAGCACCACATAATGTAATCAAAGCAAGTAGATTGATATCTGGCATATAAACTATTTGATCACAAGACAGGACAAACAGGTTGGTTTACCTATTCTAAAGCATGATGCTGCAGTGAAAGATGCAATGGTAACCACAAGGGCAAAGGTAAATTGCATAAAACAATGGTGAAACAAAAATAAATGAGAAAGGACCATTGCAGCAGATTTGACATACAAGGTTACACAAATTTGCTGTTGGAACACCCCAAGGCGTTCATGGCCAAGGCTACTGTGAGGCCACTCTCTATCCTTTCTGGTAAGTCACAATGACATTGGAAAAAGCTACCCAGGAGAGTGGCAGAAGAGTTCAAAAAATGTGCAGATGTGGCCCCTGGGGACACGATTTAGTGATGAACAAGTAAGTGCTGAGTTACCAGTCAGACTCGATGGTGTTAGAGCCCTTTCTCAACCTTAATGATTCTATGATTGGGAAACGTGTCTGGGAACTGCAAAAAAAGGCAACCACCACACCCATATCAGAGTGGCCCGGGAGCGCTCGGCCTGTCACCCTCATCTCAGTACACAGAAAGTTAAAAAAAAAAAAAAAATCCTGCTCGAAGTTGTACCCAAAACCACAAAACCACCATAAAGGTACCAGCGATGTCTTTCAAGGATCAGTATTGGGAAATAATGTTCAGTGTCTCCACTGAACACCTGCACAGAGGACAGGAGCTACTCTCAGAAGGGTCGTGCAAAATGTCAGGGGGAGGAAGACAAACCACTGGAGGGCAAGGCTGCTACCCAAAGGGACCCTGACAAGCTGGAAAGATAGGAACTACATGAAAGCCAAGGGCAAATGGGAAGTCCTGCACGAAGAGTTCAGCAACCCAAGGCATCAACACAGGCTGGGGGCTCAAAATCTAGGAAGTGGCTTTCCAAAAGAGACACAAATGATTAACAAGCTGAAAATGAGTCAGTAATGAGCCCCTGTAACCATCACGCTCAAGTGTATACAAGGCTGCACAAGAAACAGCCTGCAATCCTGGAATGTGTTTATCTTCTGCTGCTTGGCCTTGGAAAGACTGCATCTGGAGAACTGCGTCCAGTTTTGGACTCCTCAGACAAGCAACACATCAATATACTGGAGAAAGCCAATTAGGTAATATGAATGCTGAAGCATGTGATATATGTCCAAAGGACAAGGAAAAACAGTCAAAAGTTGCAATGAGGGAAATTCCAGTAACAAAGGTTTCCTCCACATCTACAGTTAGGACTATCAAATAACAAAAGTTGCCCTGAGGGGCAGGACAATCTCCAACTGGACAATGCTTTCAGCAAGCTGACATGCTTCAACCTTTTTGAGGAAGGACCTGGACTACATCTTAGGGATAACCTAAAAAGTTGGATGCATGTAAATTCATGAGACTGGAATAGATACACCATAAAGCACCAATTGCAAGGATGCTGTTTATCAAAAACGACTGTAAATTAGCAGAGGTCTTGATGGTTAAGGATAAAAAGCTATTTAAAATCAGAACCATTTTCCATAAGAAAAAGTAAGAAAGACTGCCCAAGGCACTATAAGCAGATATGACTCAGCTGAGTCCACAGAAAAAAATCACAGGAATAAGTATTGTGTAAGTTCCTCTAATCACATAAAGGAAAAGATGTTAATTCAGAATAAGAGACCAGTCTGCCAAGAGCAAATCATGCTCAAGGAATGCAACTGCCCTCAATTATAAAATACCTGGCTACAAGAATGAAAGAAAATATGTAAATGCACATTGCTTTATTAAGAACTTTGGCACTGTCTTCCACTGCATCCTCCTTTCTAGGCCAAGGAAATGCAGGCTGAATAAACTGACTTGCATAGTTTAAAGAGTAACTGAACAAGCTTAAAAGATAATCGACTACTGTCTGCCAGCTGTCAAGTAATCTTTTCATCAGAAACATACCTGCAGCACTGAGCCCAGCTCTGTTCAACCCCACTATGGCAAGAACACGAGGAAACTTGGGAGGGTATAGTAAATAACTAGGCTAGAGGAAAAGCTTTATGAACTGTGCTTTTTCAGTTTCCCACGCTGTAATCAAATAGCAACCTAGAGCCATTTGAAGGAGACCTGCAAAAGCAGCACAGCCAAACCTTTCTTTGCAATGCAAGATGGTAAAACAAGAGGCAACAGCCATAAGTTGTATCTTGACACTCCAAGGCATCATAAAAAAATAGTTGCTAAGAAGGCAACAGATGATCGCCAGGAAGGCAGCGGAACCTCTCTTGGAGGTTTTTAAGATTCAGCTGGACAAAAGAGTAATTTTGATCTCAACAGAAGGATGGACTAAGTTTTCTTCAGTCTCCCACAAATCAACAATTTACAATTCTTACGGCCCTAAAACATCAGAAAAAAATAAAGCCGGAGGTACAAGGATCCCAAACAAGTTTTCTAGTACCTTAGCAAATGCAGAGTTTCATGAACACAGTACATGACCATAACTAAGTATTTAGGTCAGAGAAAAGGAATCTAAACTACACCAGTCCCCCAAAAATATAGGAAAATCCAGCAGATGTATTCTTCTGATTAGCTGTACTAGCTTAAAGAAAAAAGCAATCTTACCCTAAAAGGTGATTTTATGTGACAGAATTCAACACTAGAATGAAAAAGAATAACTGGGAAAATAGCGCGATTCCTTCAGCTGCCTTCTACACTAAGGCTCTGACAATTTCTACAACATTATTCCCACACGAGAATCATCCAGACCTGACATAAGCTCTTTGATCTGCAGACTGGAACTTACATGCTCAGAGCTGGGAACTAGAAAGGGACAGACTGACCGACCTGGTAAGAAAACTGCAAAGAGGAACAACAGAAGGGGGGATTATATGATGTGAGAGATGAGGTATGACATGACATATGATGCCCAGATCTCATCAAAGATTTATCTGGACAAACAAAAAACAATGGATGCCAGATTTTCTCAGGGAAAACAATAAACACAGGCCAAAGACTTTGCAAGCTGTTGTGACATCAGTTGCAAATCTTGACCAATTCTGTGTAAGAAAAGCAGCAGCAGCAGCCAGTAGCACATAAAAATGAAACATTTCTTCATTGTACTTTCCAGTACAATTCTCTGTCAAAGTCATATACAAGTCCCTTTCACACTAGCTCTGTAATAGTAAATAAAAACTGTTAGGCGTTATTTGTAAAAATGAACAAAACTAAAAAATTAACACTACGGATACATCAAACAAAGCAACATTGTTACACAAAATAACACTGCTTTCCTCTAAAACCAGTGAAGTAATTAGGAGGCCTTGTTTTCAGTGATCACTTGAGCTAGCAGTATGATGCCTTCAATTGGTTTTGTTCCTGTGTCATCCTCATGCCCCGCCCTCAAGGAGTAAAAGGGCTGGGAGAATTTCACTGATGACTATAAAAATATCAGTGACACAAGTGGAAATGGGGTACAGCTTACTCATATTTAGGGTTATCATGATAAAAAGCTGAAGTGCAGAATGAAAACTGGAATCACTCCTCAAGTCTGAACCTTGTTCAGAGACAACACATGGGGAACTGTGCAAAGACCAAAGGAGAGTGAAACCTAGTTTTAAGAACTGGACCTACCTGCAAGATCTTTTAACATCATATTTCCATTAATAATCTTGTAGCAATGACCAAGGAAGTGTGTGCAGTCCTGGTGTTAGGGATGCAGGGAAAATAACTTCACGGTATCTGTTTTGTAGCAGACAAGTGGACCCTTGTCACTGCCAAACATTATAAAAGCAATTAGTGAGACAGCTATTCATTGAAGCAGGACAGGACTCACAAATCAAAATACTGTTGGATTGAAAAGGTCCATTTGAGGACTTAAATCAGGAATAGATGGATTCCCCACCAACCTTATTCCAAAAAGGTGCTTTGCTCTGAAATGAATAATTTGGAAGAGTTTTGGAGTTAGGGAATCAAGAAATTGGAAAACATTTTCAGATCTCACAATGATACATTGGTCTGGCACAAAATCATTCAACAGATAGGATGATCAAAACCCTGGGGAGATGGATTAGGAAGGCCCACCGTAAGTTTTAACCAATCTTTATATGTCACTGCAAGTTTCAGCTTTGAAAAGTTTAGCATGTACTAATGACTAAAAAAAAAAAGAGCTTCTTTTAATTATCATAATGGCACTACTACAGTACTCTTGACCTTGACTTCCTCACTACTCTCAAGAAGGTGAAAAAGCAAATGAAAGACGTCCATGGGGATCAGGCACACTGGCAACCCTTATGAAAGCAGTCACACCTCTGAAAGTATCAATTGTTGGTCTACAGCACTTAACAGCCAGCCAGCGGACCTGATGTTTCACTACACTTCTGGCAACACTCTTAAGTCTGATGCCTGGTCTCTTTCTCCTTTGGCAATCAAAGACCAATCATGGACTTTTAAATCACAGTTTAACAAAAGTCACAAAACTCATTATGCCTGCCCAGTGCTCCAAGAGCAGAGTCCATGTCCTTAGTTACCAGCTCTATCAAAGCTCCTCCATTTGCTGTCGCAGTTTAACACTTGGTTAGAAACACAGAGCACTGGTGTGAGAGCAAACATAAAGAAAACCCTGAGACATTACCCTGGTGCGGCCAAGGGTCCCTGAGGCTTCACACAATACCAGCCACTACGAATGTATCCAAAAGAATAAAGACATGACGTTCTAAAAGTGAAGTTTATCAACCATATTTCAGGATACAGTGGAAGAGGTCCTATGTATCACATCTCACCACTCTGTTTAAACACACTGACATGGTAACTCTCACTTTTTCAAAAGTGAACTGTTTGTGAACTGTTGACAGCTACCAACATGAAAATGACCCCAAACAAGTACAAGTTTTTTGTCTTGGCTTGTTTCTTTCTTTAAGTAACTTCATAAGCATAATTAAGGCTAGGAATCCCAAACATCACAAGAAAGTGTTAGCTATTCCCCCAGCAAATTCCCAATTTCCCAGTCAATACACGGGCCTAATGATAAAGCCAAGAATGTCCATGACCTAAAATGAAATGAGCAAGAAAGCTGTTGCTTAAAGAAACAAATCTACTCAAGGAAGTAATGATGGTTTCATTTGCATGAAAGCAAATAGGATGACTTAGTTTGGTGTAATATAAAGCATTTTCCAGAACAGAAAGTGTGATTTTGGGAAACCTTTTAGTCTCAAAGGAAGAAAAGGAAGTTGTTCATTTGTACGCACTACTGAAATTTACTGGTGAAATTGAAAATAAAGTAACTTTCAAAGACAGCTTTCCCTCCAAATACTGCATTCAAGTACTGGATCCAGAGAAAAAAACGGGGCTTTTAAAACTGAAGTCTCACAAGGGAATAAACAGAAGGTGGTAGGCATGAATAACATGTGGGTATAATAAATATACTTTATATTCTGAGACTAAACTGCAATGTTAGCAAAACCTCAGACAAATACAGTATCTATGTGAAAGAACATAAAAAGTTGCTGCTGAAGTACAATGTCTACATGGTAAGAAAGGTTTCTAGGGAAAAAAAAGATGCCAGGTCTCTTCTGACCAACAAATTTCAAAGACACAGCAGACTCATGTCAAGAGAATCTTGTAAATAAACTTTCCCAGCTGCCCATCTCATTAGAAAGTCAAAGGGAGAATAAATCACTTTGGATGGATAGCATGAGAAAACTGCTAAAAATACAGTAAAGTTGGTAAAGTATGCAATTTGTTTATCTGAATTACGTTGAACATCAGTATTTTGGGAGGCACCGGGCAAAACTGAAATGTAACACCGCGATTACAGACTGGGTTAAAACTTGGCTGAAGTTAGAGGTGTGGATATTATACTTCACAAACAAGAACCCATCATGCTTATGTTTGGAAAAGAGAGAAGAAACATCCTTGGTCTCCAAACCTCAGCACAAATCACCACACAAACCAAAGCTTGTTCAAAAGTGAACAGATATGTGAATTATGGGGGTGTATTGGTTTAGCATAAATAGTAGGAAAAACCAATTGTTAATCCATTTTGGAACTAACAGCTAAGCTGGCCAATCAGGTAAAAGGGGTACACCCTCTGGGACACCGCTTAAAAACAGGAATCTTGGGAGACCCGCCCTCTTTCCGGGACTCCGAACCATGAGGTAACACCGCGGCCGGGCCGGGAGGGGGCCCGGGCCTCTGGGCCCCGGGAGGCCCCGGGAGGCCCCGGGAGCCACGACCGGGCCGGGAGGGGGCCCGGGCCCCGGGAGGCCCCGGGTCCCTGGAGAGCAGCACCGAGCCCAGGCTGAGTTAAAAACGCACCCCATAAGACCGAGGGGTGGAAAAGAAGAAAAGACCTGGGCTGCCGTTTCTAAGCTTTTTCTACAGCACATAGATCTACCGCTTTCAGAGTTACCGCGGCTCAGCCGAGACCACGTGGCGTGTACAAGCCCGGGCAAGTTCCTGAACATTAACTCTTTCTTAACACCGACTGAGACTGTTTCAAACTCTACCCCTCCTCAAGGAGAGAAGAAAGGCTAAATCGGAGGCATGCAAAGGGATTATATGAAGATATCAAAGTCAGTAAAGAAAGGATGACTTTTTGAGTGGGAAAGATGACAAGTTGCCTTAGTTTGGGGCTTTAAATCTCCTTAATTTATGGTAACAGACTATAATTCTTCCTTTTTGCTGGATTAAAAAGCCGGGGAGGTGTGTTTTCCAGATTCAAGCAAGGATGTCTGATTTTTACTGAGTGGACATTTGAGTAAAAAACTATAATGTTTGAAGTTTTCTGAAATGGATGTTGAAATAGAAATTGATGCAGTGATCCTATTGAGATGTCTTGGAACCTCGTCACCAGTAAAGAATAAGAAGTCCTTTATTGTGAAGCTGTGCATCTTTAAAAGGTGAAACCCCGTGCTTTAAAAATCCACAAGCCCTTATGTAGTCATATAAAAAGCTACATTTTGAGAGGCTCACATAATGCAGTGTCGGGCGGGCTGCATTAGTAGAGCTGGAAGTCACAAACAGACTGTGTCTCTTGTGAAAAGTTACCAGAAGAATCAGGAGGGACTTGTCTCTCTCAAAAGACTGAATGAAAGACTATTTTATTAAGTGATGCTGACTTAAGAGTTCTGATGTTTTGTCCCTTTGCATTGTTTTTTCGTGGAAAAGTAGATTGTTGCTAGGGAGGAAGAGGGGTTGTTTTTGAGAGGGTTTCGCAGTTGGTTTTTTTTTTTTGTTTGTTTACCTTTACTGTATGTTAATAAATCTAACTGTTTCTATTTTGAATTAAACCTGTTTTGCTTTTCTTTTAATCCTATTCCACTAAAATGAAAATTAGGCGAATGTGATAACCACTACAGGCGGAGAAGACATGGCCTTTCACAGGCTATTGCTTCAAATAAGAGAGAGAAATATCAAAATATACTGCAAAAAAAAAAAAAAAAGAAGAAACAGGTTATCAAGGACACATGGACAAGAAGAAAATGAAAGTAGCATTGAGGGAGAGGAAACATATACATGCAAATAAGCCTGCTTGTGCTCTAAGAGTTTGGGGAAAAGCCCATTGGCTCACTAAACAAAGATAATGCTTCTTTACCATGTGGTTCCTACTATCCCTAAGGAAAATGAGAACTTTTCAAAAGACGAAAACCACCAAAAAACTATTTGGCTCTTCAACTATATGTTCTACACTCTTATTCTTTCTCCTACATCAAAAGAACTACAGGTCCCACATATCTGCTGGACAGCTGTTTAAGTAATACAGGTAATCTGCCCAACATTCAATGAAACATAAAAATGCAACAATTTAAAGGAACAGCGATCTCCATATTCACTTAAACTGTAACTCCCAGAAGTCAAGCATTTGAAGAAGCGTCCATCTCTCAGCAGCAATAATAATGGGGAAAAGCAGAAAAAAGCAAATCGATTTCACCTTATGTTCAATAATTCCTTTTCCACCTCCTATCAGAATAAGGTTCACTACTTCATGGATAGCACTGTTCATTCTTTTGTCTTGTCAAGTAATGTGAAGTTCAAAGAGCATGAAGAATACTAGCAGGAAGCAGATATCAAATAAAAAAAAAAAGTCCACAAGTACAATTAGCATCACACTGCCCTTGATTTGGCTTCCCCCATCCTTTCCTATGCTGTTCAGCATAAATCTCCCCATGAAACTATTCCTCACTTCTTTGTTTCTTCCATATTTCCACATTAGTTATTCTCCTTTAACCTAAAATATGCTCCAAATTCAAAACATCTTTTTCTTCCCATTTCATTATCCCACTTTAGGCTTAGCTCTCCAGCTGCTGCTGGTTTTCTTGCTTTCTAACGAGGACATAAAAGAATTAGTCAAAATCCCATCTACTCACAGTAGACCAACCTACTAGTCACAGCGGCATTCTCCTGTAGCCCCTCAACCCGTGCTTGCTGCTTACCACCTCCTCCTTATGTTTCCTGCAGCAGCTGTAAATTCTGATACTCATCCACTCACCTAAACAGGTTAGGAGGCACTGCAAGCAGAGACATGAAAACAAACTGAAGCAGCCTGTATGGAGCTCTGTGCAAAGGACAAGCGAGTCCAACAGAGACTCAATGAAAAGGAGACACAAATAACACCAGGTAGCATTAGAGCCCTTTCCGAGTCACTACAGCAATATAATTGTCTGTACTACTGATATGAGGCATGGAGTCCGAGTAAGAAGCACTGGTTCTGCTCATCAGGAGGACAGGACAGGGATTTGAACAGCCAGGCTGGACACAGGGGTGCAGGAGCCAGAAGGTTTCTCCAGGAATGCTGCAGGAAGGCCTGCACACACCAGTGCTCTGACATACAGACCTACAGCTCTAGTCACAAGAGGATCCAAAGACAATTCACCATGCTGGGAAAACTGCAGCTTGTTCCTCACCCCCAGCAACCCCTGATGTTACTCTATTACAGCATTTTGCACAAGGGCCCAGCTCCTCCCATCAAGGTAACTCGGCTAAATCCTGGTAACTCATGACTATGAACAAATACATACAGGAACAAAGCCTGTGTTCATCACAGGTTCAAATAAGAACCCAGTCATCATCTGATACTCATTTCCAATTGGTGCTACAACTTCTTTCAGGACATAAAATATGAGGGTCAGACTTCTACAAAAACACTTGTATCACATGTGTTTTGAATTTTTTTAAAATTCAAGGTTTGAATAAAGAATTGGCCTAAACAAAGGACAATGGGAACAGAATCTAAACAGACACTGGAGGTGGAAAAAAGAAGTAACCAAGTGAATAGCAAGGTAGCAGCAGGAGGAAGCAAAGATACTGAAAAAAAAGCCAAGGATAATGATGAAAGAAATCCTGCCAAACTTGAAGTTGTAGCATTGATGGTTAGAAACTGTTCTGGCACATCAGGATTACCTAACATACGGTAACAAGGTGCTGTCACACTACAGGAGGTGGTTGTGCAACCCCAGCGAGCAAAACAAGCAGTTCTCATTCATTTCACCAGTGACTATGTAGTCAGGCTTGTATTCAGCATGAAAACTTCGATTTGTTTCACATTTAATTGTTCTTTAAGCTCAGACATTTCATACTACACATTTTTTTTCCAATTATGAATATTTTCTTTAATTATGAATAATTTACTTTCCCCAGTATAACCTGTTTACAAGCCTCACAAGACATCCTAAATTCATCATTCAACATGTAAGTGGGAATCCAATGTTGTCAAACATTTCACTGGGAATTCAGTGTCTACATAGCGGTTTGTCAGGAGCAGAAAAAACACAGTCACATTGCTATTAAGAGCATGCCCGATTTAAGTAAGCGAAAATTACCTGTCCTTCATATCCTGCAAACATGTTTTCTGTAAATGCATACATTGAAACCTTGAAATTCTGATTCTAATACTCAGTAAAAATAATCTAGACATCATCCAAAATCAGGACAACTCCTTTTTCTAGACAAGGCGCCCTCATTATAACAAACCACAAGACTGGAAAAAATAAAAGTTTTATTTAAAAGGAATCAAAGCTATTGATTAAAAACAAATAAACAAACAAAAAGCAGCACTGAAAACAGTACAATTAAGAAGCTTTAGAATAAATCAAGTCAAATGTACTGGTAAGTTCTTTGGCTTGGCAGTCATATTGGATGTTTTATCATTACCCATACACAATTTACTGCAACTGTCCTTGTGAGTCAAGTGAAGCAGATAATATTACGTAGAAGGAGCAGAAAGTGTGTCGAAAACCAACAGACGGTAGTGAGTTAGTGGATTTTTGACCCAGAGAACTACTTGAGGCTGGATGTTTGGAAAACTAGAGCTAGCTATGCATCAAAGGCAAGGATGAGTTGATGGAGAAATTCACAGTGGATCTTTAAGACCTCAGCACATCTGTTCCAGAAAGTTCCTGGACTGACCTTTGTTGCAAGCTGAGTGGATACTCACAAAGTGGGACTAGGTAAAGTAGAATCATATATGCTTGCCTTTTTCAAAAGCATCTGCTTAGGGTACTGTCCAAGATTCATAAAAAATCAATGACTTCGACTGCTTTGATATAAACCTTGTAGTAATTCCATGATGGAAAGTATACAGTCTTAGTGTCATCGCTTACCCAGGTCTGTAAACCTGTGACCACTTCCCTCACTGACATCATAAGCAAACGTTCCAAGAAAATAGGAAGCTGCAATAATCACAATTAGTAATTGAAGGCTTCCAGCCTCTGAAACATACAGAATAGATTCCTATACAGATTCTGACACAGGCCCATGTGCATGGACTCTCAGACCTTAACTGGGCGGGCATCATAGAGTCCCAGAGGGCAACGAGTATGCAACACCTAAAAAAAAAATGTATCTGCATCATTCAAGCCATTCAAGGCTTTAATATTATAGTTAAGTTGCAAGAAAATAAGCTGTTTCTTCATTTATGCAACACAACAAAAAACTTACCACTAAGAAAGCTCTCAACAACTGTCATGCCTCAAATAGCCCTTCATCATTATCCTAATTTCTTCCACTGCACATTTCCATGCCAGCTTTTACTTGCTTCCTGAACCTGCTGCTCACCCTGTCTGGCACAGGCGCCTCTTCTGTGTTGTAAACACAGGCGTGAAGGTGGGTGCTGCCAGTGATGATGCCCTGGGACCAGCAGTGACAGCAAACCTGACAGACAGCAGGAGCCCGAAGGAGGGTGTGAGGCCGCAGGACCCCCTGCTGTTCCAAATCACCAGCTCCTCTATTAAAATATGCCTCGTTCCACTTAAAAAATCCCATCTCACTTCTAACTTTTAAGAATTTATAATCTTATTTTCCCCTCTTACTATTTATAGGCCCTTCAGGTCACAGACTTTTGCTTCGTTTCTTGTTTTATAACATGCCACCAAGATAACAAGCACCACTCAGCTGCGAGAGATGCTTCACACGAACAAGCGCTAACACCGAGAAAAAAACACTACAAATAGCATCACCTCAGTTATTTTCTAGAAAAGGAGACACCACTTAGAACTTGTTTCATCAAGTCTCCTCCACGACAAAACAAGTCAAAGGAGCACATACGAAGCGCTTCGTTCTGCATCGGGACGTGCCAGTCCATCCC
The DNA here is from genome assembly GCA_013397315.1 of Donacobius atricapilla. Classification (NCBI taxonomy): domain Eukaryota; kingdom Metazoa; phylum Chordata; class Aves; order Passeriformes; family Mimidae; genus Donacobius; species Donacobius atricapilla. Next base: position 910,455 of record WBMY01013168.1, on the reverse strand, counting down.
CAACCGCCCGCCTAGAGACCACCAGCGTTATTCGGCGAACAGGTTTGCTACGGACCTGACACCCGACACAGCCGGGCTGGCGGCACCTCCCTGCTGGGCGAGGCTGCGGCTCAGCCCCGCACGGCGGCGGGGGGTGACCGCCCGCGGGCCCGGGGCGGCTCTCGGACCCNAGCCCGTCCTGCCCGGCGCTGCCCGGCCGGCGTCAGCCGCCCGCCGCTCGCTCGGGAATGCAGGAGCCAGCGGGGAGGGCATCCCGGGACGCGCGTCTGGGGGTTTCCTTCTGCCTGTCGTTCCCTCTTTCGCAAACCTCACAGTTCCTTTGGGAATTCTGGCAAAGGAGAGAATGAATAGGTAGTTTTGAAAGAGCAAAACGAGCTGGATTGCCTTAAAAATGGCAGAGAACGGGGTAATGAAGTGCAGGCTTATCCTTTAACATGTTTGAAGGCTTCAACTGTAGAATCACCAAGGCTGAATCATCCGGTCCAACCGTAAGCCCAGCGCTGCCGCTGCAACCCCAAAACCACGAAACCACATCAACCCGGCTCCAGACCCAGACACCTCTTAAACACCTCCAACGATGGTGACTCCACCGCCTCCCTGGGCAGCCGAATCCAATGCCTGACCACTCTTAACAATGATTCGTTTTTTCTGGTGTCTAATCAGAATCTCCCCAGTCAGTTTAAGGCCATTTTCTCTGGTCCTCTCAGAGTAAGCGTGGTAGAAGAGAACCCCGCCTTCCTCAGTGCCACCTCCTGTTGGGTGGTTTTAGAGACCAAAGAGGTTCCCTGTGAGGCTTCTGGAGGCTAAACAAGCCCAGCTCCCATAGCTGTTCCTTATAAGGCATACCTCATAATGTTTTCAGGACCTTTCAGGAGCCCTGTTACCCTTCGCTGAAAACGCTCCAGGACGTCAATGACCTTTTTAAAATGAGGGGCCCAAAACTGAGCACACTACTGGAGGTGCAGCCTCACCAGGGCTTAGTCCTGCTGGCAACATTATTCTTGATATGGGCTAAGATGCCCTTGGCCTTCTTGGCCACCTGGGCATGTTCCTGGCTCATCACGAATCAGGATGTCATCCAGCACCCCCAAGGATGTTTCCCTTAGCTACATCTAAGTGAGGAAACTGGACCAGAGCACTAAAACACATACATTCCTCCCTCAATTAAAATAAATAAATAAATAAATAAATAAATTGAAGATCAACTTGCAAAAGAAAGAACATCATGCAGCTGGCAACAGGACAGGAGGACATAGTCTTAAGCTGCACCAGGGGAAGTTTGGACATTAGGAAGAAATGCTTCACAGAAGGGATGATTAGACCTTGGAATGGGCTGCCCAGGAAGGTGATGGAGTTACCATCCCTGGCGGTGATTGAGGAAAGACTGGACATGGCACTCTGTGCCATGGCCTATTTGACATGCTGCTGTTAGGTCATAGGTTGGACTCAGTGATCTCGGAGGTCTTTCCCAACCTATTTGGTTCAGTGATTCTGGGAAGATAAAAAAGTAGCAGTGAATTTTTTTCCCTCAGCACCAGGAACCTGACAGAGTCTGCACATCTGTTAGGTAAGATGTGAAAGGAACTCAGAGAAGATGTAATGCTTATCAAAGAGGAGCTCAGGGAGGTTTTTGTGCTAAAATGCTGGGTTTTGGGTAGAAATGTTGGAAGAGATGTTTCCAGTTGAAGCCAGAGTAGCAGGTAAAAAGAAATAAATTGAATAGTAGGAAACTGGCAAGATTGGATGGTGTTTATTCAGGAGTCACACAGGGATTTGGGCATGAAGCAGCTGGACTGTGTAATCACATGCTACAGGAGGTACTGGAGGACTGGGGAGTACCCCCTCTAGCCAAAATCTGAGCAGCTTCAAAAGGAGTCCCTAAGGTTGGTATGCATGTTGATCAAATCCGTGGGAAGAATAACAAACACAAGAGGAAGTGGAATAGGAATAAATATGATGCACTTGAGAACCATCATCTTTATGGATGGATGTGATGCCTCAGAAATCTGTGGGACTCTTTGGAGGAGCAAAGTGACCTCATCTACCAATGCGAACCAGGCCAATGAGCACAGAATCACAGAATCATAGAATACCCTGAGTAGGAAGGGACACATCTGTATCATCATGTCCAATTCCTGGCCCTGGACAGGACACTCCAAGAATCTCTCCATGTACCTTAAAGTGTTGTCCAAACACTTCTTTAACTGTGTCAGGCTTGGTGCTGTGAGCACTGCCCTGGGGAGCCTATTCCAATGCCCAATGATTCTCTGGGGAAAGAACCCTTTCCTAACATCCGGCCTAAACCTCCCATGTTGCAGCTTCCTGTCATTCCCTCAGGTTCTATTACTGGTCACAAGAGAAAGAAAAATTGGTGCCTGCCCCTTGGCTTCCCCTCCTGATGATATTGAAGACTGAAATGAAGTTTCCCCCCAGACTCTCTCCAGGCTGAACAAGCCCAGTGATCTCAGTTGCTCACATATGGCTTTCCCTCTAGATCGTTGCCACATTTGTAGCTCTCCTTTGGATACTTTCTAATACCTTTATATCTTTTTTTTATATTGTGGTATCCAAAACTGCACACGGAACTCAAGATGAGGTCATACCAGCGCAGAGCAGAGCAGGACAATCACCTCCCTTGACCAGCTGGCAATACTTGTGGTGCACCAGGCATGGTTAGCCCTCCTGGTTTGGGCAAGAATTTTCATTAAAGGTCTTTAGAAGATTCAGCAGTTACGTTTTATTGAGCCACTCAAGATTTGAGCCCCTCAGAATTTGACTCAAACTGCAATTTGTTTTAGTTTTTAGTCAGTAGCTATAACTAGACAGTTATGATTAAGCCATTGCATTGGGAATGTTGCATGCTTGGCTAATCTGTTGTTTTAAGGAAAAGGGAAGACAATCCCAAGATGAATGAGCTGTCTGGATGACAGCCACCAGGAGTGAAGTCAGCAGAACTGAGCAGTGACTGGGGAAAAGGTAAGTCCAGCAGTGGGAGATCATGACCATCAACTCATTGACCACCTACTCTAAACAGACCCCCAGCTCAAATGGAGGAAGGAACTGAGTGTGTGGACCAATTATCATGAGAAACAAGAGTTATAACTAGCATATAGGGGATTTGAGTGCTAATTTATGAAAAAATTGTGTAATGCCGATGGCATTGTTGGCTAAAACATATAAATAGTGAAAAGTTTTGATGACTGGAGAGCCAGTCTTTTGTGTCTTAGCACCAAGCTCCCTACTTCGCACAAACTCGAAACAAAAATTTGAATACTTCACCTTGGTGTGTGAATTGGTGGTGTGCGCTGGTGAACAAGCTCAATGAGATAAAGATTACAACCTTCAGATGGGTGGATACTGGGTAGAAAGATAGGGTAGAAAAAGGTTAGGGATTGATTATCATCTTTTTCAATGGATTGTGTAACAGGCAGGACTTAAAAGGAGTTTGTCTGACAGTCAGTACTGTTCAACATAGGCACAAATACTCTGGAAAAAGGGGCAGACAGTGGACTAGTAAAATGTGTTGTTCACACTGAGTTATTTAGATTTAAGAAAAATTGTCAAGTTGCAGAAGGAACTGTTGATTCCTACTGAGCAATAAAATGATGGACATGTGATATAAACAGAGTATTTAGATGGAATATAAAGCCTTGTGCTTCCAAAATCAGGTAATGTTTAGTAGCCATTGGGAAGTGAACAGCATGATTCTTTCTCTGTGTGATGGTGACCAGCTTTCTGCTTGGATGGGGTCTGCAGTTCCTATCTCAGAAAGGCTACAGTAAACCTATAAAAGACATAGAAAATGTGACAAAATTTTTCACAGATCTGAAATTCCTCCACATAGTAAAATAAAATAGAAAGTAAAATGGAACTTGGAAGGTGAGGTAATGAGAAAAGTAGCTTGGGGAAATAACGACAATGGTTTGTGAAACCGAGTTGAATATACAGTGGTTCCTTATTGTAATTTCTAATGCAAAACCTTTGGAAAACAAATTAAGCTGATAGGCAGCAGTTTCAAAACAAAAAGTATTTTAAGTAGTCTCAAACTTCATTGGAAATGTCACAGATTCCTAAAATTTCACAGGAATTTGCAAAGAGATAAGGCAGATTTATGGAAAGAAAATCTATCAGGGACTGTTAAACATGAGAATACTCTGTAAAGGCTCAAGTAGCCCTGGGAGCTGTCACTCTGCCAGAGCTTGTACCAGGGAAGTGCCCTTTCCTTGGCACAATTGTCGGAGGCTGTCAAAAACAGAATGGACTTTTGGCCTGATCTGATACAGTTTTCATGTTCCTATTTGTAACTAACATTGCCTTTTTTCTGAGATTCACATCAAATCCTTCAGGTCATTTCTTATTACAGAACTCAGTTTGTCTAATGTGTGCTGAGTGTAGAAAAGAACCACCTAGGTGCTTGATGTACTGTTAATCAGAGTACATTTTATTAAACAATTTATAAAATTGGTTTGTCAGTGGCAGGTTCACTCGTGTGATATTAAAATAATGAATGCTTGTATTTCCTTTGATATGAACTGGAGTTGGTAAGTTACTGTAGTGAAGTCACAAAAAGCTCTTTCACTTTGTAGAAGAGACATGTTGCCCTGGTCTGCAGGCAAATGGAAACTTGAAGTAGGAAAATGTCATTATTCCACGTCTCCTTGAAAAAAAATAAACTTGCCATAGTGTTTGTTGATTGTCTCATTGTGCCCTATTGTATGAGTATATGCAGACCTTGTGCCTTGGAGTTGTGCTTCTACCATAAATGGCAGCAATAACATTTTAGTAGGTATTCCTGTATTAAAAGACTAAAAAAGACAACTGCAAGGTTTTGGAATCAGAAGTTGGTTGGAGGTTGTATATTTCATGTATCATATATATATAGAGAGAGAGTATTGCTCTCAGGTGCTTCTTTTTTAAAATATATAAAGTCCCAGTACAACAAACACAAAACTTTGAGCACGTGAATGATCTAACATAGAGCAAAGGTGCCAGAGTTTGTGGACAAGCATAGGCTTGCTTAAACAAACATCATCCTGGAAAACAGTGATCTTAAAGTGGCTCACATGCATAAGAATTTTTCTAGATCAGGGTGGAATACAGTAAATACATTTAAGAGCTCGTTTAATTCAGGCATAGGGAAAAAATAAAATTTATGTTATGAAAGCTTGGGGTAGTGCTTTATAAGGTCAGATTTTCATGAGTATTTGGCATTACTTCCCTGGTTATATTTTTATTGCTACATGAAACAGGACCAGTGAGTGTCCTTCATTGCTGAACCACTGGCTGCTCAGATTGGTCAAGCATTGCCCTGTTCTGGGCCTGTGAACCCTCTGATGAACAGTCCCAGGTGCATTCCAGGGCATGGACTTGCCCCAGAAGCCACGCTCAATAGTCAGGATGAAAAAGCCTCCACCAAACATGATGTTCTCCACCTTATGTGGTTTTCCAGAGCTCCCCTAGCAGCCTTTGCACTCTCATCCAGCCCATACCATCACACTACATCCAGGCCACCTTTTGTGAAAGGGAGAAGTCACCCTGGAGGGCTGCAGTACAATCTTTGTATTTTTTCAGTCACTTACAAATGAAAAAAACCCCTCTACAATGTAACAGGTTTGTCTAATGGCCACAGTGGTACTCCCCAGCTCCAAAAGGAGAACTGAGCCGAAGTACTAACAAGTGTAGATATGGCCAGGCTGCACCCCTTAGCTGGCTAAGGGTCTCTGCTGCTGCTTCATTTAACAGCAGGGGCATGGCTTCTGACAAGGCCCAAATAGGAACACTTTATATAGCCAGGTACAAGGAAGGCCTTGAGGAATATTGGTTCTGAAATATAAAAGCCTGGAATATTTATGCTGGCATCAAATGAGAGGCACAATGGCATTCGAGCAGGTTTGAGAAGTTAGTTGGTAGTATCTCTAAGCACCAAATAAATCTGCAGGAGATAGGTTCTTCTGGCCAGAGCCCTGGAGGCCATCTGCTGCAGACTTGTAGTAATATAAATAACACAATATTTGCTATGACCTATATACCTAAGGCTATTTCATAGTTCAGTTTAAAATGCTTAATCCAAAGAAAGCACAATTAATGTCCAATCAAAATAGAAAATGCCCTTTACATGTCAACAATTACAGGATAGCAAATCCTGTCGAGGAACAGATGGAAGTGTCTTTGTTAGTGTTGCCCCACAAATGAGTGGAAATTAGTTTTAAGGCAGCTGAGACAGAAAAAAAGTGCATGTAGTGGAAAGTACCATACAGAATTTACTGAAACTGCATAAGCATATGAAGAAAAGTTGCTGGTAAAACTTCCTGAAGAGACATTTGGTTCTTGGAAGTACCTACTAGCGTAAAATGTGTTTGTAGCTAGTTGTTAATGCAGCTGTGTGTAGTGGAACAACTCACACAGCAACTGCCTCATATTTAATAGCTGAAAGCTGTAAATGAAATAAAACACTGAATTGCAAGAAAATGAATTCCATTTATAAGTACATTTGAGAATGTGTAGAATAATTTGTGGTTTCTTTTTTTCTCTTGCCTTCCCCTGTTGCTATCTAAAACTGAACATGAGAACTGTTAGTCATGAGTCACAACTCTTTCGGTAAGAATCTTCATCAGATATTTTCTGGTGTTTCAGAGGGTGTAGGCAGAAAAAAAATGATGTTAGCTCAGGTACAGAACTTAGTCTCTTGTAAAAAGTCAGTTCTAGCCCTACCTTTTGCCTCAGCAACATGGATCACATTTTTGCTTAGCTTTTGCAGAATACTGAATTTTATTCTGAACTGTTATTTATGATTACTCGTGATCTCCCTTTAAGCAATCACAGACTCATATGCGGAGTTAAAAGGCTACAATGAAATACAAACCACTAGAAAGTGATGAACTTTCCAAACACCTTTCTACACTATTTCCTTCTTGTTAGTGATGAGACCAACTACTTTGCCCTTGAGCTCAGTATGCAACAAAAACCTGCTGTGGTAGTGTTTTGTTTTAGTCCCAATGCAGATAATAAATTAAACTTATTTCTGCTTCAGCCATTTTACATGTATCAAGTTGTTCTTTTTTACAACAGCTTTTGCATAAGTTTGGCTACATTAAATCCCCTAAAATGTGATATGTGTTTTGCCTGTATCTTTGATAATAATGCAATATTCTTTATACTCTAAAATTGTATTTTTGGTGAAGTAAAATATGTGACTGAATTTTAAATTAATGGTGCATTATAATTTTCATTTAATTTATCTTAGTGTTACATGAAAGAAAGTTTTAATGTTTTAGAACCCTTGTTCTCCTTTCCCTGCCACCATTATATTGTTATAGTGCTTTACAGGGCAGAGTAGGTGACTGATTTTCTATTCCCTTGTTTAATTTTGGAAAAAGATGTAGTTCCAAAACAAACATGAGGTTTAGAAATCCAGTGAAAGAGAGGCCAACCCATCTGCTCCTGACTCTAGCACAAATGGTGAATGGAGCGCATGGACAAGAGTAACTACGTTTTTATAATTTCATTCTAGAAGTATGGGAAAGACAAACCAAAATGTTGTTTTTTGGCTTTTTCATCTGCCCTTTTAAACTATACTTACCTATACGCAGACATAGGAAGGAGCTGTAGAGATTTTCTAGAAATCTAGCTGATGCTGCTTTGAGCAGGTTGCTCAGAACTCTGTGACCATTTATGTTTGACTCTCCCCAGAGATAAAGACTTCACAAGTTCTCTGGGCAACCTCTGCTAGTGTTTGACCAGGCTCACCATAAGAAAGATGGTTTGCAGTATTTTAATTTTTATTTTATTTCCTGTATTTCTGTTTGTGCCCTCTTCTTCTTGCAATGTCGCTAGCTCCTAATTCTTTACTTCCCTACATCAGGTATCTTTACTCCCCTAAACACTGATTGGAGCTCCCTGAGATTCTCCAGGCTGAACAGTCCCAGCTCTCTAAGCCTTCTCTTGCTTCTATCCCTCAGTCCCTTTGTGGCCCATTGCTAGACTTGTCCATGTAAGTCCATGCCTCTCTTGCATTGGGATCCCATGACTGGACACAGCACTCTAGATGAGTGCTTCCACCACTGCTGAGTGGAAGGATCACTGCTGTCGGACTCCTAGCAGTGCTGCTCCTGCCACAGCCTCAGGACACTGTTGGTCTTCTTTATTGCAAGGACTCATTGCTGGCTTACAATAAAACTGTAGTCCACTAGGTCCCCCAGGTCCTTCTCTGCAGAGCTGTTCTCCTGCTAGTTGGTCCCCAGCCTGCTTGGGTGTGTGGGATTATTCCTTTTCCTGGTGCAGAGCTTCATACTTTCCTTCGTGGAGCTGTGTTGTTTCTCTGTGGCCAACTCTGCAACCCACCGAGGTTACTGTGCACGGCAGTACCTCCACCACACTCCTCCCAGTTTTGCTAAGGATCTGCCCCGCTGTCCAGGTCATGAATGCAGAGGTTAGACTGTACTGGTCCCACTATTGACCCCTGGCTGTGCTGTTAGTGAGTGGCCTTCAGCTGAGCTTGGGGACACTGATTACAGCCCTTTGAACCCAGCAGTTGATATTTTGTCATGATTTCTGGCAGTTTCCCGATTTGCAGCACATCAGATTTTCTTACATTTTCTGTGACAGCACCTATAATGGCTCATCCATTATTCTCTGATAAATTCTGCCTTTTCATCTTGTGCTTTTGTTTCTGACTTCACAGGACATAATTTTCCCCTGCACGGAAGAGGGGAACCTCATTCTGGCTTATTATATTTTCAATCAGTTAGCAGTAGTGGAGAAGCTTTTCCTATGTGCCTCTCTCCAGAATGCTGCATGGGCACAGACTGTGCAGAGAGTCTCCCTCTTTCTTTCTGTAACATTACTCCATTTTTTTCTTGGCAGGCTTCTAAAAGAGGGCAGACTTTTCTTCTGGATTATAGATAGACACTATCTCCAGTTTCTACTGGTTTTGTCATTTGGGTCCAAGGCAGGTTCAGTTGCTAGATAATCGGGGGAAGGGTGAGGAGGAGGCCAAAGGTTGTGGTCTTTGTCTGTTGCTCTAAAATACTTACCTGTTTAAAAATATACAAATATATCAATGATACAAATATTAGAGTGTGGCTTGCTGGCACATGACAAAAAACAAGAGGGTAGAGTACAATTAAGGACGAAATTATTGATGAGCTGGGTGAAACACTTGAACAGATTGTTGCAAGGGGTGCTGGATGCCCCATCCCTGGAAACATTCTAGGTCAGGTTGGACGGGGCTCTGAACAACCTGATCTAGTTGAAAGTGTTCCTGCACATTGCAGAGGGGTTGGACTGGGTGACCTTTAGAGAAACTTCCAACCCACACTACTCTAGGATTCAGTGATTCTATGACTGACAACAAACTCCTGTTAATTTACAAGGTAAAATAATGAACCCAGACAATTCCATTTGAGAAATACTCTGTAACATTCTATGGTTATTTTCCATTATAGTCTATGGGAATCTATTGTTTTGGGTTTTTGGTTTTCTTGGGGTTTCTTTTCAGGGGGTAACAATTCAAGTAGTTGTTATTTTCAATACAATTATTTTTTAATAGCACAAAGGTGGGATTAGGCTGTTACTAGAGTTACATAGGTCAGCAGTTTCACTGCTGTGAATTTGCTGTTCCCTCTACTTAGACAGTCATTGGAAACTGGATTCAGCTGCCTATGCATAGCCATCTAGTGCTATTTCACAAGCTCTTGTGCACCTAAGACATATGTAGGGGTCTGGCACAGGAGAGACAGGACCTATCAGGTGCTTTCTGGTCTGGCAGCTGGTGTCGGAGCATCTCAGGACACAGCAACATTCCACCAGGACATCTTGACTGGAACTTTCAGGTGTTTGTGCAACCCAATACTGTCCTGGCTGTCAGCCATCATGCAGTGAATTCCAGTGGGCAGCACCACTGTACCAATTGTATTTAAAAAGCCTCTGAAATTAGCAACATTTCCTAGTTTACCAGTAAATTCATAGATACTGTGCCTGAAAGAGAGCAGAAGAAGCGTGTATGCATACTGATATCTGTGTATTTGGAATGTGATTGCATATGCAGTAAGTTGGTGGGAAGACTCTAAAAAGGTCTTTAATAAAATTATGTATTACCCAGATACAAAATAAAAAAGACAGAGTATTTAACGAAGAAAACAATTCCATTTGCAAACAGGGAAGCATGCACACTTAGAGATGAACACATCTGATGTATTTTTAGAAGTTCTTAATAGTCTATGTTACAAAAGTGACATTCTTGTGCTGGATTTGAAGTGTTAACTAGCCTTAGCATAAATGTGCATTAAAGCTGCTCTTGTTACATATGAACTGGAGCTGGGGGCATTGTACTCATGTTAGTGCTGTACTTTCTCCACTAGTTCCTGGGCAGGAGCTCTGTAATCCTCTAGGAAGGTGTTTTGACAGTCCTTTTCATTGCTGAAAGCAGTGCTGAAAGGAATTTCCTGCCTTAGATTTCAGAGGTCTATTGGAATTGCTTTACTGGGGAGACTGACTCTTCAGCAGGCAGGAGGGAGGTGGCTATGATAGGGCAAGCCTTGCTCCATAAAACCCGGCCTCGCTACGCTTTCCAAGAAAAAGAATGGGAATTGGTCACTTTTTCTTCAGACTCAGAAGTCAGCAGCTTGAGATCCCATAGCATTTTTGAACCTTCTCCCCTTCCTTTCTTGTGCTGCCTGTATAATTTAAGGAGAACAAGTGTGTTCAAGAATTTGCTATGGGTTTTTTCTGGGTCATATTTCTGAAGACCTCACAAGCATCACACTGCCATTTGCCAAAAAATTAACATAAGGTAAAGTGAAATTCCAGCATATGGCTGGAAGAAATCCAAGTGAGTGCAATATGTAAATAATCAGACTTTCAGCTTCTGCCCTTTACTAAAGGTGTTCCCTTTGTTACAATCAGTTCTTTATTATTTGAATATGTCATGCCATTCTTCTAATCACCAAATTCTCCTCTACTCCTAATTTCTCCCTTGCTCAAATAAAATAAAAAGAATGTATGTTTTGGTAAAACATACGGGAGTTATTTTAGATTTTTTTTCATAGTGCTTCAACTTAAATAAGCTGGGAGTATCTTTTTATTTTAAATCTTACATTGCTGAAAATGGCAAAGGAAGTTAGGATAAAAAGTAACACTCTTTTTTGACTGCTGAAATTCAGATTCAAGTAAATATAAACATTTTCTCCTCCTTTAAAATGAGATCATAAGCAGACAGCCAAATCTTTCCCAACTTCAACTAACTACACCTAGTTGCAAATTTATTTTAAGCACATAAAGCCATTGCTGATGAATCTTTTATGTGTTTATCTTCACAATAACCCTGTGAATGTAGGAATTGCTGTTGTCTCGCCTTAGAAAACAAACACATCAGTTACATTAGGTATTATAACAATTTAAAATCTAACCTAACTAGAACAAGATTTTCATGTATAGTTGGCTTCTTGCATAAATTTTCAGAGATGTATTTGAATTATTTTTCAAAATCAAAGTTCTCTAATATTCATAGATAAAAAGCAAAGTCTCTGAGTTCACACTGTTAAGCAGTAGTTAATTGTTCCATCTGAAGCAGTACAATGGTGTGAAGCAATTCTTTTCCTCTAGCACTGAAGGAAAGTTCTCAGAATAAAGTTTTCCCTGGTTTTGGGGACATATTCCTGCTAACCTGAGAAGGGAAGCCTCTCTTCTTAAGCAACCATGTTCTCTGGGGACTCAAGATAAGTCTTGCTTGGCTACAACTACCTCTGATTTCTTTTCCTATGTGTACTGGTCTGGCAGATGATGAGCCCCTGCAAATTAGCCAGCTACAGTCCCTCCTTTGATCCGTTAACCCCTGCCCTGTCATGTATCAGTCGCAGGAGCAAACGGGTGTGATTTACATGGGGTTTGTTGTAGCTCATAGATAGTGAGTATTAGCAAGTTTTGAATCAGCACCGCAAGCCTCCCATTGCTTATGCTAAAATTGCTCACTTTGGATGCTGAGAAGATAAATTAGCAAAATGAGGTTGCAGATGGTTTGGAGGAGTTTTCTGTTTCAGAGGTTGCCTTTTCTTTCTCTGCTTTATAGAAAAAAAAAATTAAGCTTTAATATTCTGGGTACATTTTTTAAAAGTATAGTCTATGTTTATATTATTTGTCTAATACTATTTGTATGAAGTGGCCACCACCTGCATTTAATTTGTCTTGTGACAGGTCTTTCCTGCCTTGATCTAAAATTCTTTAGAACACAGAAGAAGTGACTATTTTCTGCTTGGACTTTACTGGCTAGCTCCAGTTTGATTGCTGTGGGCCTCTTCGAGCCTAAACAGATAACATACATCCAGCAAATGGGTTTTTAACTAATTATTAATGTTCTTAAAGCACTTTGAAGAGTAAAAGCACGATACATGTGTTAATTATTATTAAGAACTTAGCTTTGAACATTATGTTCTGATATGAAAAATGTTTAGCGAGTCCTCACCAAATTGTAGCCTTATAAATGTATTTCATTAAGAGGTCATTAAGACATTAAAAGGCATCATTACTAATCTATACATGATCTAAGTTTGGCAATCCTCTGTAATCCAGACTCATTATATTAGCATGAGTGCCTTTCCGGCCAAAAAAGTGCTGAGATTTTGCATGGTAGCATTTCCATTTATCTGTGATATTACAGATGAAATAAAAACTCTGATTTTTGGAAAATCTCCCTTTCTAGTCCCATTACTTTTTCCTGGGCTTGATATGGTGCAGTTGTTGTTTCTGGCATTAATGCCTCTTAGGTTCAGTGTTGCACACATTATTTGAATTGAGTAGTCTTATACATTAAGTGCAAAAGATCTTCAGCAGGCTCTGTCCAGGGGTTTCTTGGATGTGCATCAGTGGATTTTGTGGGAGAAAAAAATCTTTCTGATACATAAGAGTTATACACCTTCTTTGATAATGTGTTCTAGAGAAACTGTTAATTTTTCTAAATTACCAACTGTGATGTGTAGCACAATAAATAGACTGCTGAAAATCATGCTGCTTTTCTTTAAAGTATGTATGATGAAAAAACAGATTAAATTATGAAGTTCCAGAATGAAAAATCCTCAGAGAAATCTGCTAAGAAAAATCCAAGAAACGCAGTGGGCTGCCTTTTCAATTTTCCTGCAGGTTTTTATCTGTCACTTATAAGTGCGCAGTTGTTTCTTAATTAGAGCTTTTCTGCTTTGAAAACTAAATTGTCACCAGCCATTGGCATGTGAAGAAGAATCTCAGTGTTCTTCTTATTGCAGTGTACGTCTCTAAAATGTGATAAGAAAAATTAAATTTTTTCTTAAAATGTGAAACCAATTTTTCAAAATATATTTGATGCTTCAAAATATGAACATGTCTTTTCTAGGATGATTTAATGTACTATAAGAAAGTGTTAATAAATTTTTATAAACATGTTAAATCAATTTTAGGATAAATGTGACTATTTAAAAAAAATGAGAGATCCACAAACCCTGTTTTGCATGTAATTGCAATATTGTAATGGTAAAGTGCAATCATCATGTCAGTGTTCTTGCTTATAAATTCTGAAGTATTTCACCAAAACCATCTACTATGGCCAATGTATTTACTTTACTGTAAAATTAATTTTATTCAGAAGAATGCAGATGATATTCTGAAGTCCTGTACTTGCAAATGCTCACATAGCAGGTCATTTATTGGTCATTTAGTATACTGAACTGCATAGATATGCAGCACGGGAACTTGCAAAGCTTCTCATTGTGTAGTTCTATGTGTATAGTTAAAAAATAGGGATTTTACCCCTGACTTCCTTTAAGCTTTCTGTAATAGAATTCTGGTCAATATGCTGACTTGGAAAATACTTTCTTTCCAGTTATGGAAATTTATTCTTAATATTAGATGCCAAGTCAAAACTCTGTTTGGGATTTAGATTCAGATTCAGATGCAGGCCTCTAAATTGGGTCGTCTACAGTACAGCCATCTATGAATTACCTAGATAAGTGAACAAATTATATGGCCTTGGGTCTGTTGTCCACAGTTGAGTCTCTGCTCCCACCTGAGATGCCCCTGGGCTTTTGGGACAACTGCATCTGATGCAGATGTGATGGAAAATTTGTGGGAGCTCCTTGCCAGGCTGAGGAGGTGGCAGTGGTGAAGAGTCCTGCATGAAGAGAAATATATTGAGATCCTCAGGACAGCATGTCATGATGATACCATTTAGGCCGTGACATTAGACTCTTATACTGGAAGCTGTGAAATTCCACTGTTTCTCCAGGAGAATAACAGGCCTCTCAGCCACAGAATTCTCTATCTGCAACACAGTTTTACAATGTAAAAAAAAAAAAAAAAAAATCCAGCAGAAGCTCTAGTGGCACCAGCCAAGTGAGTTTAGTCCTATTTTCAAAGGTGACATAATACTTTCAGGTTGAGGGTTTTGCCATTATTATACAGTGCCCTACTAGAGATTTTTGAGTGGTTTCCAGACAAGCTGGCAGGCCAATATGGCACAGCTCTTTTGACAACTGATACCAAGGGTCTTGTGACTTTAGCCAGACACGTTTTGAGAAATATTCTTGCATAAGGAAGAGTTAACAACCAGGAAAGGTAAATATTTTCTGAAAAATGCTATGCTAGAAGAATAGTAGTGATGCCTGCAAAATAGAAATTGGGAAATTCAATATTATTTTTATGTTTTTTCCCTTTTTGTAAATAATATTAAGTACACTCTGCAAATGTGACCAAAATAATACGCTTAAATATTGTAAGAACTGCTTTATGATGCAATGTTAATATTTTCTATGAGAACTTAAAAGCTTTGTATGGAGGACCTGCCTGGTATAAATAAGTTGAATATATAAGACCTGCACTTTTTAATGAAAAACTTGTCTGATGGACTCCTTTATTCCAAACAGATCAGTCAAGTCATAGTTCAGTGTTACAGAGCACACTCTTAGGTTGAGTATCAGATAGCAGACTAATATACTGCAGATTACGTTAATCTTTCATGTTATCTTTTCCTCTCTACCCTTTCATTCCTATTTTATGTAGTTTTGATTCTATGTTTGTTTTCATTGTTCAATAAGAAAGATTACCTTTAGAGGACACAAACTATAATTATGTATACACATGCTCCTATATCTCATTTACCTATGACTGGTGTTTGAACTCTTAAATTTTTTGTTAGATTAAAACACTTAGTAAAGAATAGTTTAAAAAAAAACCCCAAGCTTAACTGATTTATAAAATTTTGTGCTTATCAGAACAAAGCTCAAGAGGACTTGGCCATGATATTAAACATGTGGTCATAGTTGAATAAAGACTTCCTTAGTCGACACACAATTAGATTTTAATATCTTAAGCCCCTATGCATCAACCCACAGAGCAGCAGCAATGTCTTTTGTATAGAAGTTTCACAGTTTAATATTTAAGATATGTACCTGTTGGGACTCAAAAGTAATCTCATAGTCTAAGGAAGTTTGCTAACCATGAAACTGTCTGTCAGCTGGAGACAGAAAAAAACCAGTAAGTTGTTGAATATCTGTATTGATTTGGCATGAATGGTAAAAACCAATTAGTGATCGTCTTTAGAACTGACAGCCAGATTGGCCAATCAGATGCAAGTGTACACCTCTGAGACACGCGGCTTAAATATAGGTGAATTTTTGGAGGCCGCTCTCTTTTGCCCTGGGCCTGCCATGAGGTAACACTGTTTGGGCAGCAGCCGGGCCTGGCTTCGGCCCTGCTGCCGCTGGGACTGGGAGAAGCTCAGCCACATAGGAGATCCTGGCCGCCGTTTCCACGCCTTCCCCACCGGCGTGGGCTCCAGACTTTTACAGCTGCTGCCCTGGCAGAGATCATGTGGCTGTCCGCAGGCCCATGCAGGAAATGTTAACTCTTTCCTGACTCAGACTGAGACTTTTTACAACCCTAACCTTTCTCAAAGAGAGAGGAAAGGCCAAATTGGAGATACGTAAAGGGACAGTATGAAGATATCAAAGTCAGTAAAGGAAGCGTGACTTCTTAAGTGGAAGAGATGACAAGCTGCCTTAGTTCTAGGCTGAAAATCTTCCTGATATTGTGGCAACAGACTGTAATATTCCTTTAAATTGTGGACTAGGAATGGGGAGATGATTTTGTGGATTCAAGCAAAGGTGTCTGTGATTTTACTGAGTGGTTATTGAATTAGAAACTGTAATCTCATGATTCTATGAGGTGTTTGAAACCTTGTGACCAGTGAAGAATGAGAAATCCTTTGTTGTGGAGCTGTGCATCTTTAAAAGGTGAAACCCCAGTGTGAGTCCACAGCCCATATGTAGTCATGGAGAGACTA
This sequence comes from Donacobius atricapilla, assembly GCA_013397315.1. NCBI lineage: Eukaryota > Metazoa > Chordata > Aves > Passeriformes > Mimidae > Donacobius > Donacobius atricapilla. The sequence goes on along the minus strand of WBMY01013168.1, from coordinate 894,152 downwards.
CGCGATTGGGAGGCCACAATTGCAGTTTTCTGCGTGGGCTGCTTTTGTGGGAGCTGGAAGCCACAAACAGACTGTGTCCCTTGTAAAAAGTTACCAGAACAAAATCAGGAGGGACTTGTCTCTCTCAAAGACTGAATGAAAGGCTATTTTATAAGTGGTACTGACCTAGAGTTCTGATGTTCTGTCTCTTTGCATTGTTTGTGGAAAAGTAAACTGTTGCTAGTGGGGAGGGGAATGCTTTTGAAAGGTTTCATGGTTTTTTGTTCTCCTTTTAGTGTGTGTTAATAAATCTAATTGTTTCTATCTTTAAGTTAAGCCTGTTTTGCCTTTCTTCTAATCCTATTCCATAATGGAAAAATATTTAGACCACTATAATAAATTTAAAAAACAAAATTTGGTGAATGTGAAACCACTACATCTTTTGGTGTTTCCGGCCGGTTGCGAACTTTAACCCTTTACAATACCTTACCTCTCTTGTTGAAGTTAAAATATTGTGTATCTATGAATGAGAAAGTAATGGTGTCTGGAAGGAGAGGAAGCACCAGGAGCCCTGATTTTGAAGTTTACTCAGTTTTCACTGCTAACAATATGAAAATGGGTTTTACATTGTCCAGTGACTAAAATAAACAACAATCCAAGTGTCAGCATCTATTATCCCAGCAGGATGCTCTTTCCTTTTTGCTTTTGTGTTTCAATATCAATCTTTCTTGTTAGGGTGACTTCAGTTTTTAAGATGACCAAATGTTCTACTGCTGTAGTTTTTGAAAGACAGCTGTCCACATCCTAGATGGGTATTTCAATATCAAAAGTGAAGAGTCAGATTTCATAGTCATTCACTCACAGTGCAGCTGAGGTTGTCAAAAATCTCTGAAGGTTCCTTAGTCCAATTCACCTGCTCAAAGTAGGATGAATTAGAGCCTCCTGCACAGAGCTTTGTGTCCAGTTGGATTTTGAGCATCTCCCAGGATGGAGTCTCCACAAGCTTTCTTGACCACCATTCCAGCGTTTATGTTCTCAGTAAAAAAAAGAAAAAAAAAGCTTTTTCTTCTTCTGAAATGGAATTTTTTTGTGTTTCAATGCATCTCATCCTGTCACCTGGTGGCAATGTGAGGAGTCTGCCTCCATCTTTTTCATTCTTTTCCATTTGAACTCTTTGAACTAGCAAATTCCAGAAGCTTTCAGTACTGTAGACTGTACAGCACATTAGGATAATAAGTTCGTTAAAAATTATTGTAGTTCTGCTCAGATATAGTCATCTTTTCAAAAAGGCACAGCCAAAAGCTTTAGAAAAATCTTATGCAGTTTTACAAAAACTCATACCTTGTCTCAAAAGTGAGTAAAAAAAAGTGAAGGATCCTAGAACAAAAAGTATCACTGAGAATACCACACTATCAATAGATCTTAGTGTTTTAATCTGTATTGCTCTAATGTCAGGCCATGAAAGTAAGCTGCATTTTTAATGGTAATAGGTGATATCTATCAGTATTACATGATCAAATCACAGTGTTTTTTATCCAGAAGCAAATACCCTCAGTTCTTTCCAGAGATAAAAATAAACCTGAAGATCCAGGGGAAAAAAAATGGAAAGAATTTTCCCTTGAGTAAATGAACTCTCCAAAGCAAAACATAATCATAAGTGCAGAAGAAATATATGGATATTTCTACTAAAATCCACTGACACGAAGATGGTAAGTATCCCCAGGGCAGGGAGAATCAGCAAGTCATAGAAGAAAGAAAATGCTTGACTGGCTTGAAACACTATGTTTCAAGTTATATCTGTTTAAGGAAAAAAATGCACAATCTGGAACACAGTCATGGTAATAAGATGAGAAGGTGATCAATTACAGGAGAATCTAAATAGATCGCTTGGAAAAGGGTATTAGTATTTTTTTCTATCTGTCTTAAGAGAGTGATTACCAAAGGAAAAAAAAAGTTAAACTAAAGAAAAAACCCTTTGAAAACTGAAGTAAATCTAATATTATGTAGCAAATATAAAGCCTCTTTCATTTTGCAACAGGACATTGTTATTTCTCCTCTCATAGTGTCATCTGGATATTTAATAGTCATGTTCTGTCTCCTATTATTTAGGTCATTAATGAAAGTGCACAGTGAGGTGTACAAGCCACTTGTGCTTAAAATTAATTGAGCACATAAATGTTTGCAAGACAGATTCCTTTGTGGTGCATCAGTCACAGAGCTTTTGGCAATTTTATACTTTTTAAAACTGTTGAAGCTTTTGGGATTGTTTTATGGTTTGGGGTTTTTGTTTTGATTTTTTTTTTTTCAATAAAGCCATAAATTGTAAAAGAGGCTTTTTAAACTTTTCTGATATTCTCTTTTTCTGACCTATTTGAAAGTATATATAAATCTTATCTGCAAAGTTTGGAATTTGCCATTAATAATAATGAAGAAAAAGAAAAGAACAATAAATTGTTCGAGAAGAGCCTGGAATTTTTCACTGAGAGTTATTCAATAGAGTAGAAAACTGAACAAAGATATAAACATCAAACAAATGAGATTTTGATTGTCATTTATGAGGAGAAAACATCTGTAATGGATAGAACAAGCAATCTTGAAATCTTAATATTCAGACTTTAATGAGTAAACAGATATTTCACCATCTTGTAAAACAATAGTATTATGAGCTCAGTCTGGGTAGAACTACTCGGGTGCTTAAAGACATCCTTAAGTGTTTTTCTGGATCAGGCCAGAATGGTCAGCACCCTGCCAGATTAATTCTTGGAAGAGTTTACAAAAGATAGTGAGAAAACTTCTTGTTCATTGCAAGAAATCCAAAACAGTGACTAAACAATGTGTATTGATAACAGGGTGAGCCAAGTTCTTGAAGAGAATGATCTGAGGTACAGAGTGTCAAAGAAAAAATGATTTTTTGTCTTCTTTTTTTTTTTTTTTACTGGAAAAATTTTGTTCTCAGTGACAGTCGGATGGATTCCAGGCCAAAGCAGAGTTCCAAAACTTTTTTTGTGTAAAACACCAGGTTTGAAAACCCACTTCCATTTGCACAAGAGGGTGAGTGAGCTCACTTGTGTTTGGGTTTGTGGGAAATGCTAATGTAAAGAAAATCACCACTTTCTCTCATAAAACAGTGCAAAAAGCAGGCACTGTGCTTAGATGTATGGAAACTGCTCAAAACTGGAAGAACTTTGAAATAACTTGCCTGTCTTGCTGGCTTGATAAAACCTTTTCATCAGAAGAAAGAGTTTGCATGTACAGTTCACACTGCAGAGTTTTCAAGAAAGTGTTTTAGACGACTTCTACTTCTTGCATTACTTCCACTTCTTTTCTCCCCACATGTTGGGTGTAATGCTGGTTCTGTAATCTTGCATGAGGATGAGATCCTCCACCTTCATGAAACATTTTGCTTTCTCCTCTTTGGCCTCCATGTGGGATCACTGAAGCTCTTGCAAACTGAGGCCAGGTCGGATGGGACTCTGAGAGACCTGGTCTAGTGGAAGGTGTCCTTGCCCATGGCAGGGGGGTTGGAACTGGGTAATCTTTAAGGTCCCTTCCAACACAAGCCTTTCTGTGACTCCATGTGGTTTTAGGGACAATGGGATCTTTGGTCAAGTCCCTATTTACTGATATTTGGTGACTCTTCTTCCATCCACACGTCATCAACCCAGTTATGCTTTAATTACCTTTATTATATATTTACTATCCACCCACTCAGACAAATTCTAATTTTCCTTTGTCTCTACTTGGAATGGAGTTAATTTTCATCACAGCAGCCTGTGTGGTGCTGTGCTTTGGATTTGTGGCTAAAACAGTGTAGGTAACACATCAGTGTTCTGCCTTTTGCTGAACAGTGCTTGCATTGCATCAAGATTTTCTCCCCCCTTGCTTACCCCCAGTGAGAAGGCTGGGGTAGGGTGAAATATTATAGGGAGACACATCTGGGACAGCTGATCTCCACTGACCAGAGGGATATCCCATATCCTATGTCACTGTGCCCAGAAATAAAAACTGGCAGAAAGAAGAGGAAGGGGAAGTTACGGCATTGTCTTGCCAAGTAACTTTTGTGTGTGCAGGGCCCCTGCTGCCCAGGAAGAGGATGGATATCTGCTGGCCTATAGCAAGCAATGAATTCATTACTTTGTTTTTCTTGCACGTGCAACCTTTGTTTTCTCTGTTAAACCGTTTTCAACTCAGTCTGTGAGTCTTCTAACCTTCCTTCTACTTTCTTGCCATCCCAGGGGAGAGGGAAGTTGAGTGAGTGGGTGGGTAGGTGTTTGGCAGCTAGCCAGGGCCAACCCACCATCTTGACTAATTATTTGCTTGAATTGAGTAGGAACCCTTTCATTGTATAATAATAATCTATGAAATGCATCATTTGGATTGATCTTAAAAATATAATTCACCATAAAGTGTGTAAAATCTGGATTTTTTTTTGTTCATTTTCTTCTTCTTTTTTTCTATAATGTTTAAGTTTCTTATGTGTTTTCAAGTCTGTAGGAGAATATTTTGTTATCAAAACCGCAGCAATTTTACAGGCTTCAACCTCAGACACATATTTCAGGTTTTCAGGGTTCTTTCACTTTGTACTGTACATCGGAAGGCCTTGTCAGCTTGTATCCAATTTTACATGTTTTTCCACTCTCTGGGTAGACTTTGACCTATTTTGCCAGCACAGTTAGCTGATCTTGCCTTTGAAATCTGGAGGCACTGCTGCAGAGATTGGCTATTAAAGGTAAGAAGGCATGGTGCCTGCTGTAAGGGATTTTCAGACCTCATTGATCTCTAACGTTTCCAAAAAGCAAATAATCCTGATAACATGGCTTATCAGTTCAGAGTAGTCTTTAAAGCAGATCTGTACTGATAAAAGCAGAGAGGTAAACTTGGTGAATTGTGTATGTACTCTGTATTTACTCAGCTCTGAATATTGCAGTGGTTATTTGTGAGGTTAATGAATACTGAGACATTTGATAGATAAGCTTCCAACCTAATTAGTGTTCCTTGTCGGAACTTGATGTTCATGTCAATTGAGAAGCCAGAAATAATGGGAATAGCTGTAGTTTTCTGACTGCCCTGAATTAAGTGGTTACCTGAAAAGCTAAATATTAGAACATTGTTGCATGGTATTGTATAAAGCATTGGAATTGTCAACTTCTTTACATGCAGAAATAACTACTCTTCCTGTGATAATTTGATTGTGGAAGGCACACATCAGTAATCAAGGAAACACCAACAGCAAATCCTCGTGAACAGAGCAATAATTCTGACCCCAGCAGTGTCAGTGATTTATTAGTTTAAATAATTGAATAATTTAAATATTTAATTTACATTATTCTAAAAAATTAAATAAATTAAACATTTTAAATATCATGAGATTAACTTAAGAGCATAACATAAGTAAGTCTTCCTTTTGGCTACCAGCTTTGGACCAAACACAGCATTATTAATTCTTTGGTCAAGCACTGTGTGATGCAATGAAACATAAATTTGCTCCCTGTACAAATACCAGTGTAAATAAGAAAAGGTGATGGGTTGCAGTAGTAGGTAACTTCCTTCTAGGAGGTACAGGGGCACCCATTTCCTGGCCTCTAGAGAGGTGTGCTGCTTACTGGAGGCTGGTATTGGGGATGTCATCTAGAGACTGCTGAGCCTTGTATAGTCCACAAAGCATTATCTGCTTCTGTTGTTTTGTGTGAGAACAAGTGATACAGGCAGAAGCAGGCTGAGGAGGATCAGGAAGGATTACAGAGCCCTAGGAGTAACAATAAGGAATTTTGCAAAGCCGGTATTTTTTTCATTTAATGATATATTGGCTTTTCATAATAACTCCTCGCATTACCATTGTGATCATACAGTTCCTTCAGGATTTGATTTCTTCAGCAAAACTTTCTGTTGCAGCAGCAAGTGGGTGTGTTGCATTATTTTACCTTTTGATTACTGACCCAATCTATTTGCTGTTGCTCATTGTGTGCTTGATAATCACTATAACAGCCATAAATATCCTGTATTCTTAGGAACTTCCAATATGCAACACAAAGGTTATAGAAAGAAGATCTTGTGGCTACCCAGTTTAGCAAGTACATCTGTAGGTTGTTCATCTACAGAAATTCAACAAGTTGCACTGGAAAACATGGCATACTGCTTATGATGCCAACCTTTGCTTGGAAATTTTTTTTTAGAAAAGAAAAGACAATAGTGTAACTTCAAAAAATTCCCTGTAAGGTTATAATTCAGCTACATTCTCTGACTCCATGAATCTTGATAGTTTTGCTCATTACATAATACAGAAGTACCCATAAGTGTCTTAAAACATAAGATCCATCATAGTGTGCACCTCTGAGGAGGAATGTAATGTGTAATAACATAAGACTTTTTTTCCTTTTTCACAAATATGGGAAGAAATTAGAAAATCAGGTATGGAAATAAAGCAGCTCTGTGCTGTTTCTAGCCTCTTTAAAGGCAGCCAAGTGCAGTAACAACCTTTGCTGAGTAGGAACAAGTAGCAGTAACTCCTCACTACACATTCTGCTTTTGACTTTGTAGGTATCTATAACATATTAATTTTTACCTTCTTTAAATATTATTTTGTAAAGATTCTGCTCTGAATCATTAATTTATCCCAATATGTTTAATATCCTTCTAATAGTCTGCAGCTTCCTTAATATACACTGAATGTTTACCTGCTTTAAAAAAAAAAGTTATGAAGAAGATCCTTATGGGTACTGTGGGGTTTTTTAAAATATTGATGTTTGACATAAATGTTACAGAGTTTTGTTAAATAACAAAATACAAAAAATATTTAAAGAAGCCATAGATGCTTCCAGCTGAGTGCTAGGGCATCCTGACCGCAGATCTGGAACTACAAAAAACAAGTCATAAACCTCTGGACCTTGGAATTAAGAAATCTGGCTCAAAAAGGCAAAACCTATCTGTTCACCCATAGTTAACAGTTATGCCTTTTTCACAATTGTATATGCAGAAGAAAAATACATTTTGTTGAATAAATGCTTACCTCAAACGAAAACAACTGATGCTATTGGAAAAGTGTGAAGGACATTGAGGAATAAAACGATCATCAAGCTTGATGCAAATGCGGAAAAGAAATGTATAAGAGACAACCAGACCTCTGGTGTTCTCCTCAGCTGACTTTGTTTCATTTGTTGCATTTTTTCATGCTCTCTAATGCCAATGTGTGTGTACAACAGAAACTGAGGTACAGTGGAGAACCTGGGGAAAAAAAAGACAAGAAAGGAAAAGAAAAATTAGAGAAACCAGACAAAACTGGACATGAAGTAAAAGAAAATGGTATAGATATCTCTACTAGGAAAAGAAGACAAGTAGGAATGAGGAGAGAGAAAAGATGATTCACACAGAATTATGCATAAGGGTAAGGAAGATGGTGGAAAGTAGAGAGAATCTGCCAGAGGGAAAGATGAAACTAGTTACTGATAAAATGGGCAAATTTTAATTTTCTAGGGTGTAAGGGAGAAAAAAACCCAACCCAAAACATAAAGGAAAAAGTACTTAGGGCACCATTAAAAAGGAAATGGAATAGCAAAATAGACAAGAGTAAAGAATAATTGAGCAGAAGCACTAGAACCTGCTTGAAGACCTGCAGGTAGATGGAAATTGAATAGACAATTGTATCAAATTGCCAAAGTATCTGCAGGGGACCACACTTGCTAAATCTCAATTCCTTCTGATGATGCAATCTTCCTTGCTCCTACACAAGAAGTGTATTTTGTGAAATGAAGTTTCCAATGTACCACCTTGCAATTCTTCCTCCCCATCACCAGAAGCTTTATTCAAATTATTTGCCTCTGTATTGTCATGCCAATAAGACAGTCAGGTTTTGGTAAACCTGCCTGGTGGCTTTCTCAAATTCTCTGTGTCTAAGGCAGAGAGTTGATGGGTTGGGGAAGACTAATAAAGAAAAGGAAAAAAATATGGCAGTTTTATTTTCATTGCATATACTTCCCACCTCACCTCCTAGGAGGCTGGCTTAGATCTAAAATGTGATGTTGGGGCCTTGTTGGTATTTTATGCCAAAAAAAAAAGACTAGTAATTAATATCAGGCTGCACTAGGCAAGTGGTAAAACTGATCAGTAGGTCAAAAGAGCAAAAATCAATTCTAGGGTGGAAAGCAATTCCTTTAAACAGGAAATCCTGTGGAGAGAAGTACCATTGTTCATAAATTGTTTCTCTTTCTTAGCTAATTAAATACCAGCTTTTGTAGTGTGGTTAGGCCTCAGCTGGCTTGGATACAGAATCCAGTCATGTGAGGCTTAATGAATTAAAATCACAGTTTTCTTGTCTATTTGGCTTGCAAAATTTCCCCCATGTTTCTCTTATTAAAAAGAAAGAAGTAAAAAAAAAAAAAGCTTGTTTTTTGTAATATTTTGTATTACGTTGATAGCAATGAAATGCTTTGGTGAGTCTCAATGCTGTCTTTTATCTCTGATTCCAGCCAATAAACTATGTATGACTTCAACAGATGTTTCTTCTGCTGTGGACAATAAGATGTTTTGAAGTCCTCAGAAGTGAATTAAAGTAAGAAGGAGAAGTTGTATGGAAATGAAAGACATTTTTCCATGAAGATTAAAAAAAAAAAAAACAAAACCTTTGATGTTCTATTTAGGCCTAATAATAAAAAGCAGAAAGATGTTCAGGTAAAGACATAACTCTGCGTAGGAAGAAACATCTACAACATCCACAATTAGTCACAGTTAATGTTAAATCTGGACTTTAGATGTATCATGCCAGATTTTCCCTTCGTGTGACTGTAACTACTTTGATAGAGCTGGATGGACTGTTTTATATCAGGTAGGATCTGCCCTTCTGAGTCATGTTGTGAACAAGAGGAAAAGAAGGAACAAAACTTGAAGAAGGATTAGAAGATGCCTGGTTTGTATCTTGTTTAAATTCCTGTTGGTTTTCCAAAGCATCATGAAGTCATTTGTGTTTTGTGATGCTGTATGCAGCTTTATTAAAAGTATCTGTAATGTAATTCTTCTTTAAGTAGAAATTATTTTGATTCAGATGTTAGATACATATTCAGATGTAGAAAAAATACTCATAGTATTTCCTTCTCTTTTCCTCTCTGGGCTAAGCCCAAAGGTCTGCTATCTTCACCTATTTCTGTAACATTTTTCGGCTTGGAATGGTGCTTAATTGTCTTATATAAAAACATTGAAGCCTTGGAAATGTAGGGAAAAGAAACAAAAAATCAAATCCTGGACTCAGTGTTTATGGGACTTGGAGGTAAAACTAGACAAAATTAATGCATTTCTAGCAGCATTACTTATTAGATCTTGTCCATAAGAGGACAATATTGCAGAATGTCATCTAATGAGACTGATGTCCTGGAAAGCAGCAGTACATGTGAAGGGACCAGTCATGCTCCATAAAGCTGGGGACAAAATTCTGCTGGAAACAGGTATGATACCAGAGAGAGCACAAAGGAGATGAAGAGGCTTCATTAGTCAATTTTAGCAAATTCCCATGCAGCTGAGCTCCAACCAACATCTTATACTTCAGTAGAAACCTTCATCTGTAAGTCAGATTCCAGAGTGGGGTCGGAACAATGGTGATAGACTGTATAAATGGGATTCATGAGACACCATATGTGAGATCCCACCTGACTTTCAGTTGGTGAAAGGTGTGAGGCTGTAGGCTATGTTTAATACCTGTCAGAAGTTTCAGATTTCCTCACAGCTGCTTTTGCTGCTGCAGAACATCCATCACTGTGTGGTCATCTCAGACACAACAAACCTAATGCGACACTAGACACATATGGGTAAATGAAGGAAATCCCAAAAGTGACCATGTAATTCAGCTTTATGACAGTCTTTATTTTCAATGAAGGGTAAAGATTACCTTCCCTCTCCTATGGTGCTTATGTCTGTTAGGATGGGATGAATGGATATTATGCCCAGAGGACTCTCATGCTTCCAAATGGCACCAGATACCTTTGTTTAAGGAACCAAATCCTAGCCTAAGTGTGCCAGGTGAGTTGAATTCCTGTTTTAGTGCCACTGACTGTACTGCTTAAACTAGAAATTAAGATTATAGTAGGAATATTATTGTTTCCTGACTGACCTCCAGCTGTTGCTCTAGAAAATGGTTGGTGGTACATCAGAGCTGCCAGTTCAGTGGGTCCCTTGTGTGTTCAACCCATCATCCATGTATATGACACCAAAATTTAGATGGCTGAAGGAACCTCCTAATATTCATTAGTGTTAGAATTAGGTGAGACATATCATAGGCTAAATAAGTGTCTATACATAATTATTTAAAAACAAAAAGGTATTTAGATCACAGAACTTTTAGTATTTAGATATGCTCTTCTGATTCTAACATAATAACACCATGAATAATATTTGTATGAGATATTACTTGTGGTATTCAATAACTGAAGTCACTACTGTTTCTTGGTTACTATGTTAATAACTATATTATTATGTAATATTATTATAAATAAATATAAAAGTGTTCATGGAGCTTATTTATTGATTTCTATATCTAATCATATTACAGGTAGAAGTAGGGAAGTATAAAATGGTTTTTAGACACTTAACAAAACAAATAAATAACTGCCTTGATCAAAGACTTCCTGGAGGAAAATAATTCAGAACATATAGTCAGAATTGAACTATAATTGGTTGAAATTAAAATACTTAAGGATTTTTAAAATCATATTATTTTATTGTTGTTGTTATTATTATTTTCATCATTATTAGATTTCCCCAGTATTTTTTGCATAGCATTAAAATCTGCTCTCAAAATTCTTTAGGCTGGATTAAGAATTTTTCATCAACCAGAAGGAAATTTCAAATTTTTGAATACAGTGGAATATTCTGAAGATATGTAGAGAGCTAATCTGAATTTTTTGGTTTATCTATTAAACTAAACTAGTAATGTATCCTCAGAGCATCAGCACATATCCCTGTTCCTAAATTACACTTCATGAGAATCAATCAATATTTGTTTTATGAATGTCTTTCTATCTGTATCTGTATCTATCTGTATCTGTATCGGTATCTGTGTCTGACTTAATATATAAGCATATAGTTTATAAGTTTGCAGAAGTGTATACAAATCCAAATCAAACAGAATTAGTTAATTTGCTACTGAGGTAAAATGTTGCTAAACTAATTTGCAGGTGTATTGCCTGGAAAGAGGCCAGGAGAAACTCTTCAAAAATTGCACAGTGAAATCATAAGAATTTTCATATGGTGATGGGTTGTGTTTCTACAAAGAGATATGCATCTAAGCAGGCAAAAGAGGTTCTTATCATGGCTGATTGAGTCTGAGGAAATGCCATCTTGTTTTAAGTGTTTTGTAGGTTGCAAATCTTCTCAATCTTTTTGCCTTCTTTTTTTTTTTTGTAACTCAGATTCTTACTGACAGTGTTTTAACAAGTAACAGTTGCTGTCCTTAAGGTAAAGCTTTTCCTTGAACAGCAAAAATACCATCTGAGGACCACACAGGTATAGAACTCTGAAGAAGTCTGAATGTTTACTGAATGCATTTGAAAAACTTTGTCCTGTATATTTGGCTCATATAAAGACACATATGGGTTTAATCCTCCACTTCAGTACAACAGTTTTGCGCTGGTGTAACTTCGTTAGAGTTGCAAGGGTGTAGAGCTGGAATAACAAAGTGGAGAATCAGACCCACATGTGTTTCATATCCCCTGGGAGTCATGTATCACGTGCTTCTCAGACCTGATGCACGCCGAGTGGCATGGAATATCCAAGGGACAGATCCTATGTCGTGTCAGCTCATGTGAGCCCATATATAATCACGTATATGGCAGTGGATAAAATATGTACTTTTTAAGGGGAAGAAAAGTGCTATAAATTTATGCAAAACCTACTGTTAGAATAAGCAGTAAGTAATTTCAGCTCTGCCTGTGTTCTGGTATTTGAGATAGAGAGTCAAGGCACAGGTCGAGTACTTAGGAATGGTTCACCTCTAAGAGACGTGAGGAAACCCAGTATTGATTTGCCGTGAGTACAGAGAGATGAATAATTTCACTTATGGAAGGCCATCATTGCTTCTAAAAACCATCTGAATGGGGGCTTGAGGTTTTGTTTAGTTTTGTTAAAATTGCAACCAAGCTATGACCCAGCCCAAGTCTGTTTATGTTACAAGAACTGGTGGATCTGTAGCACAAAGCAACAAGACTTGACTAACAGCTGGAGGAAAACAGTGCAGAGTCCTGATCTGTGTACAAGATTCACAGCATATGTTAAATAGTTATTGTGTACAATGGAATGAATTTAATTGTATTTAGCCATTCCGTAATTTGCAAACCAATTGTTAAAACATGCTGCAGGATGTCAAACTCATATTTTTAATAAACTGGGCAAACTATCAAGTGGTCAATGTTCTTGTGATTCAGCCTTTTTTGATTAGTTGCCTTGCAGGCGGGTTTGGACAGTTATATGGAAACAATACAGGGATGAACAAAGAAGAAACTGGAGTGATAATTTGAGAGAGTAACTGGGAAATTGGTCAAAGGAGAAAAAAACATGATGTAGATGGTTCATGGCATGTTGCTTTTTATTCTGGTCACTTAAAAACAATGTGCTGCAATTTATGAGTAGACAGACCTGGTTAATGCTTGCTTGGTTTATGTAGATGCTTGGGTGTCCAAAAGCCCTAAATCAGTTTTATAGTATGCATTACATGTGCTGTTGACTGGCTGACCTGAATAAAATGAAGTTTACAAACTGGTTTTGATTAACCATGTCTGAATGTGGACATTTAGCCTATTATTAAATTTAGAAGCCACTCGTTTATATGTTGTTTTATTGCTAATCATCTGTTACATTACTGTCCGAGTTTCCATAATGTCCAATTAAAAAAACAAATGTTGTGCACAGATAAATAAAAGCTCTCCTGGCTTGTGAGAATGGTGTAGACTGTGTTTGCAAAGCACCCATTCAGTGGTATTTCTATGGAAGAATTACTGCCAGAGACAAAAGACATTTCAGTCTTTTTTCTCTACAGCAGACTGGATGGATAGTCTGTTAGTTTGACCAACACAGCTCCACTGGGTTTACTTACAACAACAAAAACTACTGGAAGCACAGCTTCCCTGGCCATTCATCTTGATGAACAAGCACCATCCCTAGACATGGCTTATGTGCTCATTGCAGTATTTCAGTTTCGAGACTTAGAGTATAAGGCCCACAGAAACAGTCCTGAGAGTATCTCACACTGCGCTCTCATGGCTACTTAACACTTTGACATTAAATAATTAGAGCTACACACACTGACTCCATCTCTTCCAAAAAGTAATCACTGCTGCTGTGGGTCCAGGCACTGCCACATGTTGTCCATATTGTTTGCTAGCACACAGTCTCGTGTGTGCATTTCACTTGTGCCAAGAATCTGTCTCCCAGGTGATGCCTGAACAGAGACCTGTGGGTAGCACATACCAGAGTTCATTCCCAGCAAAAAGTTCAGAGGTACCACCGGGTTTGAGGAGTAAGACAGTTCAGTTGTACGGATGAAACCTCTCCTGTGTCAGCTGGGCAGAGAATCAGTTGTGGCTTATTTTCATTACTGCTGTAAATGTGGCCATTAAGTTGCAAAGAGGCATGGCTGTTCCTGAGGTATGTACTGCCTCAGAGGAGGCTCTAAACAATCTGTTTGCATGTGTGCCCCTCTGAAAGGGAAAACACACAGTCTGAAAAGCTATTCTGCTTGGGGATGCTTACAGGGGGCTTAGCTTCCATCTGAAATCTATTTTTCCTGATTCAGTGCTTTGAATATGGCAACTCATTAAGATATCAAGTATCTTAATGTGTGTTACCAGCAAAAATACAAACTGTAGATTAAAATCTGTTTTGCATTGAACCTGTGGGACTGAAGTATTCCACTCTGACTCCAGCATTTACTTTGAGTATGTGAAGGGTCTGGGAGCAATCAACTGCTGAAAGAGACTCACCTCACCGTGTCTCAAGTTGATTTCCAGCTTCCATTTTCAGGGGAAATACCTGCATATTTTCCCCATAAAAATAGTGAAAAGAGAAACAAAACTAGGAGTGATGTGCTAACAATTAAGGAAACATCCAGCTAGAATTGAAAGGGGGAGGTAATGGCACATCACAAACACCTTTCATGCAGCAGGAGTTGATCACGTCTTGTTGCATGTACCTCCACAGCCACCGGTTTGGCCCAATTTCAAGGTGATGATTGTGGAACAGGACATACTTATGTTTGGAGGAAGGTGGCAAAAAGTCATTCATTGTCTGTGCCTCAGATCATTGAGTTTTATCAGACTTTTGTGAGTATTGTTTGCAGTTCCACTGAGATGTACATAAGAATGCAGCCTTTATTGCCTCCAGCCTTCTCTTCTCTTTAGCTGAGATTCAACTGTGTGTCTTATAGTGTCTCTGCTAACAAACCACCCTCTCCAGCTTCCTGACATCCACAAAGTAAATATTGCATCTCATAAAAGAAACCAAAGCTCTTAGGAGGAGCAGTTGCAATGGGTCTCTTAACCACACTGCACAGTCTGCAAAGCATAAAATGTGATGTGAGTTGGGAACACGCTTTTTCCTTCATAGGTCAGGAGGGGATTGCTATTTCCAAATTACCACACCTGTTGAGTGCAAACATGAGCTATCCCTGTAAACAGGGAGAAATGTGGATGCTGAGAGAGTAAAAGAAGCCCTGTTTCCCATCTGACCATCCAGTAACACAGACCTACCTTTACCATCCTTCTGCATCCCATGGATCAACCCACTGCCTCACTGGAGGCCTTGTGGAAGGCTAAAGTCCTCCATTCCTGCTTCCCTGAGGAATATTTGAGCAGTCAAGCAATGTGAACAGAGACAAATGCTGCATGGGAAATAAACATATAAATAAATCTGATTGGGAAAAAAACCAAAGCAAACTAAACCTATATTGAATGTGTTTTCAAAAGTTTAGAAAAAAATTGGGAAAGTTTTAGTTTTATAGAATGTTCAAAATGTGGAACTGATTAATTCTTTTACTGTTGTAAAAGCAAGTTTTCTCCTGTGAATGTTTCATGCATCACTGCCCAGCTGGTTATTTTTTTTTACCTTGACATCTTGGCAGAACATTTTTGGACTGTGTCAAGAAGTTCAACATTTTTTTTCTATAGGATTATTTTTCCCAAAAAATTTGAAGATCAAGATTTCCTAGGTCTGACTTTCTAAAACATTTTACTGCATCAGAATGGTATGTGTATTTCAAAATAAAGAATTGTTATCATCATAGACATCATCCTATAAAGTTCGTGGAGTTCATGACCAGAATAAGGCTATATTAATCAATATAAGTTTATTATGCAGAATATATGAATATATGGTAAATATCAAATAATTACTGCTTCTGATACCTTGTGTTGGTTAACCTATAGTTGTAGAAGAGTCTTGATCTGAAGATACTGAGAGCAAAACTGGATATCATATCAC